>CM035151.1:34183658-34758762 GCA_020205615.1 Panax quinquefolius
TCAACCTACAACACAATTTAATAGTGTAGTTAGTATGTATAATTATTATTATTTTTTGAATAGATAGATTAATTAAAGTTATATTTTCTGTTGGTAACTTTTACAGTTTATACTGGTGTCCAAAAATGCATAATGTGGTTTCCTATAAATGTAAATGCAATTTTTCGAATGTATGCAGTTAACAATTTAGGAGTTTTATAATTGACCTTAAGTTTCTTTGACTCGATGATATTTTTTTGCAATCTTCTCTCAGCTGTTGTGGAAAGGTTTGTGAAAGTTGATATTGCTGATTGTTTGTTTATGAAATACCATCTTTGAATCATACAACGTAGGCATTCAATCATCGACGCAACTGGAAGATCTCTGATTCCCTTGATTGCATGGTTAATAAATTCAGCGGTGTTTGAAGTCATTGTTGAGTACCTGCTTACAGTTCCATGGAGCCTCGTGCACTTTTTTAGCTTAACTTCTTCCTCCAGATATGTCCTTATTCGAGTATCAATTGCATCAAGTTCAGCCATATGTATGTTGAATTCTTCTATAGTGTAAGCCCTATAAGCTGCGTTGTATGCTTTTTTTACTTTTTCTCCTTTCTTTTTGAATTTGTTTTTTATATTTTTCAAAATATGGTATGTGCATGAACCGTGAATGACATCAGGGAACACACAGTTAAGTCCCTTGATAATTGCTTCATGTCTGTCTGAAACGATGCATTGTCCTTCTTTAACACCACAAGCATCTCTCAAATTGATGAAAAACCATCTCCATGATAATTCATTTTCACTCTCAACAACTGGAAAAGCAATAGGTATAATGTTCCTGTTTGCATCTTTCGTGCTTGCTATGAGTAGTGTACCCCCGTAGGTTGATTGTATGAATGTGCCATCAACTACAATGATTGGAAAACAATGTTGCCATGCTTCAATGGATGCTCCTATTGTGAAAAAGAGATATTTGAAGCGACCATTTTTTTCCAACTCCAATAATGTGATGGATCCTGAAATGAATTTTAAAGTAAGGTTAATGTATTTATATGTAATAAATATTGTCCAAATTTGTAGTTAGGATTACTATGTGTATTACTTTTTCTATCTAATTACTTATAATTTAATGTCTTCTGTAGTGTTCAGATGGTATCTAAAATGCTATTTAATAGTTTCATTTCATGTAAATATTTGTCTGTTGCAAAAATCAGTTTTAGTTTTATTTTATTAAAATATGTAGTACCCAAACATGTATTTCTAGGTAACTAAATTACTTAATTTGAGTAACCAAAATATTTGAAACATTTAATAAACAGTTTCCAATTGTTACCTGGATTTGTTTTTTGCAACATGTGCAACCAAGAAGGGATCAGAGTGTAGTCGTGTGGATTTCCTCTTACTTTTTCCATTGCTTTTTCCTTTGATCTCCATGCTTTTTGGTAGCAGATGGACACATTATACTCCGTCATCATGTCTTCCACAATGTCGTTTGGTGTGTAAATTTTCTTGAAGTTCGTTAGTTTATGCTTTATGCACTCACTAACCATCTCACTATTTGCTTGTATGTGATCTCCAAGCAGTATGTTGGAAGAACAAGTGTGTACATCATTAAATTCTCTTACCTTGAACATAGTTGTTTTCCGAAACTTTGATGCTCTTAGTTTCCATTTGCAATTTTCATTGTCTATGCATACCAGAACAAAATCTCTACCACTTGTTCTTTCAACCTTGTGTTGTCTGTTTTGCCTTATGGAATGTATCCTTATTGTAAGACCCCAACTTATTATTAATGAAATTTAATTTTCTCTATTTATTATTTTGAAATAGTAAGGGTTGATTTGATTAATGTGGATAGTTAGGGGTAAAATACGCAAATATTTCAAAATAAGCAAGTGGTTATAAAATATTCATTGTTGTCGGAGAATATTCGTACTGTCGGGGAATATTCGTACGACGGCGCAGCCATGTGTGGGCCCCATAACGAAAAGCGATTGGATGAAGAAAACGACAAATATAAGTTGTTTAAAAATAACGGCGTAGTTGTTACCGTTAACACTGTTGGAATACCCGGTGGTTAAAACACAGTAATACGCGTTGTTGCACAGTAGCACACGGTATTGCACCAATTATTGAAGGCACTACTCAATAATGGTTACGATGAATTAATCGCTCAAGATTTTATTTTATTGATTCAATAATTGCTACGTTGATATTTTATATCATTGTTATTTCAATAATTGTCATTACAATCGTATTTTCCATTATCGAGCAATAATTCATATTATCTGAATAATATTATAAGATAACATTATTGACAATGTCTAGAAAGTTCGCGCTCAAGGAGAGGTTTGGTCATCTAATCAAGCGCCAAGAAGGAGAGATCCTTATTGGAAAGCCCCTCTATCCCTGAACCGGCTCGTTGTCAATAATGTGATTCTGTAATATTATTTATGAATAATTAATTATTGATTTATATGATGAGGAAAATATTGATTTTATGAGGATATAGATGGTTAAAATTTTTAATGTGACAATTGTTGAAAATTAAATTTTATCTTTTTCCGATAAAATAATTTATTTAAATATATTATTTTAATAATATATTAACGATGATATTTTACAATGAATGTGGGATATATGAGTATATGAGGAGGAAGAGTATTTTTGTGGCATTAAATGTTTAACACATGTTTTTTGTGTGTTGGTGGACACAATTATCGAATTAGAAATTTGATTATAGCTTGTAAAATCGCCCGTTTGTGGATTTCGGTCAATTTTTGTTTGGAATTTGGTAAAACTTTCTTCTGTAAAGTTGTAGAGAATTGAATTTCCTATAAAAACTCGCGAGATTTGAATTTCTGATAAAAGGGCTATTTATTATGAATTATTGAAGTTCCGAAGTTCCGAAATAATTAATTTTTGGGAGTTTTAGTTAATTATTTTGAGAAAAACGTTTTTTGCAACTAAGTTGGCCTCACATGTGATTCAAATGGGCTGAGATCAGTTGTCTAAGGTGGGCTAAAGAGAATGTGAAAAATATATTAATATTATATTCATTTTTCGCTTTGGTGTTCTAAGCAATTTCCTATAAATAGGTGCTTAGGTTAGAATTGAAAATCACAATGTAAACCCAAGTTTCTCTCTATTTTCTCTCGATATATTGAGCGTATTCTTGTGAGTATACTTTGAGTATTGTTAGGCAGTGCAAGTTCCTTCAAAGACTATAATCTAGATTCCAAATTTAGAAGTACTAATCTTTCGAGGTAAGAGATGTTATTTTCTTCTCAAATGATATTATTTCTTCAATATCATTATGCTGAAATATTGGTTGGAACTTTTTTTATCAAATTTGGAACTTTTCATGTCGGGGTTACTATTCATGAGTTATTATTCACGAGTTACTATTCATGAGTTACTATTCACGAGTTACTATTCACGAGTACTATTCATGAAACGTGAAGATGTTTTTTTTTTGAAATTTCTATCTTTTGGTGTCTGAGTTCTTATTCACGTATACTCAAGATTTATTCACGATATCTGGCACTATTCACCAAAAATAAAATTTCTTCTTTTGTCCAAAATATCTATTCGGATACTAGCTTTGATTGTATCCATGTTTTGATCATTCTTGAATTTTACACCACTATGATTATTTTTTGAGGTATTTTTGAACATGGATAAAACAAAGTACTAATCCTTAATCCTTAATCCTTGTCATTTTGTTTCACTTTGGATTCGTTTCTTTAAAAATATTTTTCATCATCCTCTACCTTAAATGATGATATTATTGAATATCTTTGGCCCAGAAGGCAAAGATGAATGATTTTCAAGAATATCTTTGGGTCGTAGTAAAAGATGAACAGTGTTTAGATGAACATGACTAATCGATGAATATCTTTCGGCTCAGAGTGCAAAAAGATGAATATTTGATTCCAGATGTATATTGATTGATGTTACAGGATAAAAGATAGACGATGAACTTTTAAATTCATACATAGAAGATAGTAGTTTGCATTCTCTACTTAACTCTTCTAATGAATTATTATTTCATGCGTAATATTGATTTAAAATTTGTTGTCTATTGTATTCTATTAGATTTTTTCCCGTGAAGACTAACGGTAATTTGTTGTATATTATCTTAGTCATAATATTCTTTTATCGGGCTAGTTGAGCTCACCCTTTTCCTTTTGTTCCATTTTTCTTCTCGTGGAGGCGAGAATATAATGAAAGTATGAAGCCTGGGTATGGAATGAAGGTTTTAGAAAGGATTGTTTAGTAGTCCTCACCATTTTTGTAAAATAATGTATCAATAAATGTGATGAGGATTTATTTGAGTATAGATATTGTCTAAAAGATAATATTTGTATTCAAACTCACGCTTTTCTTGTTATAATAATAAAGTTGTAGTTTTCGCACTCATGTATTGACAACTCGTAATAGGTGATGTATACCTATTTTGGGGGCGCCACAGTTTGGTATCGAGCTTAGGATATGATCTCCTGGCGGAGATCGGGGAATAGAAACTAGAGGGAGAGGCGAGTAAATCCTTCGCTAAAGTGTGTCCTACCTACCTAAGCTTATTTGTTAGTTGGTCAAGATATAGGGATATTATGTGATATATTGATTTCCTTAATTAACCCTTATTTTTTATGACAAGATTTGAGAATGTCGATCGAGAATATTAACAATGGAAATGAGACCGTGGAGACGCTCAGACTCACCAACGAGGAGAACGTGCAACAGTCGGGCAATGTTCCTCCCGTGAACAACACCACCGAAAGCAGATGATGAACGAGGGATGTTTAGAAGTTTTTCGATTCATGCAAAATCGACGAGGAGACTCGTGTTCAAAATACAGGAGGAAATGATAGCAATTCACGGGTTGTCACAATGCAAGCGCTTCAAAGAGTTGGGACCACCTGAATTTAAGGGAAAGCCAGATCCGATCATGGCGGAAACATGGGTCAAGCAAATTACCAAGATATTCGATGTCTTGGGATGCACGGAGAATGAAGGTTCCATTCGCCACCTTTTTATGTTCCCGTGGCGAAGCGTATCACCGGTGGGAGTCTCGTGAAGTGTACCCATCCACCCCACACTCAAAGATGTCTTGGGAAACGCTTCAGAACTATTTAATGACAAATACTTTCCGAAAGTGTTCATCATATATGAAGGAAGTGGAGTTCATCGATTAGAGAAAAACAACATGGCGGTGTCTCAAAGACGAGGCAAAGTTTGCAGAGTTATCCGTGTTTCAGACCTCATTTGGTGGAGAATGAGGAACGATGACGCGGATGTTTCTTAGAGGTTTGAAACCCAAGATACGCCAAGATATCTCATTTCTCATAAACTTTTCTCTATTCAGATGTTGTAAAAGTGGCTCAATTATTAGAGCGAGATAACGAAAGTACACGGCCAATCGAGGGACCATAACCAGGATCGTACCAGAGATAGCGATCAACAAAATAATGATAACCAAATGAGAAAGAAAGCAGACGGACAAAAATGGTAACCACTCTGGTGGTAATCATGGCCATGAAAATAGAAGAAGCGAGTCGGGAGGAGATTTTAAAAGAGGAGATTTAACAACGACTATGTGAAGACGGCAGCAGTCTTAAGAAGAATCGGTTCTAAGGGAGAGAGAACGACCACCCATTATATGCTATAAATGCGGAAAGAGGGACATATCACCCAAACCGCCCACAACAGATTCAAGGTATGCTATAATTGTGGAAAGGAAGGACATATCGCCGAGACCGCACGTAGCGAAAACCTAGTTCAATGGGATGGTGACTCAAAAGATCGTCCCGTAAAAGTCAAAGTCAACGATTCCGGAAGAGCATTTGTTGTGACCGGTCAAAATGCGAGGAACCCAAACGAGGTGATCACGGGTAAGCTATTTATAAATTCTTGCGAAGTTTATACCTTACTTGATACCGGTGCATACCCATTCATTTTATCTCTCCGCTTGTGCTCAACGCTTAAACTTGACTCCGGAGAAATTAGACTTTGACCTATCTGTGGAAACTCCGTTAGGAGAAACTTTCATCACATCCACTGCTTATAAATCTTGTTTGATTCAAGTTGGCACCATTACCTTACTCGTTGACCTTATCTCTTTAAAGATACTTGCTTTTGATGTGATTTTAGGGATTGATTGGTTAACTACTCATCATGCCAAAATTGATTGTTTTCGTAAGGTTGTTAGTTTTCATATTCCTAACCAACCCGTTGTTATTTAATTCAAGTAACTAAACCATTAAAATCAATCACCGCCATATCTAATCATAAAGCTATTCGCTTATTGAAAAACGGATGTCAAGCTTTCTTAGCCCATGTTATGGATTTGAATAAAGACACGCCAAATTTGAATAATATTCTGTTGTTATCGACTTTTTCCCGACGATTTCAAGAACTTCCCGCCTACCCCGTAACGTGAAGTTGAATTCTTTATTGATCTTGAACCTGGTACAAAGCCCATTTCTAAAACCCCATATCGAATGGCTCCTATTGAACTTCAGGAGTTAAAGGTCCAACTACAGGAATTGTTGGACATCGGTTTCATTCGGCCTAGTACATCTCCTTGGGGTGCTCCTGTTTTTTATTCAGTAAAGAAGAAAGAGGCGGAGTATGCGACTTTGTATTGACTATCGGGAATTGAACCATGTCACCATCAAGAATAGGTATCCTCTACCTCGTATTGATGACTTGTTTGACCCGATTGCAAGAGGGCACAATTCTTTTCAAAATCGATCTTCGCTCGGATATCATCATCAAGATTAGAACCGAGGATATTCCAAAGACCGCTTTAGAACTTCTAGAGGCATTATGAATTCTTAGTCATGTCTTTCGGATTGACTAATGCTCCTGCGGCTTTCATGGATATGATGAACCGAGTATTCAAGGAATATTTGGATCAGTTCGTTGTTATTTTTATTGATGACATCCTCATATATTCCAAAAGTCATGAAGATCATGAGCACCATTTGAAGTCGGTACTCCAAAGGCTTCGTGAAAACAAACTATATGCCAAATTGAAGAAATGCGAGTTCGCTTCGAGGAAGTAGCATTCCTTGGGCACGTGGTGTCGAAACATGGAGTATCCGTTGATCCGGCCAAGATTGAAGCAATACAAAGTGGGGAGCAACCAAGTTTGTGATCAAGTACGTAGTTTTTGGGCTTAGTTGGTTATTATCGGAGATTCGTGGAAGGGTTTTCTAATCGCTACTCCATTAACCCAAATTTAACCCTAAGGATACAAAATTCGCTTGGAGCGAAGAACGCGAGAAGAGTTTCCAAGAGCTTAAGAGGAGACTTATTTCGGCTTTTGTTTCTAACAATACCATCCGGTTCGGATGGATTTGTTATCTACAAATGATGCTTCGTGCAAAGGGTTAGGATGTGTTCTCATGCAACGTGGGAAAGTCATAGCTTCTATGCCTCGCGACAACTTAAAGAGTATGAGAGGAATTATCCTACTCATGATCTAGAGTCAGCAGCAATGTTTTGCGCGCTTAAAGATATGGAGGCACTATCTATATGGGGAGAAAGTGGAGATATATTCGCACCATAAAAGCCTTAAATATTTCTTCACTCAAAAAGAACTCAACACGCTGGCAATGACGTTGGCTCGAGCTATTGAAAGACTACGACCACACTATTCAATACCATCCGAAAAAGCGAACGTGGAAATGACGCGTTGAGTAGAAGATCATATGCAGGAACGAAAAGCGATGATGTCAAGTATATGCGACAGAGCCAACTTTAATAGAAAAAGTTAAGGTTGCTTCAAGCCACCCAATCTTGAGTCGATGCGTATAAAGAAGAAAGTACAAGAAGGAGCTATTCCTAGTTTTAGAATTGATGAAGAAGGAATACTTGAGTCCACTCTAGACTTTGTGTTTCCTAACGACTCGATTTGAAGTACAAGATTATGATGGAGGCACACAATACACCATTTGCAATCCATCCTCGAAGTACTAAAATGTATCGTGATCTTCGACATACATTTTGGTGGAACAATATGAGAGAGAGATTGTAAAGTTTATCTCAATGTGTTTAACTTGTCAACGTAGTAAAGGCGGAGCATCCGGTACCTAAGGGTCCGCTGCAACCACTTGAGATTCCAAAATGGAAGTGGGAACACATTACCATGGATTTCGTTCACGGGTCTTCCTACGGTTTTCGTGGCATCAATGCTATTTGGGTTATTGTTGATAGATTAACCAAGTCCGCTTCATTTCTTGCCGACACGGAGACTTATTCACTTGAACGCCTTGCTAGTATGTACGTGAATGAGATTGTGAGGTTGCATGGCATGCCCGTATCCAAAGTTTTGGATCGTGACCCAAGATTCACTTCAAGATTTTGGGTTAGCTTGCAAAAAGCTATGGGCACGGATTTACGATTGGGATTCGCATACCATCCTCAAACGGACGGACAATCGAAAAGGACTATTCAAACTCTTGAAGATTTATTAAGACTCGTGTCCTAGACTTCAAGGGGTTGGGATAAGTATTTACCATGGTGGAATTCTCCTACAACAACAGCTTATCGTGCAAGTATAGGTGTGGCTCCATTTGAAGCATTATATGGGCGAAAGTGTCGCTCTCCAGTATGTTGGGACGAGGTGGGTGAAGCAACATTGTTGGGACCCGAGTTGGTACGTATGACTACGGAAAAGATCCAAATGATTCGATAACGTATACAAACGGCACAAGATCGACAAAAGAGTTATGCGGATCTTCATCGAAAGGATGTGGAATTTAGTGTGGGGATCATGTATTGTCATGAAGTTGCTCCATGGAAGGGAGTTACAAGATTTGGGAAGAGAGGAAAGCTCAATCCACGATTTATTGGTCCATTTCAAATTCTTGACCGAGTAGGAAATGTAGCCTATAGACTCGCGTTACCTCCGAGTATGTCTCGTGTTCATAATGTGTTTCATATATCTGCATTTCAGTAAATATGTGAAAGACCAACCACGTTATAGAGTTAGAACCCGGACGAGATAGCCAAGACTTAACGATGAGGAGGTACTGTCAAGATCTTGGATAGGGAAGGAGCATGTCCTACGCCAAGAAAGGTCATACCACAAGTTAAAGTTTTGTGGAGGAATCATGATATAGAGGAAATGACCTGGAATTGAAACGGAAATGAAAGCGAGGTATCCTCACCTTTTCAAACACCAGTACGCACGCCAATTTCGAGGACTAAATTTCATAAGGAGGGAGGTTGTAAGACCCCAACTTATTATTAATGAAATTTAATTTTCTATTTATTATTTTGGAAATAGTAAGGGTTGATTTGATTAATGTGGATAGTTAGGGGTAAAATACTTAAATATTTCAAAATAAGCAAGTGATTATAAAATATTCATTGTTGTTCGAGAATATTCGTACTTTCGTGGGAATATTCAGACGACGGCAAGCATGACCATGTGTGGGCCCCATAACGGAAAGCGATTGGATGAAGAAAACGATAAATATAAGTTGTTTAAAAATAACTTGGCAGAAGTTATTTATCGTTAACATCGTTGGAATACCCTTGGTTAAAACACGATGTCTGCAAGAAGACAAGAATTACACCAGTATTGCACCAATTATTGAAGGCACTACTCAATAATGGTTATGATAATTATCGCTCAAAGATTTTATTTTATTGATTCAATAATTGCTACGTTGACATTTTATATCATTGTTGTTTCAATAATTGTCATTACACAGTATTTTCCATTATCGAGCAATAATTCATATTATCCGAATAATAATATTATAAGATAACATTATTGACAATGTCTAGAAAGTTCTCGCCTAAGGAGAGGTTTGGTCATCTAATCATGCGCCAAGAAGGAGAGATCCTTATTGGAAAGCCCCTCTATCCCAGGAACCGCTGGTTGTCAATAATGTGATTCTCGTAATATTATTTATGAATAATTAATTATTGATTTATATGATGAGGAAAATATTGATTTTATGAGGATATAGATGGAGAAAATTTTTAATGTGACAATTGTTGAAAATTAATATTTTATCTTTTTCTGATAAAATAATTCATTTAAATATATTATTTTAATAATATATTAACGATGATATTTTTACAATGAATGTGGGATATATGAGTATATGAGGAGGAAGAGTATTTTTGTGGCATTAAATGTTTAACACATGTTTTGTGTGTTGGTGGACACAATTATTGACCGAAATTTGATTATAACTGTAAAATCGCCCGTTTGTGGATTTCGGTCAATTTCTATTTGGAATTCGGAAAAACTTTCTTCTGCAAAGTTGTAGAGAATTGAATTTCCTATAAAAAATTCGCGAGATTTGAATTTTCTGATAAAAGGGCTATTTATTATGAATTATTGAAGTTCCGAAGTTCCGAAATAATTAATTTTTGGGAGTTTTAGTTAATTATTTTGAGAAAAACGTTTTTTGCAACTAAGTTGGCCTCACATGTGATTCAAATGGGCTGAGATCAGTTGTCTAAGGTGGGCTAAAGAAAATGTGAAAAATATATTAATATTATATTCAATTTTTTGCTTTGGTGTTCTAAGCAATTTCCTATAAATAGGGTGCTTAGGTTAGAATTGAAAATCACAAATGTAAACTCAAGTTTCTCTCTATTTCTCTCTCGATATATTGAGCGTATTCTTGTGAGTATACTTTGAGTATTGTTAGACGGTGCAAGTTCCTTCAAAGACTACTATATTGTAGATTCCAAATTTGAAGTACTAATCTTCGAGGTAAGAGATGTTATTTTTTCTCAAATGATATTATTTCTTCAATATCATTATGTCAAATATTGGTTGGAACTTTTTTTTATCAAATTTGGAACTTTTCATGTTGGGGTTACTATTCATGAGTTATTATTCACGAGTTACTATTCATGAGTTACTATTCACGAAGTTCTTATTCACGAGTACTATTCATTTAAAGCGTGAAGATGTTTTTTTTTAAATTTCTATCTTTTGGTGCTCTGATTTACTATTCACGATACGGTACTATTCGATACGATCTTATTCACGATGACTATTCAATAAAAAATAAAATTTCTTCTTTTTGTCCAAAATATCTATTCGGATACTAGCTTTGATTGTATCCATGTTTTGATCATTCTTGA
Organism: Panax quinquefolius; assembly: GCA_020205615.1. Lineage (NCBI taxonomy): Eukaryota > Viridiplantae > Streptophyta > Magnoliopsida > Apiales > Araliaceae > Panax > Panax quinquefolius. The sequence continues at coordinate 34,194,764 of CM035151.1, forward strand.
ATTTTACACCACTATGATTATTTTTGAGGTATTTTTGAACATGGATAAAACAAAGTACTAATCCTTAATCCTTAATCCTTGTCATTTTGTTTTCTTTGGATTCGTTTCTTTAAAAATATTTTCATCATCCTCGCCTTAAATGATGATATTATTGAATATCTTTGGCCAGTAGTGCAAAGATGAATGATTTTCAAGAATATCTTTGGTCAGAAAGTAAAGAAGATGAGCAGTGTTTAGATGAACATGACTAATCGATGAATATCTTTGGCTCAGTAGTGCAAAGATAAATATTTGATTCCAGATGTATATTGATTGATGTTACAGGTATAAAAGATAGACGATGAACTTTTAAATTCATACATAGAAGATAGTAGTTTGCATTCTCTACTTAACTCTTCTAATGAATTATTATTTCATGCGAATATTGATTTAAAATTTGTTGTCTATTGTATTCTATTAGATTTTTCCTCGTTGAAGACTAACGGTAATTTGTTGTATATTATCTTAGTCATAATATTCTTTATCGGGCTAGTTGAGCTCACCCTTTTCCTTTTTGTTCCATTTTTCTTCTCGGGAGGCGTAGAATATAAGCGTAGTATTAGCCTGTGGGGTATGGAATGAAGGTTTTAGAAAGGATTGTTTAGTAGTCCTCACCATTTTTGTAAAATAATGTATCAATAAATGTGATGAGGATTTATTTGAGTATAGATATTGTCTAAAAGATAATATTTGTATTCAAACTCACAGTTTTACTGTTATAATAATAAAGTTGTAGTTGTTTCTGTACCATGTATTGACAACTCAGAATAGGTGATGTATACCTATTTTGGGGGCGTCACACTTATTGCCTGTGAAAGAATTTTCTTGTCTTTGTAAGTTTGATGTATTTTGACTTCAAACTTATTCGGATCTGAAATGACCTCATCACATAGTTCTCCAGTGTTTGATATGTTCTGGTTTCTGGCTCTTTCTTTGTCAATAACCACTACAAGAAAAAAGCTTAAGTCCGACGGATTATTCCGTCGAATTACTCCTATTCGATCGAAATTACATTATTCCCGACGAAAATATCCCTCAGATATTCGGTCGTAAATATTCACGTCGAAAATAAGATCCGTCAAAAGTTCTGTCGGAAATTACATATCTTCGACGAACGTATATCCGACGGATGTACGTCGAACATTAACTATCTTCGACCGAATATATAGGACGAAACTTTTCGTCGAATATAAGAGTTCATAAGTTCGACGGATATATTCCCTCGGACTTAACTTATGTCAGACTGAAAAATAAAATAACCCGTCATTCATTAAAATTGGCTAATTATTAAATTTGATAGAATGTGCGTCGGAGATAGAGTGTTTACGACGGATAAGTTGCGTCAAAGATAACGTATGTTCGACTGAAATTAGGATATTTCAGCATTTATTAAAAATTACATATTTGTTACTTCTGAGGGAAATTCCGTCGCAACTACCTTATTCCGTCGGAATTAACTATCCTTTTTTTTTAAAATACAGATTTTAAAAGTTCAATTTCCAGGTGTTTAAACCCATTAATGTACTTCAGAATATGTCACAACCCAATACACAAGAATATAAACTCAGATCTCACATTCAAATATGCAACGAAAGCACTAAAACTTAATCTTCAACTCATTATCATTCACATTCACATTCAAATATCCACCAAAATGTATTATAAGCTAACCAATTACAAATATTAATTGTGTATGTTCCATAAATATTAAATAATATAATTTACAATAGTCAGATGAGTATTTAATTAGACAATACAATATATACAAAAGGGTCTACAATAACATGAATATATACAAATGAACTATAAACTAGTAAAAGTATAATCATCATCCAAGGAGGTGAACGACGACGCTTCCGTGTATGGATGTCGACTCGTGCTCCTCGCTTCATCATCGCCACTGGGTCGCCATCGCCATTTCGTTGATAGAATCAAAATATAAATCATTAGTCCATATATATATATATGTGAGAATTAACAAACTAGCCTTAATTGAAAAACATAAACAATAAGAATACCGAGTAGGTGGGGGGCATTTAAAAGCCTCCTCCAATAGGGTAATCACCATTCGGAGCATCTCACGCGCCCAAGCGCCGAATCGCCTCCCGTGGTAATCCGTGCTCTCTCCGCAGAGGCCCTCGCTATAATATCTTGAGCAATCTGGTGAAGACGAGAATTGGAAGGCAACAATGACGCCGAAAGACCGGACGATGTGGAACCTATCTTACACGCCCCTATCACCACCGGAAGATATCGTCATCCAAGCCAAATACTGTATGAGATGGTCCGACATATGTTTCTTGACGTCAAGGCTGGCCGGAGCCTATAAAGAGATACAAATTGATTACTAATAATAATTTATATAATGTGATAAATTTGGATAATTTCGTGAAACATTAAAAAATATTACCTCTAGGAAGTGTATATGCGGGTATCCTCAGCAGACTCAACACTCGATGTCATCCGCTTGATCGCTAGTAGGGGATCCCGAGACGACCCATAGTCTCAGCTCCTCATCCCGATCTAATACAATATCGGGAAGAGGGATGGCGAAATCTAACGGCCGTAACCCTCCTAATAGTCTCCATTTCATTTATACGCCGTCCCAAGCCTCTAAAATCGGTCCTGTAATGTATTTCAGATAATATGTTAATTATATCATTTTAGTTACGATTGAATATTATTAAAAGCTAAATAGTAAGATGAGTTTTACTCAGATAGATAAAGTCGTCTCGAGACAAAGCACGCCAATCCTTAGGCACGTGGGCTCGATTCCAAAACTCTAGAATGGTAGGATCACTACCAAGGTCCTCCCCAATGCCTAATACAAACAATCATAAAAACAGTCTTAAGTATTTGTGTGAGAACTTGACACAAAAATAACTAAATACAACGCACTTACCGTCCTCGCCTCCTCGAACGACTGAGAACCAGTGGTGTGTACTATCCGGAGTTGACCACGATTCTTCTTCGCCTACTCGAACTTTTTCTTGAAGTCATTGACCCCAAGGCATACACACATAGCCTCCAAAGCTAAATCGGAGATATACGCGGGTCGATGATCTCTCGATGGTGGTCCCGGGTGGTCCACAATCGCCGGCTACCTGCCGTCGTCGCATCTCATACAGCCATCCAGAGTAATTCGCAGCGACGTGATGCTCAATCACAGCATCACCAGCTGACTGAGAGATGTTCGGGTCAAATCGATAATAAACCTATAACAAAAGATTATTTAAAATTAAGAACATTTGACGAACTGACCAATACAACTATATGGTGATAATATGCCTAACTTATGTGGAACTCCCACAAGACGGTCTGCATAAAAGTGGCATCGCATCACAAGATATCGACCGAACTCCAACCCTCGGGAGACGCGCCAAACAAATCGCATATAGGGTGTGCTTAGCCACCGGGTCTAGTATACTATAGAAAAAGTATAAAAATATGTGTTATGTGAATTGTGTTTCGCAATAACTGATAGAAATAGTACCAAAAATATTAACACTTATTGCTGGGAAACGACATCCACCAAGATCGTAAGTGGCAATCGCTTACGGACGACAACCAAAGATACCGAGGTTCATCTCTCTAAGGTCATCGACGAGGTGCATCTGTAATAATTGTATTTAACATAGTACTTCAATAATCATTGTAATTAATAAAGCTTGAGATATATTTAAATCCTAGTTAAGATAACTTACTCGCTATCAAGAAGAGCCTCCATCGTGGCTATATCGTCTCCAAAGACCGGATCGCCCACCACCCTAATGACTCTCCACCGCTATATGTCTAGCCATGAATATCCTACTACAATAACAAAATTGGTAGATTACTTAATATGTAAGGTTTAACAATATGTGGTAAGGACTAATATGAAAGCTCATTTTCAATTACGCACGCCATCAAACCCATCGTAATCAACGATATATCATTCTCTGATTCGGTAGATCTTCCTCATCCTCGCGCCGAGATCGGGCCATCATCGTTATCATCCTCAACGACTACATAATCATTCATGTGTACGATGGCCTCGACATCCTCATCGTTAGGTACGTTAATGACATCAAGATTTCACCACATCTTCAAAGATGGAACACTACTACCAATGGGTTGCTTCACATCTTCTTCGTAACGCCTCATCCATACCAAATATGTTATCAAGATTAAATGAGCGTGTTTTAGTAGTGACTATGTGTATCAGGGCTTCAAGTATTTACTTACATTAGAGCGTAATACACTTGAGTCACTTGACTTGCTAACACGCACACATCATCGTAATTTAACACCGACTTGATATCCACGGTTGTGATTCTATTACGATCAACTTTAACCCCCTTTTCAAAGATCAAACCAGCTACACTTAAATGTAACTACCTTTTTGCCACCGTGATAATTGAGCACAACTACATCCTCAGAACGCACCATAGTAATTGGACTCAGAATCTTGATAGCAGCTTCCTAACACCACAACCCCAGAATTGACTGATGTGAGTTCATGCAAGTCATCGACTCTAAATCTATACCCATTCACGATGCAACCAGGAAAAGAACTAACAAATTTTTAAGGTCCTTGGATGACATCTATAAAACGCTCAGAAATACTCTCCGCTTCAACCCTTTTCTTAAACCATTGTTGGAAATTAGCATTAGTGAATGTTTCCAAGTCTGCTGCAATCAAAGTTGGGTTAAAAGCATACGTTTCCTCTTCGAATGAACTGCGATATTAGTAAAATGTCTTTAACATATATAGAGATGACTACACTTGTAAATTGTACTAACCGGAGCAAATAAGCTTAGACTTACATGATGTATGATGATACTTCGGGCATATTTAGAAGCACGTATGTAGATACAATCTTCAACTCTTTGTCGCTTAAGTAAGTCAGAGTCTCAGGACCAAATGGTTTAACCGGATATGTGAATATAGCTAACTCATCATCAGCATGAGTCATTGGACCAACAACCTCATTCCTTCCTAAATGGTTGTGCTTCATTGAGACAACATCGTCAAAATACAATGAGTAGAAGTTGACAAGCTCTTCCTCTCAGATATCGCTCAAATAATGTAACCTCTACACGAGCTTTGTTTTTGACCTTTTGTTTTAATCCATAGATATACCTACTATAAATAATATGCAGACTTAGTGAAGTATTATTAATATGAGTAGGATAGAGCAATATATAGCAGTTTATATATTACCTCTCAAAAGGATACATCCACCGATATTGCACCGATCCTCCAAGTTTGAGTTCATACGGCAGATGAATAAAGCGAGATGTTCCATCGAGTCAAAAATCCTCGGAGGGAAGATCATTTCAAGCTTGCACATGGTAAGTACAATATTCTTCTCCATCGCGCCGACATCATCGTGGTTTAATTATAGTCGAGCAAATATCTTGAAAGAAATTTTGAGTTCGGTCAATGCATCCATAACTTTTCTGGGTAACATCTCACGAAATGCAATTGGAATCAACTTCTGCATGAATACATGACAATCGTGACTCTTGAATCCATAAATTTTCAATTGCTCAACCTTACAACAACGTGTTATGTTCGACGATATCCATCCGGGAGCTTCAACCCACTAACCCACTTATAGACGTCTTCAATTTGTTGCTTAGTAAGACTAAATGGAGCTTTAGGTTTCGTAGTGTTAGGGTTCAATGCCTCCAAATCTTTTCGAGCATCTTTTCGAGTCATTATTATCTTTAGTTTTACCACTCGCATCTAACACTTGGTGTAAAACAAGTTCTAAAAACATTCTTTTCTTGTGATGCATGACATCTATACAAATGATTTAATCGAAAAGTGTGCCCCAATATGGAAACTCAAACCATATAGGCAAATGTGTCCAATTATGAGTCTTCCCATACCCGGCTGCTCTCAATTTACTGTGTTCCTTCCCCGGCAATGGAAAATCAAATTGATTCAACCACTCCAAGACCTCACTGCCCGACAGCCGACTAACAACCCCCTTCTTCTCTATCTTTCTGTTGAACTGTGTAGACATCTTTCTATAATTGTGATCAAGAGGCAAGAATCTACGAGCAGTACCAAAGAAACTACATTTCCGCCTTACGCCGCGAATCGGTTGCTTTGCACATCCCCCCATACACACCGGACAGATGATGACTTCCCGTGAGTTGACCAACCACTAACCATCCCAAGAGCCGAAAAGTCAGTGATAGTCCATAACAAGGCTGCTTTCGTCACAAAATTCTGGCATATCTATTCATCATACGTTTGAACCCTTGTCTCCCACAACATCTTTAGTTCATCCACTAACGGTCGAAGGTACACATTAAGATCTTTTGTGGGACTTTTATCCCCCGGAATGAGTAAAGTCAAAAACAAATACGGATCCCTCATACACATCACGGTGGAAGATTATAAGTTTAACATAATGATCGCCAAACCGAAAGTATGGTCCGGCTAAAATTATTAAAAGGGCAAAAGCCATCAGTAGCCATGCCAAGCCTAACATTCCTAACTTCTTCCGTAAACTTAGGATAATTTACATCAAATCTCTTCCATTCATCTCCATCCATTTGGGTGAGTCACCGACTGTGCACGACATCCCTTGTTCGATGCCAACTCATATGTTGAGTAGTATAAGACGACATGAATAATTACCAAGTCTCGACGCAAGTGGAAAGTATCGTAAGATTTTCCGGGAACATGTTTCTCCTTCCCCACGTTTTGTAACCTCAGTAGCGCGATAAACCGTATATATATCACATCGTCCCTTATCTCTCGCCCTCCCATAGTATAACATGCAATCCTCGCTTACAAGCATCGATTTTCGATACCCCATATTTAACCCCTCGACCATCTTCTTCACTTCGTAATAATTCGCATGAAGAGTATGATCCTGGGTAAGAATCGCCCAATTATAGCGAGAAAATCGTTGAAACCTCTCTCACTACGGTCGTGTTTCATTCTTGAAGTGTAAGAGCTTCACACTGCAGAAAGCTTGGTGTTCAGTATCATTTCCGGATACAACGCGACCCTGATTCGAGATAACAACTTGTAAAAGGAAATAATCAGATTATTTGGCACTTGCTTTCAGACCGCTTGAAGAAGGTTCATATTCAAATTCATCAATAGTAGTAGGGCTATAATCATCAACCAATATCTCAATCGGATCATAGTTTTGACGATAAATCCCGTGGAATTGGTTTTTCCATAATATTTTCAATTCTGATTCCCCATGATGAGTCCATACGAAGTACCCATCTACAAATCCACGAGAAAATATGTCGAATTTAATCTCGTCGACTTTCTTCCAAATCAAATTTTTACACTTGACACACGGCATCGTGATCTTCCGCGGATCATCCGTATGTTCTAGTGCTTTGGTCAAGAAATCTAAAACCCCAATACGATAAGTCGAGACTAATCCCCTCCCATCAACGGGTATCTACAGTACATCCAACTCGGTTGGTCGACATTTTTAACACACGTAAGCACGCATTAAGTTAATTTGGATATTCTGCGTGAATTAGATTTACCTAAAGTATCTCTACAGATGTGGGTAAGGCTTTATCCCGTTATTGGATGTGTCTCTCATCACTAGTGCAAACACGTTGAGTACATTTCATGAGTTTCAAGAAAATTTCTAAGAAGATTTTCCCATTGTCTCCAAGCACAATGAAATAGACTAAGATAACTTAATCTAAGTATGCACTCGGAGAACATATAGAGATAACAGTCGATTAATCCTCAAAATAACAAAAAATGTACCGTTTTGTATTTGCACCGGCCTAAGTGAGAGACATAACATCCAATAATAGTCCCAAACTGGGGACTGTTCGTCATTCACCCCTATTGAGTGTATGTCAAACGGGTTTCTAAGTTTCAAAATATAGTACATAGTTTATAAGAATTTATGTGGAATCTCTACTTGAGTCGGCAACCGGGCAAAAAAAAAAGGGTCGTAGTTCCTGTTGTGTCCTATACTCCAATAATAAAGTTAATTCAATTACTACAAACATTCCTCACTGTTCCATCATAACAGATGACAACATCCCGAAAGAGTTCCATTACGCTATTGAACAAAGTTTAACAACTTACTGGCACTACTTCCAGATGTTGCCATCTGTTATGATGGAACAGTGAGGAATGTCTGCAGTAATTCAATTACCTTTATTATTCAAGTATATAACACAAACAGGAACTACGACCCCTTTTTTTTTAATTGTTACCGAGGAACTGGTTGGAGTACTATTTAGTCAAGAATCGCTATGTTTAAACTCGCATACAAGAAAGAGTACATATATGTAGGGAGAGTATTATTGCATTTATATATTGAAAATTGTGGCAAACTAAGCAAATGCTACTTAGTTTATTTTGCCAATGATAAAACTAAGTAAGTGGTACTTAGTTTATGAGAATTGTTAATTATTTGGAATCTATAGAGACTACTATTCGACATTCACTTCTAGCTATTCTTAGTTTATGAGAATTGTTAATTATTTTTAATATTTTTTTATTAAATTAAATTAAATTAATTTAATTTATTTTAAATTTAATTTAATTGTATTTAGATTATTTAAATTAAATTAAATTTATTTTATTTTATTATTATTATTTAATTTTATTTTTTATTGAATTTTATTTTATTTATTAGATTAAATCAAAGTTTTTTTATTTTATTCAAATTAATTTAATTTATTTTTATTTTATTTTACTTTATTTTGTATTATATTATGTTATTTATTTTATTTAATAAACTAAATTAAATTATATTTACTTTATTTTATTTTAGTAGTAAGAAACTAAGTAAATGGTACTTAGTTTATGATTTATTAATATTGGGAAACTAATTACTAATACAATACATACATGTCTGCAATTTCATAATTCTGACAGAATTTCTGTCATAAATTCAGTCGTAAATAACAAATATATCAAGATTAAAGACAGTCCTAAAATCAGTTACATTATGATAAGGAACCCAAATTTGATATCAATATTCTGCAATTTCCAAATTCCAAATAATATGCACTTAAATAATATGCAGTCCACAAACCCAAAATCAAAATTCCAATTTCAGCAATATACAGTCCACAAATTCACAGCAACAACATATTATCCAAATTGGGTTAATCTCATATTCAAACTCAAATTAAACTAAACCTAAAACAAATTAAGCCACAAATTTCACAATTTGCAACAAATTAACCCTAAAAATCTAATACTTGGCAGAAAACTAACCTTGAAATTGAATTAATGTGCAAACTAACCGACGGTGGTGCCTGGTGGTGGTTCAACCAAAGGTGTTGGTGGCGTCTACTGGTGGTGGAACCGATCGACAATGATGGTGGTGGTGGCAGTACGTGGTGGTGGTACGTAGTGGCAGTACGTGGTGGTGGTAGTGGCAGTACGTAGTGGTGGTGGAATCAAAGGTGGTGGTGATGGTGGCAGTACGTGGTGGAACCGGTGGTGGTGGCGGTGGCAGTACGTGGTGGAATCGGTGGTGGTGGCGGTGGCAATACGTGGTGGTTGTGGCGGTGATGGTGGCAGTACGTGGTGGTTGTGGCGGTGATGGTGGTGGTGGAGATGAGAGTAGTGAGAGAAGTGAGATTGAGAGAGAAAGGCGTAAAGTGAGATCGAGAGAAATTAAAGTAGTTTCGACTGACTTATCTTTGACTGACTATTGCGTCGAAATACATATTATCTTCGAGGGAATGTGTCCGTCGAGAGTAGATCCATCGGAATTAGCCGATTTTCTTGTAGTGAACTTCAATTGCCAGCTGCTCAACATATTGTGATCTAATTTGGTCTTCTTGTGTTGCCAACGATACAGATTCAGAATTCCATTGTGTCAATCTCATTGGCGTTTCTGCTTGCACTATATATTCTTTTTCATTTATCACGTTATGTAAGATTGTAGTCCCTCAAATGCTGTATTCAGAATCTATAATTAGTGGAAACTTGCCATGTTCATCTGAATTTCTACTGACTTCCATATAGAATCTTAAGGTTGCATCATTTGTCACCTTGATCGGAGGAATGTTGCTTTTAATCTAAAATTTGATTGACAATTCCGTTTTGTTGTAGTCTAGACTTAATGCAGTACACATCAAGTTGTGCATTTCTGTGAATGAACAATTTGAAGGGACTAGTAGGCCGATAACTTCAAAATTTTGATATTGGCTACTGTCAGTCCACGTTCCGTTGAAGTAAACTACAATTGGAAGCATATCCATGGTCTGAATACTGAAACAGTAACATTCAGACAATAATATAATTAGTGGCCAAATCTTTATAAAAATGTTCCCAAAACTATGTATGAGTAACAAAATATGATAGTGTATCAAATATGCTTTGGTAAATGTAATAATTTATATTCTTTAATTGGTGACCAAATTAACATTATACAGTGACCAAAATAGCTTTTTTTAGTATATATACTCTTTAATCATTCAGTTTTTTCCAATTTATAATCAAATATGTAAATCCAAAATTAAGATGTTTTGAAGGTGAAATACTAAAATATCAACTACTTAATCTAGGTAACCAAACATTTTTATATGCATGTTGCCAAAACAAATATTTGAAATATGTCAAAAATCAAATGTGTATCAAAAACTCTTTCGTAACTGAAATAAGGTATATTCATTATTTGGATACCAAAGCAACATTTTTCAGTAACCAAAGTAGACGTAATTAGTATCAATTATTATGCATCAAACTGCTTTCAATTTGTTTATAAACAAATTACAATTTATAATGTCCTGAAGATGAAATGCTAAATATTAAACACTAAAATCAAGGAATCCAAATCTTTATATGATGGTTGCCAAATTTTTATATAAATGCCTCCAAAATATGATTTTGTAACAAATACTATTTGGTTACTGAACTAAAAAAAGCTATTTAATTGGTAACTAATTTAACATTATACAGTAACCAAAATATACGTTTTTAGTATCTTTGCTCCTGTAAAGTGCTGTTTTTATTCCTTTTATATACGAAACCCAAATTACGATGTCGTGAAGGTGATTTGCCAAATCATGAACACTTAAAACAAGGTAACCAAATCTTTATATGAATGTCCCCAAAAATTGGTACGCGTAACAAAATTATATTGAAAAACAAAGAATAATTTAATATTTTTTTCATACAATCGTTTATTTTACTGATATGATACACATTAATATAAATCTGCAAATTATTATATTTTGTTTTGTTTTTTGTAATTGTGATAAAAATTACACTATCAGTTGAATTCAAAGGTAACAAAAAAATGATTTCAATATATAGATTAACTGATTCGTACCTTTGTATTCACTTTCCAGATTCAGTTTGCAATCTCTGTTTAAATCTTTTGTTTCTGTTTCGGAAACCTATGATCGGTTTGTGCATGTCGATTTTCTGATACTCTATTTTTTGCCTCTCTGTGCTTTTGAATTAGGCTTCTTTTGTATGAATGTTTCTGCTTCTTTTCGATTGATCCGATGTTGAAGATGGTTATTATCTATAAAAGCTTTCGGATTGTTCTTCCATGGAGCATTCGTTTCTTGTCTCAATTTTTGAATGTTTTGTTTATTTGGTAACTGCCGATAAAGTAGAGTAGTTTTCTCCTTGAATCAAGGGGTTTATATTTTTGTTGGTTTGGTATCTGTGACGTGGATTGCACTACTATTGATATTATTATATATTATTTCACTACTGCTATAATTATTTATTTGGTGCACTATTCTTGTAATATCTTTCTAATAGTTGTATACTTATGTAAAGGACCCTAATAAAAATTCAATGAAGCATGTATGTATTGATAAGGATAATGAAAAAATCAAGGAACATAAATGAGGAAATCAAGGGATTTTCCCGATTAATTTGTAATCATCGTATTTTCAGTAATATGTTATTATGTTTAGGTAGTTTCTATGTTTTAAATTGTTTTCCTTATCACTTGGGAGAGTTCTCATTTTTTGTGTATTATATATACGAGTAACAAATCAATGAAAAGCACACATCCATAATTCTCTCTCTATGTTTTCTTCTTCATGATATCAAAGCCTATCTAAGGTTATCTTTCCTGGCTTCTTGGCAAACGAAAATAATTAAATTACCATTCCCAATACTCAAGAACCCACAAAACCCCTCATCATGATCACCATTCATAACTCCATTAAACTCACCTCCACTAATTACCTCTCTTGGAAACTTCAGATGGAAGCCATTCTAATTGGCTATGATCTATACAAATTTATTAATGGCTCCTTTCCTGCTCCTATGGCCAAAATCACCACAAATAATTAAACAAAAGAAAATCCAGCATATAACACATGGGTCCGCCAAGATAAACTTATTTTCAGGGCTCTGGTTGGCACACTCTCTCTTTCTATTATTCCTCTTATCACCCACACACAAACCTCTCATGAAGCATGACAAGTTTTGGCCAATACTTATGCTTGACCCTCTCGTGGTTATATTCTACAAATTAAAAATCAACTCAAACAGATAACCAAGGGCTCCCAAACTGTTTCTGATTATATACAGGCCATAAAAACTCATGGAGATGAACTTGCGGCACTTGGCAAACCTTTTGATAATGAAGATCTCATCGAGAAAATTTTAGAGGGTCTCGATGATGAATATCAACCTGTTATTGATGCTGTTAATGGATGTGAGACCCCAATCTCTTTTGATGTACTACATGAAAAACTTATCAACAAGGAGTTTTCTCTTCATCAAAAGATCAGTTCAACATCTCTTCCGACCTCCGCTAATCCAACCAATACCAGATTTGCTCCAGGCCAAACCAATAATCGCTTTACACGATCTTCTTGACCTTCGCCCCCTCACGAGCCTGCTATAGGTCAGCCCAGACACACCCAACCTGCCTAGACGTCCTCCTCCTTGACCTTTTCTCGGTCGTTGCCAGTGATGTAATACTTAGGGACATGTGGTCTTTAAATGTCCAATTTTTTGCCAATAACACCCAAACTTGCAACCACCTCCTCGTTCCGGTAATAAATGGCAACCCCGTCCTTGAACTCCCTAGCAACCTCGAGCTGATGTTGCAACCATAGACTCCTCTACCACTCCTAATTGGCTCCTCGACAGTGAAGTTTCTCACCATGTTACTTCTGATTTAAATTTACAACCTTTCCTTTCACACACCCTATGATGGCATAGACGACGTTGTGATTGGAAAAGAAAAGGGTCTTCCTATTTCTCATATCGGATCTACATCTCTATCTACTCCTTCTCAATCCTTTTCATTATCTAATGTGCTCTGTGTACCTACAATGAAAAAACAATCTTATTTCCATTTCACAATTTGTTGTTCTAACAATACTTCTATTGAATTCACACCCACCTCTTTTTTTGTGAAGGATCTACGTACATGGGCAATTTTTTGCAGGGTCGGACTAAGGATGGTGTGTATGAATGGCCAACAACTACCTCGTCCCCGTCTTCTCCATTAATCACTTTTTGTAGTGTCAAGACCACGCCATTTGAGTGGCATCATAGGCTAGGACATCTGTCATTTTCTATTTTCAAGCATATTGTATCTTCCTTTAAGCTCGAATACTTTCGATTTTTTTATTTCAATTTCAATTGTAACTCATGTCAGTGCAATAAAAGTCATAAATTACATTTTTCAATTTCCACTCTCACCACATCTTCTCCTCTTGAAGGTATTTTTCTGATGTATGGACATCTCATCTTTACTTTATTGATAACTTCAAGTATTATTTTATTTTTGTTGATCATTTCACAAAATATATATGGTTCTATCCTCTAAAACGAAAATCTCATGTGTAAAATGTCTTTGTTCGCTTTAAGTCCCTTGTCAAAAATCATTTCAAACTCAAAATACTCACACTTTATTCTGATAATTGGGGGGGGGGGGGATATCAAGCACTTTATTACTTCTTAGCCACCAATGGGGTGTCACATCGTACCTCCTCCTCTCACACACCAGAACATAGTTAAAACTGGGTTATCTCTTCTCTCCCATGCCTCCATGCCTCTATCGCACTGGTCGTTTGCTTTCTCCACTACTGTCTACCTCATAAATCGTCTTCTCACCCATACTCTCGACCTTCTCTCCCCATATAATAAACTCTTTGGTACTCCACCTAACTATTCCAAACTTTGTATTTTTAGTTGCCTGTGTTACACTACAAAAAAACTGGTCATTGGCGACGGCATCATTAGCGGCGGAAATATTCCCGTCGAGAATAATGTCATTATCGACGGCCTAGCTGTCGTCAATATGTTCCATCGAGAATGACCTTCCCGGGTCTAAATTTGGTGGAAAATTTTTCGCGGGCATGGGAAAAGTCATGGGCGACAGACTTGCCATCGCTATTGTCGTCGATAATGAGTCATAGGCGATGGGGTTAAAATCGACGGCTGTGCCGTCGAGAACGAGTCTTGTTTTAAAGCCCTCAACTCGACGGGAACGACTACTTTTCTTTTCCTCCTCTACTATTCTACCTGATATACGATTTTCCCTCAATCCCATTCACCCCAATCACTCCCAGTCGAGTTATTATTGTCGAATTTGAGCATCAAGAAAGGTGGGCTTCCCTCCGACGACTCTCCCCCCTCTGCCATAGCTTCCGGCAACCCTCCCCCTCTCCTGCCATACCTCCGGCGACATCCCTCCCCCTCTTCTTCTGGCCAGCTCCACCTCTCCTTCTTCTTTACTCCTATTTTCCCATAACTTGCAATAAGTATGATTTCGTTATTCTTATTTTGTTGGAAGTAATTATCTGATTTTATTTTTTAAAAAGTTTTAGGCATGTTTGCTTTAATCTAATTGTGTTAGTAGCTAATCTCATTGTTTACTTTAATTGTTTGCTTTAAGTTTTGATGGGATATTGATATGTTAATGCACTTGAATTGCTTTCCAGTCACTAACATATATATGTTGCCCTGTATATGTTGTATTTTTATCTGTTTGAATTTATTGTTTTTGTATTAACTTAAAGG
This sequence comes from Panax quinquefolius, assembly GCA_020205615.1. NCBI lineage: Eukaryota > Viridiplantae > Streptophyta > Magnoliopsida > Apiales > Araliaceae > Panax > Panax quinquefolius. The sequence continues at coordinate 34,209,765 of CM035151.1, forward strand.
TTGGATCGCTCTTGTATGAAAGGGGTTTAATTTCAATTTGGGCATCTGGGTATTGTTATTTTCCGCTATCTTTAGTGGGTTTTAGTTGAAATGCTTGTTTTGGTTCTTGAATTTGATGGGTTTATTTGAGGTTTCTTGTTGTTGACCTAAACTGCCTTTCTGGGTTGGCTTGAAATTTTGTACTTATCGTTTTGTCACTGCTCTCATGTTTGGTCCAAGACAATAGAGAGTTTTATGGCTTGATTTTTTTTCTTCGCTGGCATTGACTTGTAAAGAAACTTCATATCATGTCCAACCAGTCTGAAGATTTAGAAGGTTTATACTTCATCAAATTAAAGAGAAATAGGTTGAGTGATGTTTCCTCACCCTTTTCAGCTATTTCAGGTTAATTGGTTGAATTTGGTTACAAATTAATAGGCGTAGTCTTAGTCCTAGTCCACCATCATCTTCAAATGTGCCTAGAGGAGAGAGAATTGGATGGATTGTTGATTTCCTATTTAAACCGATTATCCCTGCCTACATATGTGTTTTTGTGTGATTCCAAATGAGTTTTTATTGTTTCTCCTTTTTAAAGACTGTGTGGGTAAGAACCATTGTTTACAATAAAAAATTGATAATAAGTGTGAGTTATCCCCACCCCTTGTGGGTAGAAGTTCAAACCTTTGCAGTGGCAAAGTAGTAAGTGTGAGTTTAAATTACAAACTACTTTGCCTAGAATTAGCCAAAAAAAGAAAGAAAAATAATTACTTAATTGTTTTGGATTGATTACTTTGTTTTGGTCCTCATATATTGTTAAAAGTTTATTGTTCCTCACTAGCATAATTAAAGAGGTTCAAAACTTAAAAGTATACCATGAGCTTGGGTCAGTGAATTACCTCCACGGGAAAGGATGGTTCTCAAATCTTACAAAGATTTTCAATCAAGTTTGTGGAATGCTCAAGCACTAAAGCAGGGGTTTGGCTAAAAACTGTATCTTTCTGGTTGAAGTTGAAATATGTTTTTGCATCTATATCGGCATGCCCTCGATCTCTTGACATACAAACAAATATTAGTTTGTTGGGGATAGATTTGATTTTAGTTTAACTGATTTATATATAGCATGTAATATATATATATATATATATATATATATATATATATATATATGGTTCATTAAACTGCAAGCATATTCAAAAACAATATTTATTTGTTTTTTTTCTATCTGAGGGTGGGTTAAGAAATTTATCAGCTCATTATACTTTCACATGTGCATATTTTCATATAGTTTAGGAAGCTTAGAAACCCGTTTGAGATTCACTTAGTAGGAGTGGATCTCAAATAGTCCTCGATTTGGGAATTGTTTTCAGATGTTTTGATCTCACTTAGGTTTGGTGTTAACGACTTGAGCACATCTTTATATTTTTTGAATTTTCGGTCAGTGTATATATCTTGATGTTCTTCGGGTGCATATTTAGACTACGATGTGTTAGTCTATTTCGTGTACTTGAAGATCATGGGGAGGTGCTGCCAAAATTTCTGAAAAATTTAAAGATGTGTTCAAGTTATTGGCATCAGTGAGGCGACACATCCGGGAATGGGATATAAGCCTGACCCGTTAGAGTGGAAGATAAAGTTAGGAAACTCATAAGCTTGCATATATATTAACTTGGAGACTTGATTATGTTTGTCTAACTTTCCATATATATAGCAGACAGTTGTCCGAGATGTTTGTTGATCGAAGTTGGATGGAACGTGGGTAGCCACTAATAAGAGTGGGCTTAGCTCTGAGTATCGTAATGGGGTTAAACAGTTTCTCAACTTCCTGTTTGAGCAAGTCAGCGACGATGAGATCAGATGTCCTTGTAAGAGGTGTATGAATGAAGTGTGGAGGAAAGGAGTGATGTCATGTGTGACTTATTTACGTATCGGTTCAAGCAGGGTTATACGACATGGATCTATCATGGGGAAACCTGGTTGGACGAACATGAATCAGAACCGGAATCCATAGGTGACGAAACCTTTGATTGTACTAACATGATAGTCGAAGCTTCTGGTTCATACTTCCTGTAGAATACAAACAGGGATGGCAGTAGCGTCGAGCAAGAGCCAAATGACGGGGCTAAGGGTTTCTATGAGTTATCAGATGAAGCAAATGACGCTTAATTGTATTTACGGCACTAAAAAGCACACCGTCTTATCTACCGTGACTAAGTTTTTACACTTCAAGAATGAGCATGACTGTAGTGAGAGAGGTTTTAATAAACTGTTAAGCATTGTGAATGAGTGCTTTACCTAGAGGCACTGGTGATGACCGCCGAGCGGATGACGAGCAGCCTCCTCCAGTACAGGGTGATGGTCGCCGAGTCGATAAAGAGGAGACAGGCGACGGGTTGTAGTTAGTTTATGTTATATTTTGAGTTTCATGTATGTACAGTTTCATGTATGTACTTGTACAGTTTTTGAGTTGTACCAACGACCATTTTTGATCTATATATTTGATTTGGATTACTATTTGAATGGTGAATTGTATGATATTTGCTTGTTATTTGATGGTTTTTATTAGTTTATAACAGGTGTATGTTTATATTTGTAAATGAACAGGGAAATTGTGAAATTATAAAAAAAAAAATTAAAATATATATAGTCATTGCTGATGGTGGTAAGGGCGACGGAAGTGCCCGTCGCCAATGACATATAGCGACAAACATGGGTACAAAGTCATTGTCGACGGCTACAAAGTCATGACCGACGGTCTCGCCGTCGGGAATGAGTTTTTCCCAAAAAAAATTATTGAGCCTTTGCCAATGGTCTCGCCGTCACTCGGTCCATCGATAGTGGTCTTATGTCGTCGCCAATGAGTCCCATCGCCAATGATAATGATACAGACGGTTGCTGATGGGAACCAGGGGGGACGACCTGTGAGGTGACGGGCTCACCGACAGAATCTGTCGTCGCTAATGACCTCAATGCCGACGGCACTATAGTCATAGGCGATGGCAGTGCCCGTCGGCAATGACTGATTTTTTTGTAGTGTTATCCATGGTTTCAACCATACTCCTCTCATAAACTTGCCCCACGATCTTCCCCGTGTGTCTTCTTAAGCTACTCTTCCACTCAAAGTGCCTATTTATGTATAGATCCTTCCTCCTCTCATGTTTATACTTCTCGTCATGTCAAATTTATAGAATCTATCTTTCCCTTCGCCACACTTTCCACAAATCTCCCTCGCCCATCTTTAGACACATTATCTCAATAGTGTCCCGTGTCACTTCCGGTCATTGCCACATCATCCTCTACCATTGGCTCTACACCCCTTGCGACAACTACTTCAAAATGTCCTATTTTCACCCAAAACCTTAACAACCAATGTTCTACCTCAATTGCAACAGACAACAAGAGCGGCAGTAATGCGCCTCTGTCCCCTATCTTGGCAGCCCCAATACTTCATAATGGCAGTGCCGAGTCTCTATCCACAAGCTCTATGTCAACCACCTAGTCTACCCCACCCTCCTTACATCCTCCCACCACTTCTGCTTCTTCTACCCAACCATCCACGCCACCAACCTCTCCATGAGTCATTTTTACTCGATCTAAACATAATATTCACAAACCCATTCAAAATCTTAACCTCACGGCCCAACTCATTACCACGGATAGTCCTGAACCCACAACTGTGACCCAAGCTCTTAAAGATCCTAAATGGAGTTAAGCTATGTTTGATGAGTATGATGCTCTTGTTCAAAATGGAACTTGGGAATTGGTTCCTTTTTATCCTAAACAAAATTTAGTTGGTTGCAAATGGATCTTTTGTATTATGCATTAACCTGATGGCAATGTTGACATGTATAAGGCTTGTTTAGTTGCTAAAGGGTTTCACCAGCGCCCTGGAGTTGATTTTCATAATACATTTAGTCTAGTTGTTAAGCCCAAAACTGTTTGTCTTGTTCTCAGTCTTGTTGTTAGTCGTGGTTGGTCTCTTCGGCAACTCGATGTTAATAATGTCTTTCTCCATGGCAATCTTATTGAGGCTATCTTCATGGCACAACCAGAAGGCTTCATTTATCAAGACCATCCTCAATATGTCTGCCACCTTCGCAAGGCTATTTATGGCCTCAAACAGGCACCCCGAGCTTGGTATCAAGAGTTACGCCAGTTGCTTATCACCTTTGGCTTCACTAACTCACATGTAGACACCTCTCTTGTTTGTCTTCAACAATTGGGGTACACTAATTTATCTTCTTGTTTATGTTGATGACATAATTATCACAGGTGACAATGCGGAGCTGTACAGAACTTTATTCAACTCCTGTCTTGTGACAACCCGAATTTTCATAAGTTATTAAAATAAGAATTTAATAATTAAAATTCTTATTATGAGGTGTATATATTTTGAATTATGTGATTTGGTGTGAAGATAATTATATATTCATATGTTGGAGAATGTGAGATTTAATAGTTAATTAAACTATTAAAGAAATTAAATAATATTAGTTAATTTAATTAAGTAGAAATTATATAATGAGATAATATAATTTTAATTGTTATGCCTTGGGGCAATGGAAATTATTATGAGTTAAGTTTCATAAATAGTGTGAATAATTCACTTAATTAAAATAGTGAATTAATACAAGTATAATTGATTTAATAAAGTGAGAAGGTAATATATTGCATGAAAATGTAAATGTTAGTATAATGCGAGTAAAATATTTATTAAGTACATTAAATATTTTAGTTGGAAATTTTATGGAATAAAATGAATATTTATGGTATTAAATAAATATTTTATGAAAATTATTATGGGATAGTTTATTTAAGTGTGATAAAATAGATGGGATTTATACGTATTTTATTACGCTTGAAAGTATAATGGTGATATTCTAATTTAATTAAATAGTTAAATTAGAGGAGTGAAAATTTGTTAAATAAAGTTATGATGGTTGAATAAAATTATAATTTGATTGATAAGGTCAATTTTATTTACTAAGAAATTAAAGGTACATAATCTAGCTTATAATTCTAGTTTATGTGTTCTGGAGTTTCTTTTAAAATTGGAGTTTTGGTTAATGAATTTGTGGGTTACGATGTTATATATGTTATTAGATATTTATAATTTGATAATGGTCATCTAGAAACAAATTTTCAGAAATCAAATTCATGTATTTATACTAAAGAAGAGGAATTTGGGTTTTGATTGTAATGTATATTTTGGTGTACTTTGGGACAAAAGTTGATGATGAATTTGTGATGGAAACTGTAAATTGATGGATGATTGTTGTTCTCCTCTATAAAACAAAAATAACGCAACTTGAACGGATCGAATTAGTTAAGAAACGAATTCGTGGTGAATGATTTCGCTTAACATGTTGAAAATAAGAAAAATTAGTATAAACAAATTAGAATTAGTATAAACCAAGTCCCACATCAACTAAATTGAGAACTTTACCCTTTGCTAAACCTATAAATAGAAGGGCTTGATCCTTTGTTTCATTCACCAACAATAAGGCCTCCAATTTTGAGAAAGACTTTGTTGTGGGAAGACTTTTTATAAAGACCTCCTTAGTTAAATTTTGGCGTGGAAGTGTGTATTCAATTTGTGGAACTCGTATTTTCGGGTATGTTTCTTATTTACTTTTTGGTAATGTTGTTATTTTAAATATTATATTTAGTTTGTTAGTTAAAGTTTAAATTTTGAAAGTTTAGTTAGTTTTGTTAGTAAAACTAGTTAGTTTACTATGTTTATTTTGGCTTGGAATTGATTATATAAATGAGTTCTAATGATTGTAATTACAGATATGGAGCTGAGACCTTAGACGAGTTATTTTAAATAATTCTTATTTTAAATAAGACTTATTTGTAAAGAAAGTTGGGTTGGAACGAGTCGAGACGAGTTTTGGATGTCAAAACGAGAAGTCCGAAAAACTAGTGGACTGCTGATCCAAAAATGAAATTTCGGGGTTAGCTAGATTATTTTGAAAACTCTGGGCTTTTGGTATGTTATAGTACACTGAATAATCTTTCCATAGACTCTGGAACGGACTAATTCCGACTTCGGAGCAAAGAGTTATGACCATTCAAAGTAGTCGCGTCAAAACTGTCTAACCAACTCGGGGCAGTCACCTTGAACTAATTTTATGGAATTCTGTGTTTAGAATTTGGAAAAGGTCAAAGAATAAAAGTTGTAGTCCCAGAAGTTAGCTTCGTGTGGGCTCAAGAATTGCTAAAAAATGTTTTGAAACAGAAAAGTTATGACTGTTTTAGCGAGAGAGGGTAAAGCTGGGAAAGAATTAAAAATAGTTTTGAACGTCCCTTTTTGAACACTGTTTTGGACTGTCTATCTTATCCCGAAATGGGTGTCCAATAACTTTTTAAAATAGGTTAATATGATGTTTACAGCATATCCAAAGTTGGATGTCATCGGACTTATGAGATATAGAGTAAAGTTTACATTACAACTACTATGCGTTGCTATATGACTAATAGTTGATGTGTATGATTATATAATTGTGTAGGACACGTGAAATACGGATAACTATAAGCTGTTAAACTTTTATTAGTAAACAATGATCAAGGCAAGTCTTTCGGTTCCTATTTTCTACGTGGACTTGATGAACTATTTTAAATTGCATGATATGTTGTATATGTTGTAAGCGAGCATGATATGTTATACATGTTGTAATCATGAAATGTTAAAGTCAATTTATGACTACATTGTTTTGGGTAAATAATGATGATTGAGTAAGGAACTCAATCTTTATATTTGCTATGTGAATTAAAGCATGGATGCCATGTTACTTTAATTATTATGATATGTATGTTGAGCATATTATTATGTGTTATGTGATGCATGAAAACTGTTAGAACTTGCTAAGCTGTCGAGCTCACTCTTGCAAGTAATAATTTTTACAAGTCAAGATTTCAAGGTAAGGATATGTGCTAAAGTAATTATAGAGATCCATATTCACGAAGATTACTTATGTTTTAAGAGAAATGTATTTAATATTTTTAATGTAACATGTTGTTGAATTGTAAGTTAAGCTATCTGGTGTATATGGATATCTATTTATGATGTAAGACTTTGTATATTTATTTTGTTGCAACGATTCATGATATAAATTTGAATCGAAGAGATGTAAGGTAAATGTTGCGATTTAGGGCAATACAGAAGGAAATGTATAAAAGTTTTTAAATATTCCACATTTTTAGGGATTTTAATATCGAATAATGATGTAAAGATAGATTAAAATTGTATTGTTAACAATCGAGAAGGAGAATATTATTGTATGAATTTTGGAGTCGTTACATGTCTCAACGGTTATCTCTTAAGGATCTTGGCTCTTTAACCTGTTTTCTTGAAAAATATTGAACAGTAATTACTGTAACAATGATTGAGTAGTGCCTTCTTACGTAAGAATCAATAATTCAAAATATTGTGCAATACCGGTGCTATCGCGTGCAACCACGCCAGACATCGTATTTTAACCACCGGGCATTCCAACAGTGTTAACGGTAACAATTACGCCGTTATTTATAAAAACTCCAACTTATCGTTTTCTTCATCCGACCGTTTTCCGTTATGGGGTCCACAAATATTTGCGCCGTCGTACGAATATTCCACGACAACAAGAATATTCCACGACCAAACGAATATTCCCCGACAACAATGAATATTTTATAATCACTTGCTTATTTTGCAAAATTTGCACATTTCACCCATAACCAAAGCATTATATCAAATTAACATCTTATTATTCACAATAATAATTAGAGAAAATTCAATTTTATTAATAAAAAGTTGGGGTCTGACACATTTCCTAAGAAGAACAATGGAACAAAAAGGAAAAGGGTGAGCTCAATTAGTCCAGTAAAGAATATCATGACAAAGATATTGAAGAATAAATTATCATTATCCTTCAATAGTGAAAAATTTGATATAATATAATAGACAACAAATTTTAGATCAACAATTGCAGCGAAAATAGAAAACAATTAGGAGAGTAATATAGATCATGATGTCCACAATCTTCTCCTATATATAAATTCAACATCAAGCTTTTATCTGTAACACGAATCAACAGTTCTTGTTCATTATCATGCCAATCAGCTTTTGGTCATAATCATGCTAATCAATTCATCTTTGCACTACAGGCCAAAGATATTTAATTGTAACACAAATGGTCATGATCATGCCAATCAACAGTTCTTCTTTGCACTCAGGCCAAAGAAAAATTTCACAATGTGTCCTTGCCATACATACCAAAGACACTCAACAATCATATCATCTTTCGCACCTAAGCCAAAGACATTCATAATAACTTGATTCTTTTATGATTAGTACAAATAACAGTGATATAAAGAATGAACAGAAGTTGTAAAAATAATAAGATAAAAGGATAAACATTCAAGGTTTAACATTTAATTTAATTTGTTCAGAGTCCAATAATGCCTAAATTGTCAATATGATGGCCAAAATTTGGAGCCAAATTCAAGAATGATATTCAAGATTCATATTTCAAAGATAACGATTAATATTCGATAAGAAAGGTTCAGATAAATTAAAAGTTCAAGTGAAATGATACTAGATGAAGCGCAAATCTCAAAAAAGTTTCTAATCATTTCAGGAATTATAGATACAATATTTACCGTAGTAAGTTTAGATTTAAGAGTATGAAATAAAATGATATCTTTTACCTCAATTAACAAGTGATTGAGTGTTGCTTTCTATGAAGTTTATCAACCTAAATATATATATAATTTAATTAGTAATTATCACATATGATGAACACTAACTCGTATATTTATCAAAAGTGACTATATAATATAAATTTGTGTAGTATACATAATAAATTTCAAAATAGTTTTTGAAAGAAAATAATATTTCAAAAATAAAGTCTTCCTAAGTATGTTTTTAAAAATAAATATTCTAAAGGAAGAATTATAAACATCGTGTGGTGTGTGGGTGTTTGACTAACTTTTAGAGAAAGATTAACTTGAACAATACTTGTACTCTTACTAATCTTCACAAATACTCAAGATAGCCTAACATACTCAGAAAGAACTTATACTAAGAAATTTTTAGAGAGTGAAAGAAGTATAAGTAATGAAGTTATAAATTTTCTTATGCTAAGCCTTCCTATTTATAGCCAAAATCTCCTACATTTTATAAATATATTATTCATCCATTATCATTATCTTTAAACATAATGATTACCCATTTTAATTCATTATCATTACTTTAAACATAATGATTATCCATTTTCATCCATTATCATTACTTTAAATATAATGATTACATATTATCAATATTTATTCAAAAGATAAATCCATTATCAAAAGATAAACCCATTATCAATATTTATTCAAAAAGATAAATCCATTATCAATATTAATTTAGTTTATACCTTTCATCAATTATTATCATGTTATCTATTTTCTGCATTATTGACTTAATGAACAAATATTAGTGTTATTCAAATAATGAGTATGTCTAACAGTTTAATACCCATGAATTTTAATTACATAACTCTCCATTACTATGTAGGATTGCAGAAACATAATCAAATATTTTGATCTTGTTTTCGCAATCCTACAGTGGTATCAGAGTCATCATTCTATAATCTCAATATATAGCCTTATGAAACATCATTAATTAAGGAAGGATAAAGGTATACCTTTGAAGAGAATCAATGCTTTGATGTAAACTTCAAATTTCAATCCATGCTTCTTCATAATCTCTCCAATCCACGGATCACACGTTCGTCACAAAGAGTATTCCATAAAGATGAATAAATTGAAAATATGATTTTAGATTCTATTAAATCTTGGGTGACTAACCCTAATTCTCTATCCTAAATTCTTAGGGTTTTGAGAATGCTTGCAAGAGAGATGCAAGTTGCAAAAGTTTCATTAGTCTATTCCACAATAAGACTCCTCTTATTTATAAACTAACCCTAATTCCTTAAACTTTAAGGAGTTGGGGTTTTAATTTAATTTCCAATCTAATTAGGAAATAAATAAAATAATAATAAAAATAAGACTCCTCTTATTTATTTATAATCTCTTATTTCTCCAAATACTCAATTATAAATATTAGTATTTCTCCAAATATTATATTATTATTATTTAGTCAATTTAATTATAATAATAATAATACTAACAAGATGACTAATCTTATTAATTTATAATATTAGTATTTCTCTAAATACTTAATTATAAATCTTAAGAATTTTAATTTATGCCATTAATAAATTAAATACACTTAATTTATTATTATTAAGTCAATCACTTCTAAAATCATATTTCTCCTTTTTGTGGTGTGACCCTCTAGGTTCAATATTAAGTCGGTAGTACTAGAAATAATTATGAGATCAACCATCCTCTTCAACAGAGCAAGCATAGTTTGTACTAATCTATCCAGAATTAGTAACCCCACATTAGTGAGCCTTTACGATTAAGAACATTTTAGTTTTAGAGCTATCTTGAATTTAGATCTCATTAGCACGATCAACATCATAATTCTAAAAGCAATGCTCCAAAACTATGGGTTTATCACATTTATTAATTCAACTAATTAACATGGATAAAGAATGTCTTTTGTACTATATAAATTCTCTTATTAATAAATGAACAAGATTACAAAGTAAATGCTTATCACATCCAATGTGATTGGCTTGAAGGCATATTACTTTCATACTACCCTTACTACAATGCCAATTATAGGATCAATAATATGAAATGTTGTAATAATTATTGTGAAAACCCCCAATATATGTATTTCCTATACTAGACTGGTGCTCACTATCTAACATTAAATTCTTCTAAGAATAAATATTATTGACTCATAATACATACAACCAGATCGTTCCCAGGAAAGACGGGGCCTTTTGTATAAACGACGCGTAATTAAATAACCCTTTTCTCGACAGAACTTCTAGACATTGCCAATACTTTTAATTAGTCTAATAATATCATATCAAATAATATGAGTTACTGTGTCGTGAAAAATATTGATGAAATACTGTGCAATTACTACTGTAACAATTATTGAGTTAAAATATTATGCAGTTGTTACTGTAATAATTATTGAATCAATAATTATGAAATATTGTGTAATATTGTGTGATACTGTTTAACACAGTGTGCTACTATAGAGTATTGCGCGCGTGTTACTGTTCTTTTATCACCGGGTATTTAAACTGTTAAGAGTGATAATACCGTTGAGAATTTTTATTAAAAGGTTATTTATGTCTTTTTTATATCTGGCAATTATGTTATTGTGGGGCTCACAAATGATTGGTTGCTTCGACGCCATCGTACTTTACCTAATATTCCCCGACATAAGGAATATTCCCCAACATACTTTTTATTTTATAATTTGCATATATCTTCCTTAACTATATCAGTTTACCAATTTAACACCTCACTATTTAGCATAATGATTATAAGAAGAAAAAATAGATTTTATTCAATTGAATTTGGGGTCTTACACCCGCGGTAATATATCTTTTTGTATACGTAGGAATCCATTTCTCTCGTACATTAGAAAAACTTCTAAGCCACTCATTGTAATAAATCATAATTCCTTATCAGAATCTGCCAACGCTCTTCAAACTCCCCAATGGACAATGAATTATACACACAATTGTTAAAATAATATTTAAATGATGGGTGCTCAGAATAAACATGATGTAATTTCTCAGGAAATTTATTGCTAATATTCCAAGAACAAAATAAATGATAACTAGAAGGGAGTAACATAGCAATAACATTACTCATGGCATTATCTTGGTCAGTGATGATGATTATAGGTGCCTTGTAGTCCATGGCTTCGAGCCATGTCTCTAATACGTAAACAAAAGTGTCATTTGTCTCGTCTCTTAACAATCCAAATCCAAAAAATATAGACTGGTAATAGTGGTTGACCCTGGTAAATGGAACAAATGACATGTTTTAGTTATTTGTCCTAAACGTACTGTCAAATGTCACAACATCTCTGAACCGTTGATACATAAACCATGATTGGGCGTCAACCCATAAAATACAATTGTTTTCACCGTGTTTCACTCGAAAAATAGAAATACGCCAATTGTCTTATTTCTTATTATGGACAACATATATTATAGCTTTGCTTAATGTATGTCCTATATAGTCTCACTGTCTAGTTTTTTTATTACTACCATCTTCATCATCAGGTGTTGGTGTACCGACTTTTTTACATACATACAACCTAGCTGACACATCATTCGTATGAGAATGTTTATGACTAGTTGAAATTCTAATCTCAAATCCATTTTTTTGAGCATATGATCTATAAAAATTTTCAAATTCTTCCAACTTAGAGAACAATATATTGACCAAAGTATGGAACCATTTCAAATTTACTACTTTCAACTTCACTTACAAACTCAGATGTATTTTCACAATCTAAACTATCAACATAATTTGAAGAACTAGATAAAAACAATTCTTATTGATATTATGTGTCATTTTGAAAAACTTACTTATGAATAAGAAGAAAGAATCGCCAGATCAGAACTTTAGGTTGAACTTGGGAGTTAAAGTGGGCAACGAGATCAAACAAAGATAAGGAGATCTAGAAAAAGGAAAAGAATATCTGAGTGAGGAAACCAAGCTGCAGAAGATGTGGGAAAGGAAAGGATAGGAAGATAATTTAAGAAAAGACCAAGCTGCTAGAGAATAAAAAGAGGAAAAAGCCATGTAGCGGCATGTACACAAACTTAAAAATTAATATTACATTGAATGGGTCGTTTGACCGTTTGACCAAGAGAGTAAATATAATAATTAAATCATTAATAAGGAGTTAGCCGCTACATTTTGTAGCGGCATGGAATTGCATTGAATTTGGACCGAGAACCAAGGAAGAAGTAAAATAATAACAAAAAAATTATGTGGACAGAAAAATTGGACATGCGTGTATTTGAATTTCACCTATTTTTGTCTTAACCCCCAATGAGGATAAAAATATAAATAGGTGAAATTCAAATACACTCACGTCCAATTTTTCTATTCACATAGAAGAGCTCAAATAATACTGAAAAAGCAAAAAGAGGAAGAAAAATAATACTACCTCCGTCCCATAATAAGTGCTTTTTTAGCTTAAATCACACATACCAATACAAAAGCTAAAATGGCAAAAATACCCTTAATATATTTTCTTTGAAGTTGAAGAGTTAATGAGTGTCATTTAATTGTTGTGATGGTAAGATGCAATAAATACCATTGAATGCATAAGGGCATATATGAGAAAATATTGTAAAAATTGTATTGGAGTTCTAATACATTACTTATTTTGGGAAAAAATAGTAAGCCTAAAAAAACACTTATTGTGGGACGGAGGTAGTAATATATTTGTACATGGACCAAGAACCGAGGAGGAGGCAAAAGGAGGATTGAAATATATTAATAATATGGACCTTGGGCTGAGTCGGAAGCAATATATTAATAATATAATATTACAATGTTGCAAGAATAATCTAGCCGCTACATGTTGTAGCGGCATGCATGGTCTCGAGTGCATTATTATAGTATTAAATTATAATTCATGTTGTAAGAATAAGCCAACCGTTACATGTTGTAGCGTCATTTTGGGTCTTTGATTATTATAAAAATTAATAATTATAATATTATTACATTATTTGACCGATTGACCAAAAAGAGTAATATATTAATTATACCATTAATAAGGAGGGGCCGCTACAAGTGATGTTAATGCCGCTACAACTTGTAGCGACATATCATATATTTTTTCAATCTCTATCATTAAATATGTTGATCAACGATGGATATGATGGTTTCTGAAATAGTTCCCTTAACAAACGGTTGTCATGGATATGAACACACACACGTGTGTGTGTGTGTGTATATATATATATATATATATATTAGTGTGCTTTAGTTAATTTGGTGCGATTTTTTGATAGTAGATGTTGTAACCAAATATGCGGTTCGATTTTTTTGTTTTCGGTTTGTTGAACTTTTCATTGGTTAAGCTTTTTTATAATTCAATTTTGTGTTTTTTTAGGTTTTTGATTTTTTTATTCACCCCTAAGTAAAGGTTTAGATGTATCTTTCCTCTTAAGTTAATCTTAACTCTTTTATATATAGAGTTAAATGAAACTATACTCTTAAGTTAGAATCTTTATACGGACAAAAGTTGTTCCCAAATTTGGGACAGAGGTTAAGTTTCAAACTTGAAAAAAAGAAAAAAAGAAAAAAAGGAAGAGAGTACGTATACTGAGTTTATGACAAGTGTCTTTCAAAATATATGTTAGGAGTTTAATATTAGTCGTCCTGAAATTCCCATCAACACCCCTCCAAACTACTCTCCAACAGCCGATCCACCCCTCTTCGTACAACCAATAACCATCGTCATGATGCCTCCAACAACATCCACAAAAAATCCTTTAATATGACTAGATCGGATAAACTAGTCTTGCTGAAAAAGAAGAAGAAAACAAGCCAAGGCATCCAAACGACCCACAACTTCCACAACCTAAGCACATACATTCACTGTCGCACCCCAAACTGCTGAATCAACCCAAGAATCTCCATCAGAGCCCCAAATTGAAAAGACTAAAACTGTGATATCCCGAGTGTTTATAAGTTGAATAAAAGATAATGGATGAGTTAAAGAATGTATACTACTTGGAATATAGTTAAGTCTAAGTAAATGTTATGAAAAAAATACTTTCAAGAATTGTTGAGAGGAACAGAAAATACAGAACCTATGTTAAGGTAATGCGTTGAAGTTGTTCTACAATAGACTTCTAAAAGCGACGAGATGAAAACTAGGTAAGGGAGATTTCGGTGATTCCAGGACGGAATCCTAATAAGGAGGAAAAATGTAATTTAATGTGAATTTTATAATTAATTAAAATATTTATTTGAGTTAGATAAATACTTTAGTTGATTTATTTATTGAATAATAAATATTTGATGTTGGTTGTTATGGCTTAATTTAATTAAGCGTTATAATTTGATAGATAATTTTATAATTGATGTGCATTTTATTATTAAAGTTTAATTGATTGTACTAATAAAATAATTTTAAATTATTTAAGTGTGACATTAGAAATATGTTATATGTCATAGTAAAGTAATAATAGTATATAATGAATAGCCTAACCATTGGATTGCTTAACTAATAATGGAAAAGTGAGGTTATGCTACTAAGATGGCTTAATGTGATATTGGTCATGCATGTAAGAGTTTTGTAACATAAGCCTTATGTTATTTGTGGGGGTTACTATTATATTAATTATTAACATAACTATTACCCAAATGAGGAGTTACACAAGAAGAAATCCTAGAGTTTTTTTTATAGCAAGAGTCTTGGTGGAAGAGAGAAATAGAGAAATTGAGAGAGATAGAGAGAAATAGAGGAATTGAGATGATCATGCTTAATCTTGTTTGTATTTGTTTAATCTTGGATTATCAAGAATCAAACAAGAGGATTAAAGAAAGAAAATGAAATGGAAAGAAAATTTGAAGAACAAAATTCGTAGGTTTTGAGTAATTGTTGAAAGATCTTGTGAAATTCATACCTCTTTGGGCATAATGAGTTAGAAAGTGAGCCTTATATCAAATCGAAGATATGAAAGTAAGCTATATTCTGAAAGTGGAATCACATGAAAACTCTTTTTAGATTTCTTGCCATGTTTGTTTTAGTAAGGCTGGTCCGAAGGGAAAATAATCTGCCCAGAAAATCAAAACTGTTACGATTTCTGACTTTGAACAATTCATATAAATTCGTGTGTTTTGAATCTGAAGAAACTTTAAACTGAAAAGTTGTAGATATGAAAGTTTACTAGCCAGATTCGCGAGATTGAGCCATTTTATGAACCGGATCATGTCCAAAATAAATTGTTTAGTAAGGATGTCCAGAAAATGAAATTTTCTAGACTAGTTGATGAATTGCAGAATCTGGTTTAGATGGATAAGGGTCTGACTTTAAGGCCTAGATGAGGTTGTAGTACATTGAGTAAGGGTTAATTCTATATAAGAAGGAACAAAAACGAACATGTAACGAAGGAGTTACGTTAAAAACAAAAACACTGTTTTGTTAAAGAAATTGTGAAGATGAGTTATATAATTCTGTTTGAATTAAGATTTTGGGTGATGGTATATTTTGATGATTAAAAATATGTTTTGACATATGTAATGGGTATAGATATGTGTTATCATATTCTATGCATAATTAACCATTTAAGATCAAGAGTTGAGATAAGTTAATGTGTGCACATAACGTGCTCGATAAAATGCCTAAGAGTAATATTATTTCTTAACTTTGGTATACAAAGTGTCTAACTAATGGCTAATATTGGATATCTGAGTATGAAAAGATGATAATAGAAGAATAATAATGGAAAGTAATTGAAAAGGGCAATATTTGATTTTTAAAGGAAAATTAAACATGTAAACAATGTGTTGAATGCATTTTTGAAACCAAAGTGGTATGATAAAATGGTGTGATATACGCACATTAAACTACAAGTGTGATAGTCTAGCATGTGTGGTGATTAAAATGAAAATAAAACCGAGTTGCATATAAAACACAGTTAGATGTCTATAAAGATATTATAAAGGATAATAAGATAAAGTAAGGTCTTAGAATAAATTTTACCATGAGATCAAGTATTGATTTTGTTTATTATCAATCTCACATACAGGTGTAAGGATGTAGGTTGTGCAAGAAGGACGCCTATGTGAAGTATTAGCGTGTTGGTAGTTAAAAACGCCAGAAATGTTAAAGCAAGTCTTTCAGTTCCTATTTGCTATGTGAACTTGGTGATCCAATGTTTTTTAAATCTTTATTGCAAAGTGCATTTGATGTGTTATATGTATGTTGAATGTATGAAATGTTAAAATCGACTTGTTACTCGTTGATTGAGTAAAAAACATGTTGATTGTTAAAGGAACTCAATCTTTATGATTGAATCATAAAATAAGATCGATTCAAAGACATGTAGATGATAAATTATATTATTTGAATCAATTTATTTTATGATATCGTTTATCACCGTTATTATATAAAATTTTACATTTCAACTGATAACCTTTACATATCAAATAACTCTAACTTTAGCTTTACAACTCAACATAAAAACTATACATCATAAAACATTTAAGGTAACATCTCATGAATCTTAATCATGGTATAAAGAAATGTTAACTTTAGTTAAAATATTAACTCCGTATTATTTCTCGATCCACGCCATTCAAGAAAGCACATAGTGATACCTTCAATCCTTAACCCGCAAAAATGGTTATTTGCAATGTTGAGTTGTAAAACCAACAAAAGTTAAGTTATTTGCATCACGAAAACATAATAACATTCAACATATATCTCATAAACATTGACTAATATAACATACATGCTACAGTGAATCATATATCAAGTATAAAGATTGAGTTCCTTACTCAATCAACATGTTTTACTCAATCAACGAGTCATAAATTGACTTTAACATTTCATACATTCAACATACATATAACACATCATGCACTTTGCAATAAAGATTTAAAACATCTAATGTGACAACCCCAAAATAGGTCCATTCCATCCAACCCATTCTGAGTCGCCAAATACATGGTACGTAAAACAACTACAACTTTATTAATACAATTGTCGTAAGGCAAGATACGACAACACTTAAACTGTGAGTTTAAATACAAATATATACCAATCTGTGACTCATGTCCCAACCGTGACAAAGACCTCATAATGACACCTTACATAAAGATATAGTCAAAAACCTGCTTTTAAAAAATTAGAATCTTTGGGAAGTGCTCAAGGAAACCTTTGTACATGGGAGGCCATGCCCAGGTTATTATAGATATCATATGCCCACAAAATTATCCTTGGTCAACCTAATAGACCCCAAAGAAAATGAGAAGATTACTATCATATTCTTCCCAATGGTGAGTCTCTCTTGACATATCATTATCTCCACTGCCTCTAATTGGGAATTAAACTCCAAACAAACACCAAGATTATATAGGTAGTGCTCAGAATATACTCAAAGCAAGTGGATGAGCACATCCACGCTTTATGATGACTCGAGGTTGTATGTCATTAGACATCTTGTATGATAGTGACAAAACACCCTTCCAAAGTTGGGTTCGCCTCACCTATTTAGGGAGAACCTCAACATGTACTATAGACCACCGCTTTTATTCCCTCGTTATCCCCGCTCGACCCAAGCCTACACTTTTATTACGAAAAGAATTGTGAAATGTAAGGGTGAGCACAACTAGCTCAAGAAAGAATATTATGACTAAAGATAAATAAATTATCAATAGTCTTCATCAGTAATAAATCAGAGATTTAGAACATATGGTAGATGATAAAACTTTTCAACCATAGTTGCAGCGGAATGAGCAATCCATTAGAAGAGTCAAATAGACTATAAAGTCTATTATCTTCTCCATGTTAAAAGTTCACCAGCAATGTTTTATCCATGTAACATCAATCAACAATTCCTGTCCACAATCACATGTATAACTTATAATCGTAATTGTTGTTCTAAATTCCTTTTCTCATTCAAGACAAAGATATTTTTCATCACCTGAAACATCAAAGATCGTGGTTATACCAAATCACAGTTCATGTTCATAATCATACTAATAAATTCATCTTTGCACTACGGGCCAAAGATATTCATCAACAGATTCATCTTTGCACTCTGTGCCAAAGATATTCAACAACAGTCATCTTTGCACTATGTGCCAAAGATATTCATATCTCAAAGAAATACATAATCATGTCGAATTTATATAAACCATAATTATAACCATGTTGATCAATTCACCTTTGCACTTAAGCTAAAGATATTCAATTATAAATTCAATGGTCATGATCATACCAGTCACAATTCAACTTTTCACTACCATCGCCAAAGAGAACCCTAGTCATGATCATACCAATAATCTACCCATCTTTACACTCCAGTGAAAGAGAATTTCAACATTAGGGTTATAAAATGTTATATATGATAATAAAATCAATATAATTAATATATAGTTTTAATCTCCGAGTAATATTCATAAATCAACTATAATTTGGTTAGAAAAAGAAACCAATTTTGTAGTGAATAGTACCCATGAATAGTAACTCGTGAATAGTAACTTGTGAATAGTAAACTCATGAATAAGTAACTCTCATGAATAAGAACTCCATCATGAATAGTAACTCGTGAATAAGAACTCATGAATAAGAACTCCCAACATGAAAAAAGTTTCAAATTTGATAAAAGTTCAAACCAATATTTCAACATAATGATATTGAAGAAATAATATCACTTACGAAGAAAATAACATCCCTTTCAATCCCTTAAAATCCCTTACTATCCCTTACCTCAAAAGAGCAGAGATTTGACCGGGAATAACGTTGAACAAATTTGCCCCGTATAGCAATACTCAAGATATCAAAATACTCACAAGAATACACTCGATAATATAGAGAGAGAAATAAAGAGAAAACTTCAGTTTCTGGTGTGATTTTCAATTCTAACCTAAGCACCCTATTTATAGGAAAATGCTTAGAACACCAAAGCAGAAAATTTAATAAAATAATATATTTATATAAAAATTTTCACGCCCACCTCTTGAATTCTGAATTCAGCATGTTTTCCACTCATGTGGGGCCCATCAATAATGAAGAAAACATTTTTCTTAATAAAAATTATTAAAACTTCAAAAATCAATTATTCCGGAACTTCAATAATTCATAATAAATAGCCCTTTTATCAGAAAATTTGAATCTCACGACTTTTTATAGGAAATTCAATTCTCTACAACTTTGTAGAAGAAAGTTTTTCCAAATTCCAAACAGAAGTTGACCGAAATTCACATACGGACGATTTTACAGGCTATAATCAAATTTCAGTCAAGAAATGGGGTCCACCGACACACAAAACATGTGTTAATCATTTAATGCAACAAAAATACTCTTCCTCCTCATATACTCATATATCACACATTCATTATAAAAATATCATCATTATTATATTATAATAATATAATAAAATATTATTTTATCGTAAAAGATAAAATATCAATTTTAACAATTGTCACTTTAAAATTTTCTCCATCTATATCCACATAAAATGAATATTTTTCTTATCATATAAATCAATAATTAATTATTCACAAATAATATTACGTATCACAAATAATGACAACCGGGTGCAATTCCTAAGAAAGAGGGCTTTCCAATAAGAATTTCTTCATCTGGCGCCTGCGCAATTAGGTGACCAAACCTCTCATCGATGTAACTTTCTAGACATTGACAATAATGATATCTAATAATATTATTCAAATAATATGAATTATTAATTTGATAATAGAAAATATTGTGCAGTGACAATTATTAAAACAATAATAATATAAAATATCAACTCAACAATTATTGAATCAAAAATAAAATATTGAATAGTAATTATCGTAATAATTATTGACTAGTGCCTTCTTATGTAAGAATCAATAATTGGTGCAATCTCAGTATCGCTTGTGCAACCACACATATTCATCGTATTTTAACCAACGGGTATTCCAACAAGATAATCAGAATAACTACGCCAAGTTATTTATAAAAAACTCATACTTGTCAAGTTTTCTTCATCCAACAGCTTATTCTGTTATGGGGCCCACATAAGGTTGCACTGCCGCATTTAATATTCCCAGAAACAAAAAAGAATATTCCACGACCAAACGAATATTCCCTGACAAAAATGAATATTTTATAACCACTTGCTTATTAAAAAAAAAAAATTCATATATCACCCTTAACTTTAACTTTTATCAATTTAACCATTTACTAAATAGAAAAATTGAATACTTTTATTTCATAAAATTCGGGGTCTTACATCTAATCACCAAGTTCACATAGCAAATAGGAACTGAAAGACTTGCCTTTAACGGCGTTTTACCAACACGCTAATACTTCGCGTCCTTGCACAACCTACACTTTATGTGAGATTGATAATAAACAAAATCAATACTTGATCTCATGGTAAAATTTATTCTAAGACCTTACTTTATCTTATTATCCTTTATAATATCTTTATAGACATCTAACTGTGTTTTATATGCAACTCGGTTTTATTTTCATTTTAATCACCACACATGCTAGACTATCACACTTGTAGTTTAATGTGCGTATATCACACCATTTTATCATACCACTTTGGTTGCAAAAATGCATTCAACACATTGTTTACATGTTTAATTTTCCTTTAAAAATCAAAAATTGCCCTTTTCAATTACTTTCCATTATTATTCTTCTATTATCATCTTTTCATACTTAGATATCCAATATTAGCCATTAGTTAGACACTTTGTATACCAAAGTTAAGAAATAATATTACTCTTAGGCATTTTATCGAGCACGTTATGTGCACACATTAAGTTATCTCAACTCTTGATCTTAAATGGTTAATTATGCATAGAATATGATAACACATATCTATACTCATTACATATGTAAAAACATATTTTTAATCATCAAAATATACCATCACCCAAAATCTTAATTCAAACAGAATTATATAATTCATCTTCACAATTTCTTTAACAAAACGGTGTTTTTGTTTTTAACGTAACTCCTTCGTTACATGTTCATTTTTGTTCCTTCTTATATAGAATTAACCTTTACTCAGTGTACTACAACCTCATCTAGGCCTTAAAGTCAGACCCTTATCCATCTAAACCAGATTCTGCAATTCATCAACTAGTCTAGAAAATTTCATTTTCTGGACATCCTTACTAAACAATTTATTTCGGACATGATCCGGTCCATAAAATGGCTCAATATCGCGAATCTGGCTAGTAAACTTCCATATCTATGACTTTTCAGTTTAAAGTTTCTTCTGATTCAAAACACACGAATTTATATGAATTGTTCAAAGTCGTAAACCGTAATAGCTTTTGATTTTTCGGGTGATTATTTTCCTTGGACTAGCCTTACTAAAAAATGTAGATATGGCAAGAAATCTAAAAAGAGTTTTCATGTGATTCCACTTTCAAAATATAGCTTACTTTCATATCTTCAATTTGATATAAGGCTCACTTTCTAACTCATTATGCCCAAAGAGGTATGAATTTCACAAGATCTTTTAACAATTACTCAAAACCTACGAATTTTGTTCTTCAAATTTTCTTTCCATTTCATTTTCTTTCTTTAATCCTCTTGTTTGATTCTTGATAATCCAAGATTAAACAAATACAAACAAGATTAAGCATGATCTACTACCCTAGAACATAAATCTACCCAAAAAAATCAAAGATTAAATAAGAGTATAGAAGTTACCTTCTTCTAGCTTTTTTTCTTCTTCTTCTTCTTCTTCTTCTTCTTCTTCTTCTTCTAGCTCATCTCAATTCCTCTATTTCTCTTTATCTCTCTCAATTTCTCTATTTCTCTCTTCCACCAAGACTCTTGCTATAAAAAAATTATAGGATTTCTTCTTGTGTAACTCCTCATTTGGGTAATAGTTATGTTAATAATTAATATAATAGTAACCCCCACTAATAACATAAGGCTTATGTTACAAAACTCTTACATGCATGACCCATATCACATTAAGCCATCTTAGTAGCATAACCTCACTTTTCCATCATTAGTTAAGCAATCCAATAGTTAGGCTATTCATTATATACTATTATTACTTTACTATGATATATAACATATTTCTAATGTCACGCTTAAATAATTTAAAATTATTTTATTAGTACAATCAATTAAACTTTAATAATAAAATGCACATCAATTATAAAATTATCTATCAAATTATAACGCTTAATTAAATTAAGCCATAACAACCAACATCAAATATTTATTATTCAATAAATAAATCAACTAAAGTATTTATCTAACTCAAATAAATATTTTAATTAATTATAAAAATCACATTCGTTACAACAACCGAGCCCCCTTCTAAAAAAGGCCCAAACTGAAGAAATCAACCAATCCCCTCCTCTTCCACTCCCTGTATAGGCGTTGACATCCGAAGACCCTCCAAGGCGGTTCCTGAACACTGCCTAGTCTCGATATATGCCACATGATTTCCCTTAGGAAAATTTTAAAGCCTTCATCTTACTAGGAGATGATGAGAAGTTTTAAGGCCTCGAACCCGAGGACCTCGTAATTAATATTGTTGTCCCCATGGGTTGGGTAAGAACAAGTACTTTACCCTTTCTGTTGTATTAATTACCCCTAAACACACCTCCTTAAATTATTCATACTATTCACAGGCTTTGTCAACCTTCGACCGACTCTTACTTCGAGTCAAAGAAATTTCAGCCCGGAAGAAGAAGCTTGAGAACACTACAAACCGTCTTTAATCAGAACTTGAAGTTACAACGAATGATCTAAAAGGAAGAACAAGAAAGACTCTATACTGCTCAAATTCACACTGATGCATTGTCATTTAAAGTGAAGAACTGAAACGGAATATCTCCAAGCTTTCCGAACAAAAGGAGAGACTCCTTGTCGAACAGGTCGAACTGAAAGAGGATAGAGATGCCCTTCACAAATCATACACAACTCTGAAAGAACAATTCGAGCAACTTTGCCACAAAATAAAGAATATGGTTATAGTAGTCGCCGGACTAGAGAAAGAGATTGAACGCTTAAAAGATGAGATGTTTATTATCTCCGAAGACGACAAGCAGAAAATCATTGAGGAGTATCAATAATTTGCCAAAGGCTACCAAAGCCACAAAGAAAAGATAAGGGAGAATATGTTGGTTGTTGGCCTTGACATCAAGATCTTGGACTCCTGCGATGACGAAGCTGACCCGCCTCCAGAATAATTTATTTTTATATGTAAACAATTTCCAATGTACAAATATTTTGACGATGAATGAATATTTATATTTCTGAACAAAAATTGAATACTTGTTATATTAATTGATAACGTATAATTTTTTTACATAATCATAAAAAATAAAGTATTTAGCATGCATTATTGATAATACTTTTTAAGCCTCCTTGCATACCAAGTGTTTTTAATTTTTGTCATGTCCATTACCCGAAGCCGATAAGTTCTTGGCTTCGGCACTTCAACAACCTCGTAGTTTCATTCCTAGTTGGGCATTAGCTTTATGAGGTTTTGGTGTGACGACGCCTCCACCTCTCGAAGAACCAGTTCTCCAACTTCAATTCTCCTCGACTTTACCCCTTGTTATAATGCTTGGTCGTTCTCCTTTGGTAGACTGCTAGTCTTACTAGGGCCGATTCCCGAACCTCCTTTAAAAAATTAAGATTGAGATGAAGGCCTTTATCATTGTACAACTCCTTAAACTAACTGACCTGAAGTGAAGTAGAGCCGATCTTAACCGGAACAAAGGCATCGGTCCCGTAGGCCAACCTGAACGGGAAATCGTCTGTCATTGTCGTAGGAGTAGTTCGATAAGCCCAAAAAACACTGATCAACTCCTCGGGCCAACTTCCTTTGGCTTCTTCTATCCTTCTTTAATACCAATCAAGAGGGTCAAATAGGTAACCTCTACTTGCCCATTAGATTGAGGATGAGTAATTGAAGTCTTCCAATGTTGGATTCCTAAATCCCTTTGAAACTCTTCAAATTTAGACCCCACAAACTGTCTGCCATTATTCGATATTATTTCCATGGGAATTAGGAACCGAAAAACAATGAACTCCTTAAGAAACTTCAAACACTCTTGTTCCGTGATCGACTTAAGGGACTTGGCCTCTACCCACTTAGTTATATAATCAATAGTCACTACCACAAAGCTGACTTGCCCTTTTGCCTTCGGTAACAGACCCAAGATGTCGATCCCCCACACTGCAAATGGGATCAAGGACAAAACCGAGTACAATTCTTTAGGTGGATGATGGGGAATATGACTATTAAATTGGCATTTAGGACATTTCTGCATATACTCTTTTGCATCCTGAAAGATTGTCGACCATTAATATCCTTGTCGAAGCACCTTATAAGCCAACGCCTTTGCTCCCATATGATCTCCACAAATGCCTTCACGAACCTCTCGAAGTGCAAACTTAGCTTTGAATGGTACCAAACACTTCAGTAGAGTGAAAGAAAATGTTCGCCGATATATATCCCCATCGATAAGTATTAAAAATCAGATAAGGCACACTTAAAAGGGGGGTTGAATAAGTGTAGGAAGAAACTATGATCAACTTTTGTTTTAAATCAAACCACATAATTCAACCTACTTTATTAATGAATTCAGCTTGCTGGATAAATACAGCCTACTGGATTGAGTCTTTAATTTTATTGTTGAATGAAAATAGCTTGCTGAATTTATATCTTTATAAAAATACTATATGTTAATAAATTTTCTTAAGATAATGGAAATATCCAAATTTTGATTATCAATACAATTAAATAACTTTTGTGGCATAAGGTAAAATAAGTAATAAGATGAACACTAAGGTTTTTTACGTAGTTCAGCTATTACCCTCTATAATAATAGCCTAGTCCACGTCCAATACTAACTAGTATTGGAGACTCACTTTATTTCTTTAAATTGACTCCTTTTATAAAACAGATTCTTTCAATACTTGAATTAAAAAAAAATCACTTGAGCACTTTTGCTCCTTGTGCACCAATGCACTCCTTAAGCACCTATGCTTCCTTGAACCTATTTGTAAATAATTCTTAATCCACCCGGATTAAATACCTTTAGACAACACTTAGTCTAAATAAAAAGGATTACAAATATAGAGGTCTAATAATCAAAGCAAATAATTAATTTAACAATGCAAGACTCAACTAATGAATGCAATGATCAAAAAGTAAAGATATATCACCAATTTAGAGCTCATGAAAGTTTGCTGAAAATTATCTGAATTTTAATTGCAGTAGCTAAGTAATTGCACCAAAATAATTTTATAGTTTCTCAATGTATAACAGTGCAGTGTAGATTTCGTGATAAAAAACAGAGCTGAACTTACTCCTTATATAGTGTTTTTTTTAAAAAAGTACCGTTGCAGTTTATGGATAATCTTAATCAAATCATATACCCGTTGTATTTTGATTATCCACAAAATTTTGGTGCTTTCATTTTATCTCTAAGATAAAACCAACTGTTACGTAGATAGAGGTGATTTGTTTGAGCCAAATGAGGAGAGTATAATCATAAGTCAGACACACTATTTGTTTGACTCCTTCAACGATAGTACACAACAATATGAAGTGATATTTTGTTCCTAGATAATTACCGAGTGCTATCCAAGATAATTATTATCTTGATTCCAAAATTTTAATCACTATACACGGCATTACACATTTCTCCTGCTTCCCCATATCATGAACAAACCCATTTAATCATGACTCCTTATAGAAGAGATATATATCAGTTTTATCACAAAATTAGAATCCTACTATTACTTCCAAAGTCATCCTTCTGAAGTCTCCTTCCGAAGACACGATTGTGATGTCGTCCAAAGCCAAACTCCAAAGACACAGACTGAACGCCCTGTCATTTGGTAGTGTACATTTTGTCAAAACGGCGCAGGGCTCCCGATCAACGACTTCCACGTGGTTAAGCTTCTCGTGCATAACAAACTCTTTATATCAAAAAATAAATTCGAGTTTTTATGAAAATCAGTTTAAATAAAATAAATTTCTTTTTCAATCTTAAACAAATTATCATACTAAATGCATATAATATGACCTAGAGCCTTGAATTGAAATATTGATTATTTGCAATGATCTTACATTAAATCCTAGGACACAAAGGTCTTCAATCTCTTTCAGACAATCCACCAAAAATCCTCTTATCAATTTCCTGAAATTTTATAGTAAAGAATTTAGTATAAAGATCAAGTCATCATCAAAACACCAGGTTAGAATATGATCAAGTCAATATTTTCCCCCTTTTTAATGATGACAATATTAAAAAAATAAAGCTCCCCCTAAATTCATGCATATATTTGAAATATTATAATTTCAGGAATTTTAAACTAACATTACCCATCATGCCTTTATCAAGGCATTTGTTCAAACATACCTGCATTTGTTAGTATCAACATAAAGCACATGATCCATTAAAAAAATTTAACTAACAACCAAGCCAGATAAGTCTTAAAAACAAATAACAAAACAGAAAGTCTTAGAGCAGCAGAATTATGTCTCCCCCTTTGTAATCAGGAAAAAAGGTTAAAGATGTTCAGGATCAATCAATGTCCTCAAGATTTGCCTTGTTCTCAGAACGACTAGTAAAATATGGACAGTGAAGAATACGGTAAAGTTTCTCTTCCAACGGAAAATCGAGGGGGACGAGGAATGAATGTAGCATTAGGTAGAGGAAGATCCATGAAGTCACCAATATACTCAGCCATCCAGTTGCAGCGAGGCCACTCAGGAATTGTGGAATACATTCTCTAAAAATGTAACTTTTGTCCTACATCATTCATCCTGGTAGCCATAAAATCTGCAAACTCACCAATATGATAACTTACAAACTTCAATTCTTGACTAAGTTTACACGAGTTTCTATTGATTTTGTGTTGAAGTGCTTCAACTATAGCCATAGTTTGTAACTCAAACGTAAGTCGATGAACTTATCCTCCATCCGAGTAAAGCACTAATGTAAATCATTAGCCCTCATGGGCAACTTACCTTTTTCCAACATATTGAGTATGTGCTTAATATCAGTAATATCAGTCTTCGTTACTTCTTGATTATGAAGTATGCTAGTTAGCAGACTTAAGACTTTAGGAGAAGAATTAGTGGTGTTTGGCAGAGTAAAAGAAGATGGATTGTTGGAATTGAGATTAGAAGAGGCAGGAGTAGGTGGTATAGGTGGAGGATCAGGAGCATTATGAATAAACTCACCATTAACAAGAGAATTATGAGATTATTTCAAAGTGGCAGAATCCACAAACTCGTTGTTAGACACAATAATTTCATCATCAAAAGAAATTTTAAAATGCTGGAAAATCTTGGTTAGAAAACCACTATATGGAAGACATTTTTTGGTTTAACAAATACAACTTAACATAACATCATTAGTGAGAGATTAAAATAAACACCTTTAAGAATCATGGCCACAACCACCAAATCTTCATATGTAAAATTTGCACCACCACCAATGCGGGGAAACATATTATAACGAACTAATTTGTGTAGAACACAAGCAGTAGGATAGACATCAACAGTTTTTAGAGTAAAAAGAGAAGTTAAAGTATGGTTGTCCATGACGGTTTGAAGTTGTTCTAGAGGTAGAAAAGGAATGTTTGCAACACCTTTTAATGTGAATGGACATGGTCCAGTAGAGGGAATGTCAAGGATACTACCGAAATCAACGACAGTAAAGAACAAGGATTTATCCTTAACAAAAGATGTGTAGCAATCACTATTACACTCAAGATTGGTATAAAATTGTTGAACAAACCGTGGGTAAGCCTTTGTGGGAGGAAAAAGCATAGAAGATATTCCACATGAATTGAAAAGTTTTTCCAGAGAAGAGTTTTTGAAATGGAACAGATCTATAATTTTCTCATAAACAAATTGTTTCGTAGCAATAAAAGTTTTAAAATGGGCTTCGAAACTATGTCCTCTAAAGAAATTTTTTGGCAAATTAGGAAGAGGAGAAACAGAGGTTACCAGAACAGAAGGATACTCTGGCTGAGAAAGAGGAGGATGTTCTCTTTCCTGTGACTGCTCCGTCTTCCCACGTTGAGATGATTCTGAAAACTTCAAGAATGAGAAACTCGTATCCGACCCATCCGAGAGTGTTGTGTCATCAGACGACACATGCAAAGATGATTATTTCTGCTGTCGTTTGGATTTCTTTTGTGTTCTAATGGTATACTTAGATGGAGATCGTGTCGTTTAACCATCGGCGTTCGATATGCCATGAGAATGTTTGCTCGCTTGAGTTTTCATCGCTTCAGATATTTGAGAGGGTTAGCACGATGAGGTAAAGATGGTTTTATAAAAGATTGATTTGGTTTTGTAAAGTATGAGAGATAATTATAAGAAGGCGTGCTAAAACTGAAGAGTTGGAAACGATCAAACTCCTTGAAAAGATGAAACTCTTTAGTTACCTTGTCTTTTCAAATCTCGAAAAGAATTATGATTACCGTCATATCTAGGAGACTATTTAGAGTTCTGGTGAGAGAATACCGTAAATCATGCCATATCTTTTGAGATAAAATCATGCGCTACCTTTTTGAATAATACACATTGATACGTTTCTAAATAGCTGATAGTCATCGGTATTAAGTGAAGAACATCATTAGATTCGTGAATCTAGGATACTGTTTAAACAGACAAAGAATGTCAAACAGATGTATTTTATCTAATAACATGCAGATAACATTAAAAAATATATTGTATGTTCAGGATTTATTATGAATAGAATATTTAGGTACGTGAACACTAATTATACCATGCACATTCCAAGTTCTCTCCTTAAAATACAAAATCTTTCTTCACTTAAGGGTTTAGTGAAAATATCAGCTAACAGGTTTTCTATAGGAATAAAAATTAATTTAATTAATCCTTTTGAAACATTATCCCTTAAAAATGATGCCTTACCTTTATATGTTTTGTACATAAATGCAAAACAGGATTTTTTGATATGTCTATAATGCTAGAATTATCACAATAAATGGGCACACTATCACATAAAATATCAAAATCACATATGGTTTGTCTCATCTATAATATTTGAGAACAAAAACTCCTTGCAGTTAGATATTCACCCTCAGTGGTTGATAAAGCAACTGAAGTTTGCTTTTTACTATGCCAAGTCACAAGACTTTGTCCCAAAAATGTGCAAGCACCACTTGTACTTTTATATCAATTTTACATCCTGCATAGTCAACATTTGAGTAGCCCATTAGTTCAAAGTGATTGCAAATTGGATAAAATAACCCCAAATTAATAGTACCACTTAAATACTTGAAAATTCTTTTAATAGCTTAAAATCGAGCACAAAGACATACACTATACATTATATCAGGTTTAGATGCAGTTAAATATAATAAACAACCAATCATAACTTGATATTTGGTCAATTCTACATCTATACTTTTTTCATTTTGAAGTAAGCATTATTGATGTACTCATGGGTGTAGCCTTTGAATTGGATCCTTCAAAACCAAATCTTTTGAGTATCTCTTTTGTGTATTTGGTTTGATGGATATAGATTCCCTCCTTTGTTTTCTTGATTTGGAGTCCCAAAAAGTAATTCAGTTCTCCCATTAAGCTCATGTCGAACTCCTTATTCATACACTTTGAAAATCATTAGTAGCACCAAATATTATATCATCTACATATATTTAACCAATAATAATATCCTTATTTGTATGCTTAATAAATAATGTAGAATCAATTTTTCCTTTAGTTAAACCATTTGAAAGAAGATACTTACTCAACCTCTCGTACCAAGCTCTTGGAGCTTGTTTGAGACCATAGAGAGCTTTCTTTAGCTTATAAACATGATTTAGATACTTCTCATGTTCGAATCTGGGAGGTTATTTTACATATACCTCTTCATTGATGTATCCGTTGAGGAAGATGTTTTTCACGTCCATTTGATAAAGCTTGAATTTCTTGTAACAAGAAAACGCTAACAAGATTCGGTTAGACTCAAGCCTTACAACTGGGGCATAAGTTTCTTCGTTGTCGATCCCTTCTTGTTGATTGTATCCTTGAGCTACTAACCTAGCTTTGTTGCGAGTGATTATCCCATGCTCATCAAGCTTATTCTTAAATACCCATTTTGTTCCAATAACGGAGACACCTTCAGGAGGAGGCATAAGTTCCCAAACTTGGCATCGTTTAAACTATTAAAGTTCCTCTTGCATTTTCATTAGCCAACTTTCATCAAGGATAGCTTCCTAAGCATTCTTTAGCTCAACTTGTGATAAAAATGCAGAGAATGCACATTGATTTGCAAGCCTCTCCGTGTGGTGTTCCTTTGTTTATATCGCCAATGATATTTTCCGAAGGATGATTCTTGAGATATCTTGCAGTCTTTGGTATTTGGACATCATGTATTGTAAGACCCCAAAATTTTTAAATAAAAAGGAATTTCCTTTATTTATTATTTTGAAATAGTAAGGGTTGATTTGATTAATGTGGATAGTTAAGGGTTAAATACGCAAATATTTCAAAATAAGCAAGTGGTTATAAAATATTCATTATCGTCGGGGAATATTTGTTTGGTCGTGGAATATTCGTACTATCGGGGAATATTCGTACGACGGCGCAGCCATGTGTGGGCTCCATAACGGAAAGCGATTGGATGAAGAAAACGACAAATATAAGTTGTTTTTAAATAATCGCCAGTAGTTGTTACCAATTAATATCGTTGGAATACCCTAAGTGGTTAAAACACACTAATACGCGTTGTTGAACAAGAAGACACCAGTATTGCACCAATTATTGATTCTTACGTGAAGAAGGCACTACTCAATAATGGTTACAAAGAATTACCTGCTCAAAGATTTTATCGAGTTAATAATTGTGCGTTGATATTTTATATCATTGTTGTTTCAATAATTGTCATTACACAAGATTTTCATTATCGGCAATAATTCATATTATCTGAATAATATTATTAGATAACATTATTGGCAATGTCTAGAAAGTTCGTCTAAGGAGAGGTTTTGGTCACCTAATCATGCGCCAAGAAGAAGAAATTTTATTGAAAGCCCCTCTTCCTGAACCCACGGTTGTCAATATTGTGATTCTGTAATATTATTTGTGAATAATTAATTATTGATTTATATGATAAGAAAATATTGATTTTATGTGGATATAGATGGAGAAAATTTTTAAATGACAATTGTTGAAAATTAATATTTTATCTTTTTCCGATAAAATAATTCATTTAAATATATTATTTTAATAATATATTAACTGGTGATATTTTTACAACTAATGTGGGATATATGAGTATACGAGGAGGAAGAGTATTTTTGTTGCAATAAATGTTTTAAAACATGTTAAACATGCTGGTGGACCCCATTTATCGATTAAAATTTGATTATACTGTAAAATCGCCTCCGTTTGTGGATTTCGGTCCGATTTCTATTTGGAATTTGGAAAAACTTTCTTCTGCAAAGTTGTAGAGAATTGAATTTCCTATAAAAACTCGCGAGATTCGAATTTTCTGATGAAAGGGCTATTTATTATGAATTATTGAAGTTCAAGTCTTCAAATAATTAATTTTTGTAAGTTTTAATTATTTATTTTATGAAAACGTTTTTTATCATTTTTTCTAGAAGGTGGCATGTGGGAAATGCTAGGATCTGAATTCTAAGGTTGGCGTATGAATTTGATATATATATATATTAATTTATTAAATTTTTCGCTTTTGTGTTCTAAGTTTAATTTCCTATAAATAGGTGCTTTAGTTAGAATTGAAAATCACACCGTAAATGAAGTTTTCTCTCTATATTATCGAAGTTTATTCTTGTGAGTATTTTGAGTATACTTTGAGTATTGCTATACTGGTGCAAGTCCAAGTCATAGCTTTATATCCTGTTTTAATTTGTAAGATCTTGATCTTTCGAGGTAAGTGGATATTATTTTTTTTGTAATGATATTATTTCTTCAATATCATTATTTGAAATGTTGATCCAAGTTTTTATCAAATTTGGAACTTTTTTCATGTCTGGAGTTACTATTCATGGGTTACTATTCATGAGTTACTATTCACTTAGTTATTATTCATGAGTTCTTATTCACGAAAGTTACTATTCACGCAGTACTATTCATGAAGCGTGAAGATGTTTTTGTGGAATTTCTATCTTTTGGTGCTCTGAGTTACTATTCACGATACCAAGACTATTCACGATACTAAGACTATTCACGATACTAAGACTATTCACCGAAAAATAAAATTTCTTCTTTTGTCAAAACATCTATTCGGATACTAACTCGATCAGATCCATGTTTTGATCATTCTTGAATTTTACACCACTATGATTATTTTTGAGGTATTTTTGGACGTGGATAAAACCAAGTACGAATCCTTAATCCTTAATCCTTGTCATTTTGTTTCAATTGGATTCGTTTTTTAAAAAATATTTTTCATCATCCTCGGCCTTAAATGATGATATTATGGAATATCTTTTGCCTCAGAGTAAAAAAGATGAATGATTTCTTAAGAATATCTTTGGCCCGTAGCAAAGCAAAAAGAAAAGATGAATGATTTTCAAGAATATCTTTGGCTCAGTAGCAAAGATAAAGCAGTGTTTAAATGAATATGACTAATCGATGAATATCTTTGGCCTCGTAGTAAAAAAGATGAATATTTGATTCCATGATGTATATTGATTGATGTTACGAGGATAAAATATTGATGATGGACCGTTAAATTCATAGATTATAGTAGATTTCATTCTCTACGTAACTCTTTCTATGAATTATTATTTCATTGCTAATATTGATTTAAAATTTGTTGTCTATCAGATTCTATCGATTTTTCCTGTTGAAGACTAACGATAATTTGTTCAGATATTATCTTAGTCATAATATTCTTTTACTAAGCTAGTTGAGCTCACCCTTTTCCTTTTTGTTCCATTTTTCTTAGGAGGCTAGAATATAGCGAAAGTACGTAGCCTGGGGTATGGAATGAAGGTTCTAGAGAGTTGTTTAGTAGTCCTCACCATTTTTATAAAATAATGAATCAATAATTATGATGGGGATTTATTTGCGTGTGGATATTGTCTAGATGGCAATATCTGTATTTAAACTCAAAGTTTATATGTTGTAATAATAAAGTTGTAGTTATTTCTGTACCATGTATTTGGCGACTCAGAATGGGTTGGATGGAATGGACCTATTTTGGGGGCGTCACATGTATTACCTCTTCTTGTTGGGGGAAATCTTCTTCAAGCTCTTGTGTTATTTCTTGTTCCACTTCATGCGAGTTGTTCAATTCAACTTGCTGAATTTGTTCATTAGGCTTGCTGAATAGATCTTTTCGATTTGATGGATTCGCTGAAATCTCCAAATTTCCTGCATCCTCATCTCTTTCTTTTGGAAGATCATTGTTAGTCTCATTAAATATAATATGAACTGATTCTTCAACACATAAATTGTTAATATTAAATACATGAAATGCCTTTCTATTTTGTGAATAACCAATGAAATTCCTTCATATACTTTAGCATCAAATTTTCCCAAATTATCACTAGTATTTAGTATAAAACACTTAGACCCAAAAATTTGAAATAACTTATGTTAGGAATATTATTATTTAAGAGCTCATAAGGAGTTTTCAAAATAATTGGACGAATAAGTACTCTATTCAAAATATAACAAGATGTGTTTACAGCTTCGGTCCAAAACTTTTTAGGAAGTTTACTTTCTTGTAGCAAAGTTCTTGTTGTTTCCTGTAATGTTCTATTATTTCTTTCCACTGCCCCATTTTGTTGAGGAGTTCTTGGCACTAAAAATTCATGGCTAATTCCTTTTTGATCACAAAATATAATAAAATCTTTTTGAAATTCAGTGCTATGATCACTCCTTATCTTTACAAGTTTGAGACAATATTTTGTTTCCAAATTTCTTATCAATTTCTCAAATTCTTTGAACGCTTCATCTTTAGTTCTCAAAACTAATACCCATGTATATCTAGAGAAATCATCAACTATTACAAATGCATAAAATTTACCATTAATACTAGCATGTCTTTCTGGTCCAAACAAATTAAGATGAAGTAATTGCAAGGGAGAAGAAGTTGATACCATGTTCTTTGCGTAAATGATGTTCGTACTTATTTCTCGAGTTGACAAGGAACACATATTCCCCTCTTTTCACTTTATTTTTGGCAATCCTTTGACGAGATTCTTTGAGGACAATTTCTTGATTAAATCCATTTGAACATGTCCCATCCTCTTATGCCATAAGTTAGTCTCATCTTGAATAGAGGCAAGACATAGTTCTTCACCCTGTTGCTCAAAATCAAGAGTATATATATTTCATTCCCTTTGTGCAACTAGATTAGTATTGTTAGTACCATGAGAAATTGTACTTTTTTCTTTCTTTTTTTCAAAATTAACCTAATGACCATTATCCATTAATTGAATAACACTTATAAGATTAAATTCAAGTCCACTAACAAGATTTACTATAAGACCCCAACTTTTATGAATAAAGATTAATTTTTCTCGAAATATCATTTTAAATATTATGGTGTGGATTTGATATAATAGTTTTGGGTAATATTTATAAATTTTGCAAAGTATGCAAATTGTTATAAAATATTCGATTGGTCGGAGAATATTCATTTTAACAGGAAATATTCGTACGACGGTACAATCATTGGTGGACCCCACGGCGGAATTATTATCGAAGTTAGAAAACGACATAAATATCTTTTTATAAAAATAACTGAGGAAGTTTTACCGTTGACTATTGAATTACCCTGTGATAAAAGTACAGTAATATGTATGGTTGCATAGTAGCACACGGTATTGATTATTGAGGCTTACGTGAGAAGTCACTCAATTTTATTCAATTATATCTACAGTACTTACTGCACAGTATCTCATGTTATTTGATTTAATTATTGCCAATATTTTATATATTATTAAATCAATAATTGAGATAACAAGTTATTCATATTATTATCTGCATAATTAACAATGTTTAGAAAGTTCTATCGAGGAAAGGGGTTTGGTCACCTAATTGCGTGTCAATAGGGAGAAATCCTTATCAGAAAGCTCTCTCTTTCTTGGAAACGATCTAGTTGTTAATATTGCGAGTTATAATAATGATGAATAAATGTTGTTAAAAATATTGAAGAGATTTTTATGAAGTGTTTGTTATAAATTTTTCTTATTATTTGGACCCCCATTTACCCATTTTTCAAAATAATCGGTATAAAATTATTGTGTATATTATATATGTGTGTGAAAGTGACATGTGGGGTGAGGCCCACATGTGGGATGAAATAAAAATGGGGTGGGGGGAGGAAACGTGTATGGGAGGGAGTATTAGTATTATATATATATATATATATATATATATATATATATATATATTAAACGTGTGTGTGTGTGCGAGTAGAAAAAAAGTGGTGGTGGTGGGTGATTTATGTAATTGATGTATGTGTGTGTGTGTGTGTGTATATATATATATATATATATTAGTTTTGTTTTATTATTATAAATATATATATATATATATTATATTTTACACAAGAAAATCAAATTTCAAAAAAAAAATGCTATGTGTGTGCTTCAGTGATTTTATTTTCTAAATAGTATAAATAAATAAGATGTTTAATTGGTGGAATATTAAGCGATTTATGTGCGAGTAGAAAAAAAGTGGTGGTGGTGGGTGATTTATGTACTGATGTGTGTATGTGTGTGTGTGTGTGTGTGTATATATATATATATATATATTAAGTTTTGTTTTATTAGATTATAAATAGAATATATTATATTTTATTTAAAGTTTTTGTTTTATTAGAATATTTTATTGCACAGTAAAAATCAAATTTCAAAAAAAAATTCGCCGGTTGCGCCCGTGAATAAAAATTAATGTGCTCCCGTGATTTTATTTTCTAAATAGTATATTTCCATTCTCCTATAAATAAGATGTTTAGTTTAGAATTGAAAATCACACTAGAATCAGAGAATTCTTCTTCTATAATATTGAACGTATTTCTTTAGAGTTTTAAGAAGTTTTGAACGTAGAAAACAGAAAAAGTTTTCTTCAAGAATATCCCCGTTATACCAGTTGGAATGCTCTTCTTTTTAAGGTAAGAGATATTATTTTTGTTCAATATTCGTAAGAAATAATATTTTCTTCCATGCTCTGTAGTATGTAAGTAATATTATTTCGTTTCAGATTTTAAATTCTACACTCAATTTTTTAAAGTTTTGACTTCTATACTCCATGAAATTAGTAAAATATATTTGATATTTACGCTTCATCCAGTATCTTTTCATGGAAATATTATTCTGAGCATTCACTACTAAAAATTCGACATATAACGACGGTCAGCACGGAACCCTCGCTATAAGGTATATATAGCGACGGTCATCGTCTGGTCGTCGGTATAGATGTTTTTTAAGAAAAAACCCTCCCTTTTTTCCCCAAATCATTTTCAGTTTTCCCCCAAATCAATCTTCCTCCTCTCAAGTCCTCTCCCTCCTCTCTAACAGCTATTCTCTTCTTCTCTTCAAGTTATTCTCTTCTTCTCGTCCTCGATCTGCCGCCGGTGGAGTCCGGGGAGATTCGCGGGAGCTATCCTGTTCGGAGTCAACTCCGCCATCGGATAAATGCTGATGCTAGCGACCATGTCGTTCAACGGCGGCATTTTCATAGCGGTGGTGCTAGGTCTAGATGTTGGGTATCTGTTGTTTAGGAGTGGCGACGATGATCAAGTGGTGCTGGTTGATAATCCTTGTGCGTGTGCTTAAGATGCTTAGGTAATTTATGGAGTATTATTATTATTCATCGTCATCATATATCATATATCATTATATATGTATACTGTTATTTGAAATCTGTTGTGTAATTCATATTTGCGAAATTTATGTGTTTTCTTATCAGATTTTCGTAATTTGTTTGTGATTTCCGTGGTCAATTTGAGTATTTATGTATATATAATTATTGTCATATAAATAAAATTGGTAAATTTTGTATAGAAACAGGTAATTACAATTGTTTTTTAAAACCAAATTCCTTTTACATGAGCATAGGGAAAGCCTCGCTGAATTTTTTCAAAGTTATGCAGCATGTGATGTTTGGGGGAAATTATTTGGGGTCAACTTTCGTCCTTTTGTTTGGTGGGTTTTGGATGCTTCGCATTTGGTTTAGGATTTATATGCTACCCATTGCAGGTCAGTAAGACTAAAACCATTTCTTTGATTCTTTCTAAGGGTGCCCCAATTTTCTTAACTGTTTCTAATGCACCTAAATCCAGCATACATAATTACTATGACTTTGAAATTTGATATTTGTACCAGGACCAATTCCTGTACTCAACACGAAGATCACCTCTTTCCTAGATCCAGATGGTTATGATTCTAAGTTGCAGGAGTAGAAGTAGCTAGATGATCGGAACAGGTCTAAGAGTGTCAAGATCTCGTTTGCAGCTGCTGGAATTTCTTTTGTTGTAATCGGCTATGTGATGAGCATGTTTTTTATTTGCATTAAGATCCCTTCTTATCTTCGGTAACTAATTTGTTGGTTAATTAAAAGACACTCTTAGTTCCTTTCTTTCTCATTCCACCATCTACTTCATGACAGGAGAACGGATGATTATGCTGAACATATACGTTTCAATTATGCATCTTGTTGTGTCTTTTTTATTTTTTCTATTTAGGAAAACCAAATGTTGTTTAGTTATTTTTCAAAAGATCACTACTATCCTGGAAAGATATCTGGGAATCAATTAATGATGTTGTTGTTCTGTTGTTCTTTCTTATTCGACCATAATCTACATTCTATGAGTAATTGTACTTTTATTTTGATATTGCAAGTAAATCCTTTGGATTTTGGCAAATACTTCTCTAGTTCTCTTTGATTTTGATGTTAAGAGGCGCCTGCAACTTAATATGTGGTATGCATTATTGAATAATTGGTTTGAACAACTTTGTTGTCCTTGATCAGGATAAGTCGTGGCGTGTTCGTTACATGGTTGCCAATCAGCTGTATGAGCTATGTGAAGCTGTGGGCCCTGAACCTACCAGGTACATATTTGTGTAAATTGTCTGTTATGTGACATTACTATTTGTTGTGGAATGCCTCACTTTTTAGTCATTTTCATCATGTCAGCATTGTGTTGTCATGATTGTGGGCAATTTTGTGAAAATAAATTGTAGCCTTAACTGTATTAATATATTATTTTGATTTTTATTAGTAACTCCTATTGATTTTTTAGTTTCACACATTAATTAATTGTTACCATTTATGTTTGAAGGAAGGATTTAGTTCCTGCATATGCGTGGCTACTTCGAGATAATGAAGCTGAAGTACGTATAGCAGCTGCTGGCAAAGTTAGCAAGTTCTGCCGGATTCTTAATCCCGAGCTAGCAATCCAACGCATTCTTCTGTGTGTGAAGGTGGTGTTATGAAGCCTCTTGTAATTTTCCTCTTTATTGCCCTTATTGTTATCATTTTAGTTTGTCCATATTCAAGCTATCTTATTATTTGGCCTCATTTTTTTGTAGGAGTTGTCTTCAGATTCTTCTCAGCATGTGAGGTCTGCTCTGGCCTCTGTTATAATGGGCATGACTCCTATTCTAGGAAAGGTAAAAGTGTATTTCAGTTGATCTCTATGCAACCTCACTAATTTTTATTTTTATGCACTTAACTAACTTATCTTTGGAGTTCCTGCTAGATTGCATAGGAGATGTTGTATCTTCTCTGGTGGATTGAATTGGCTATTGTAGTTGATGTGTCTTATTATACAATTGTACGAAACTTCTTGTTAAGTTTTGAAATGAATAGCCATTATACTCTTAATTCTTGTAATGTCAGAATTAAGAATAAAGCAAATGCGTGTGCGAACATATATGGATATAAGTGCACATTCAAACTCCTTCCTAGTCCGTGTTGGACACAGGAAGAGTGTGGGTGTTTTTATCTATTCATGACTTTCGATTTCTGAAAATTACTTGCTTCTTGTAGATTTTGAAAGCTATTAGAATCGTAAGATACTTCATTAGCAGACATGTCACCAAAGAGTCTGACATTTGGTGTCCATTGATGGTTTTTGTTGTGCATGTTAAATTTTACAAATTAATATATTCTATTAATTTTAAAAGCCCATGGGATTTGTTTCTTAAGCAATCATACGATCTATCTGCTTCTTGTCTGCTCCATTTTTAAGAGTTTTGTTTTTTTTATTTATTGCCTTGTTCTTGTTGTTTCGTTAATGGTTTGAAAATTGCCTGTTAAGTTTAAGGAAATAGTTTCTCCGTGTAGACTTTAAAATCTTAAACACGAGATACATTTCTTTAGCAATTATACGACATGTCTGCTTCTCACTTGCTCCATTCATAACATTTTTGTTTATCTATCTCCTTACTTTCGCTACATTAATGTTGCCAAATACTGTACTGATGTATGGTTATTTCTTTTCTACAGAAGATTGACAAGGAAGGGACTAGTAATCAAAATGCCTAATGGATGTTGCTCTCATATAGTAGTTTGTATTTTTCAGTTCCGTGGGTGGGTATATTATGTGAACTTCTATCCAGTTTTCTATTTCATTTAATGAGACAACAAATCCTTACTTCAGCACTTGAGGTCTAGGTGAACAATCTGAGAGTGTTTATCTGGATGTTAAATACAACTTTCTTTTTATGT
Organism: Panax quinquefolius; assembly: GCA_020205615.1. Taxonomy (NCBI): domain Eukaryota; kingdom Viridiplantae; phylum Streptophyta; class Magnoliopsida; order Apiales; family Araliaceae; genus Panax; species Panax quinquefolius. Next base: position 34,250,042 of record CM035151.1, read on the forward strand.
TTATAGTTGATACTATATTTTGTATAATTTGTAAGATTATATTTTTTATGTTTTATTTTATATTGTACTTGTGTTTGTTGAATAAATGTACATTATTAATTAAATTTTTTTTGAAATCTAAAACGTCGACCGTCGCTATAGGCCTAAAGACATAAAGACCGTCGCTATAGAGTTTATCGACGGCTTCTATGATGACGGTTTTTACGATCGTCGCTAAATCCTATATGACGATCTTTTATATATATAGCGACGGTGCGTGATCATCGCTATATAATTCGAATTTCTAGTAGTGATTCTTGATAATTTTTAATCTGTTCATGTCGGGGTACTATTCACGGGGTACTATTCCCGAAGTACTATTCATGGGGTATTATTCACTCGAGAACTATTCACCTGGAGTACTGTTCATGACAAAAATTGATTTCTTTTCGATCTAAATCATTTTTGATACAATTTTATTCTTGAATTTTACTCCACAAATTAGTATCATATTGACAATTTGGACGTTTTTGAATTTTGGATAAATTAAATTATAAATCTTTAAAAACTTATCATTTGCTTTCATTTAATTGAATTCTTATATCATTGTCATCATCCTCATGCTTATATTGTTATATAAGTCATATTTGGCCCGTAGTGCATAGATGAACTGTTGATTGGTATGATTATGACCAGGGATTATTCAGTATAATCATGACCGTAATGTTACAAATGATGTGGTAAATGTCCTCATTGGCCTGTAGTGCATTGATGGACAGTTGTTGGCATGATCATGACCATTGATGATTACACGAATATCCTTGGCCCGTAAGGCATGGATAATTCGTGGAAGTGATACTAATGAATATCCTTGGCCCGTAATATAGGGATGATTCGATGATGTGAATTATTTATTAATCTGAGTCTCAGCGATAAAATTGATGATAAACTTTTAAATCATAGAAGATAGTAGATATCATGCTCTACTTGACTATTCTAATGGATTGCTTGTTCCGCTGCAGTTAAACTTGATGTTTATTGTATTTTATCAATTTAACACTATTGAAGGCTAACGATAATTTATTTTGCATTATCTTAGTCATAATATTTCTTACTGGGCTAGTTGAGCTCACCATTTTACTTTCATTGTTCTCTGCAGGAAATGAGAATGTAGCCGGGACTAGTCGGTGAATGGAGTGACGATCTGAGATGGTGGCTATAGTAGTTCTCACTATTATATGAAATTGTATGATAATAAATGTAATGAGGACTCCATTTGAGTTTGAATACTGTCTACTAGACAATATTCGTGTAAAAACTCTCAGCTACGTTTTTGTCGTATTGTATTAAAAAGTTTGTATTTAATTATGTACAATGTATTTGGCGACTCAGAATAGGTGATGTATACCTATTTTGGGGGCGTCGTATTTACTTTATCAATATTAACCTTACCATTATCAATTTTACCTTTTCCGATAATTTCACAAGTTTGATTATCTCTAAATGTGACTGTTCCATTTTTCTTGTTTATTTTTAACTCCACGAACTTTGATTTGTCACCAGTCATGTGACGAGAGCATCTGATATCAAGAATCCATTTTTAAGATGGAACCTTTACCTTGAAACATACCTGTCAAGAAAATATAATTCATCCTTTTTGTACCCACATCCTTTTGGGTTCTTTAGTGATAGTTGCAAGGAAATCACCCTTTTTAATCCATACCTTTTTAATCTTGTTTTTCTTAAAACAGTTTATATCCAAGTGACCTTTAATACCACAATTTCTACATGTTGTGAAAGGAGAACAATAATTTAATCTAAAACATGATTTAGATTTTAGCATGTTCACATCTCCCTTTTTATGCATAGGATTATAACCAATTCACTGTCTTTCAAAACTAGGTCTTTGTTTACCTAATATGACATTTAAGTTTTCTTCTCCTTGAACGAATTGAGCAAAAGACAATTTTAACGAATCTATTTCCTTTTGAAGTTCATTAGTAGGAACAGTTTTGCAAAAAAATTCATCACTAAATGTATCAATACATACATCTCTCATTTTTAGTTCAGTAGTCAATTTTTGAACTTCATTATTCATATAATTTACCTTATTGAAAAGTATTTTGTTATAATTATCAAGATAATCATTCTTAGCAATTAAAATCTTTTCTTCTTTACATGATGACTCTTTTTCAATTTCTTTCTTTTCATCTATCAAAGAATCAACCTCACTCATTAATGTATTTACCAAATCTTTTAAATATGCATTCTTTTCTTTTAATTTTTTATTTTCTTGTTTCAAAGAATTAATCTCATAAATAGATACCTCATTTGATTCACCTTCTATTCCCATGAAGCATACTTGAGCTATTTCATCCTTGGCATCGACCTCAACTTCGGACTCCTCATCATCACTCCAAGTAACAAGGGCTTTGTTTCTTTTATTATCTTTGAAGCTCATTTTTCCTTTGTTCTTTAGTTGAAAGAAATCCTTCTTGAAGTGCCACATATGTCCGCATTCAAAACATGTCTCCTCGGTTTGCTTTCCTTTGAATTTATTTGAGTTAAAAGTATTTTTCTTTTGTTCTTCCTTTGTACTAGTCCTTTGAGTCTTCTTGACATCATGGCTATCTCTTCATCCGAGTCATCATCAAGCTCTTCTTCATTTCTTTCATTAAGAGCTAAAACTTTTCTTCGAAGAGTTTCCTCCTCCTCATCATATTTCTTTAATTGATGTTCATATTCCTCAAGTTCACCGAAAAGAGTTAGAGTATCCATAGTAGAAATAGTAGCAGAATCTTGAAGAGTAGTAATTTTAGAAGCAAACCTCTTGGGCATAGCCCGAAGTAACTTACGGTTTATCTCACTTTGTGGAATGGATTTGTCAAGTAGCTTTAAAGAATTTAGGAGAACTAGGAACCTTGCTTGAGTCATCTTTATGGTTTCGTCTTTCTCAAGTTTGAACATTTCATAGTCGTGCATGAGCATGCTTAGTTTGACTTCTCATACCTTAGATGTACCTTTATGGCTCACTAATAGAGTGTCCCAAATTTTCTTAGCTATGTTGCATGAGGAAACATTGTCGATCTCAGATTGTACCATGCCGCTAAGTAATGTGTTCATAGCCCTTGAATCATAGGAAACCATGAAAGTTTCAGTTGAGTCCATTTCTAGCAAAGTCTTTGGAGTACCGTCATCTTTCCTTAGAATAACCGGTCCATTCTCCACGACCCACCATTCCCAAGGATCTCTTTTAAGGTAGATCCTCATTCAGAATTTCTAGAAGTTGTAGTTTTCTGTTCCATGTAGCAGAGAAGGTCTATTGGTTGACTGACCTTCTTGATTGTTGTTCCCGAACTGTGCCATGTTAGAATCTTTCCCTACAAGTCACTTTTAAGACCAAGATAAGTAGAGCCAAGCTTTGATACCAAATGAAATTCAAATAAGGCACACTTAGAAGGGGGGTTAAATAAGTGTGGGAACAAACTATGATCAATTTTTATTTTAAATCAAACCATAGAATTCAGCCTACTGTATTAATGAATTCAGCTTGCTGGATAAATACAGCCTACTGGATTGAGTCTTTGATTTTATTGTTGAATGAAAATAGCTTGCTGAATTTATATCTTTGTAAAAATACTAAGTGTTAATAAATTTTGTTAAGATAATGGAAATATCCAAATTTTGATTATCAATACAATTAAATAACTTTTGTGGGTAAATAAGGTAAAGCAAGTAATAAGATGAACACTAAGATTTTTTACGTGATTCAGCTATTACCCTCTATAATAATAGCCTAATCCACGTCCAATACCAACTAATATTGGAGACTCACTTTATTTCTTTAAATTGACTCCTTTTACAAAATAGATTCTTTTAATACTTGAATTAAAAAAAAATCACTTGAGCACTTTTGCTCCTTGTGTACCAATGCACTCCTTAAGCACCTACGCTTCCTTGAACCTGTTTGTAAACAATTCTTAATTCACCCGGATTAAATACCTTTAGACAACACTTAGTCTAAATAAAAAGGATTATAAATATAGATGTCTAATGATCAAATCAAATAATCAATTTAACAATGCAAGGCTCAACTAATGAATGCAATGATCAAAGAGTAAAGAGATATCACCAATTATGAGCTCACAAAATTCGCTGAAAATAATCTGAATTTTAATTGCAGCAACCAAGTAATTGCACAAAAATAATTTTATAGTTTCTCAATGTATAACAGTGCAGTGTAGATTTCGTGATAAAAAAATTGAGTTGGACTTACTCTTTATATAGTCTTTTAAAAAAATAAGTACCATTGTAGTTTATGGATAATCCCAATCAAATCATATACCCGTTGTATTTTGATTATCCACATAATTTTGCTGCTTTCATTTTATCTCTAAGATAAAACCAACTGTTACGTAGATAGAGGTGATTTGTTTGAGCCAAATCAGGAGAGTATTATCATAAGGCAGGCACACTATTTATTTGACTCCTTCAACGATAGTACACAACAGTATGAAGTGATATTTTGTTCCGAGATAATTTTCGAGTGCTATCCAAGATAATTATTATCTTGATTCCCAAAATTTTAATCACTATACACGGCATTGCACATTTCTCCTACTTCCACGTATCATGAACAAACCCATTTAATCAGGATTCTTTATAGAAGAGATATACATATCAGTTTTATCACAAAATTAGAATCCTACTATTCCTTCCGAAGTCATCCGTCCGAAGTCATCCTTTCGAAGTCTCCTTCCAAAGTCATCCTTCTGAAGTCTCCTTCCGAAGTCATCCTTCTGAAGTCTCCTTCCGAAGACACGGTCGTGATGCCGTCCGAAGTAGAACTCTAAAGACACGGACTGAACGCCCTGTCATTCGGTAGTTTACATTCTGTCAAGACTGCTCGGGGTGCCCGGTTAATGACTTCCACATGGTTAAGCTTCTCGTGTATAACAAACTCTTTATATCAAATAATAAATTCGAGTTTTTATGAAAATCAGTTTAGATAAAATAAACTTCTTTTTCAATCTTAAACAAATTATCATACTAAATTCATATATAATGATCTGGAGCCTTAAACTAAAAAATCGATTATGTGCAATGACCTTACATTAAATCCTGGACACAAACATCTTCAATCTCTTTTAGACGATCCACCAAAAATCCTCTTGTCAATTTCCTAAAAATTCATAGTAAAGAATTTAGTATAAAGATCAAGTCATCATCAAAACACCAGGTTAAAATATGACCAAGTCAACAAGTATGAAATTTGAGCTCTTATACTTAATTTTCTTCACTAGTATCCGATCTGAAGGTAACACGTTATCTTCTAAATAATACAAGCATGGTGTCAGCCAACAATCTGATTACTCGACCACTAATATATCTGACTTATGAACACTCGGAGAATCAAGAACCTCCAAATAGACTGACCCACTAAAAGAGTTTGCATCTGTCATGGAGACTAGAGCCAAACCATCGGAAACAGTGTTGTCTGACCTGCAGACACCCTAAAAAGTATAGAAGTTGAAGATGTACAACTGATTTTTGAATTCGACAAGGTACTTAGTCATCCTTGCCTCCGATTCTAATACTCCCCTAAAATTTGTTTGACCACTAGATGTGAGTCACTTAAAATCACCAACCTCTGTACCTCAACACTCTTCGCCAACCACAAAGCCTGCCAAAATTGCCTCATATTCGACTTCATTACTTGTCGCTTTAAATCTGAAGTGAATAGCATGTTTTACCTTAAACCCTTCTGGACTTCTTAATATTACCCCTGCATAGTTGACATCCGAGGTCGCTAAACCATTCACGTACAAAGTCCATGAGGCCTGAACCAACTGAATATCCGAGATTGAACCCACCACTTCTAGTGCATTAACTGAATCTGGTTTAGAAAAAGAACACTCCACTACGAAGTTGACCAAGGTCTAAACTTTAATCGTTGTGTGAGGATGTAACTCTAAAATAAAATGGGTTAACTCCATAGCCCAAGCTGCAAGTCGCCCCGATATGTCGGGTTTATTCAAAATCTTCTTCAAAGGTTGATCCGTACACACTACAATCAACCGCCCTTGAAAGTAATGGCGAAGCTTCCAGCTACCTATTATTAAGGCATAAACAAGTTTTTCCAAATTCAGATATCTAGTCTCTCCATCCCGAATATCATGATTGACATAGTAGACCGAAAAATGCTTTCCTCCCATCTCTAAAATCTAGACCGCTTCTACTGTAAATGAAATAGTTGTTAAATAAAAATATAGAGGGTCTATGGGCACCAACTTCACCAGTAGAGGTGCCGACGACAAATACTATTTAATCCCCTAAAAAGAATCCTCGCACTCCGAGGTCCACTGAAAAGTTTTTTCATTCTTCGGCCCCTTCAATGTGTCAAAAAAGGTAGACACCTTTCTGCTGACTTAGACATGAATCTCCTCAATGCCTCAATCTGACCTGTCAGCCGCTGATCATCCTTAAATGATTGGGGGGACTTCATATTCAGAATAGCCCTGATCTTCTCTGGATTGGCTTGTTTTACTCTCTTGCTCACCAGATAACCCAAAAATTTACCCAAGTCGAGGCCAAAAGTTCACTCCGTCGGGTTCAATCGAATATTATAGTGTTAAACGGTCTAGAAGCAATTCTCCAAGTCATCCAAATGATTCTGAACTGATATGATTTTGACGATCATATCGTCTATATAAACCTTCATGCTCGACTCAACTGCTTCCGAAACACATAGTTCATCATCCTTTGATAAGTGGCACCGGCATTCAACAGTCTAAATGGCATCTTCTTATAAGCATAGATTGTTAGAGTTTATGCCCTAGAGGCCAATTATTTGATATAATTGCTTAACATTTTGATATTATATTTGATTGAATAAATGAATGATTTTATTATGATTTTATTTACTGCGTTATATAAATGTTAACATGATAAAATTCTTTAGAATAGTGATACAAATTATATAGTTTCAAGTATGTGACTTGAACATGAGATTATATAATTACAATTACTATTATTGCTCTTAAATGTCCCTAGTCGAGTATCATTATTGATGGGACAACAATGATACATTGAGACTAGTATGTGGATTGACTGATGAACAAATCTCATTAGTCATAAATATATGAGATATTGAGTCAATGTATAGGTACATGTTAGAGAACGATGTACTGGACATACCCACCATGAGAATTCTACATGGAGCATTATGCAAAGTGTCATTAGCTATTCTCATACTGACAGTGATGTAATGATCCTCCGATCTGAAATCATTATATTACTACACGAGAATTTATGTACTTTAATATCATCAAAGGTCACCTTTAATAGGGTGGACAATAAAGGTTATTATTGGGTACATCATGAATCGTGTAAGGAATATGAGTGATCTAGATGGAGTTTAACCCTCCTATATATTAAGGGTGATATCCATAGGCCTCTTGATTGAGTAGAACTATGAAATGCATGGTCATGATCAAATAGTGATTTGTTTCATATAGTCTACTCATTGGTCAATAAAACTCAGATTAAATTATGAAGAGTATGACACATTTCATGACTCGAGTTTAATCTAGGATGTCAAAGTTAAAAGGATTAAATTACATTGAAACATTGGTCATGAAAAGGCTGCATCCAATCATCGATCTTATTATTACTTGGGTAGCAGTGATGCATTACTAGATACCGCTCACTATTTATAATTTTATAATATGATTTTAAAATTATTGACAACGTAATAATAACCTATAGGGTCACACATATAGAACGTAATTAAAAGGGAATTAATTTAAATTGTAAGGATTTAAATATGTCAATATGATTGATAGTATTTAAATTACGAATTTAAATTAATAGAATAATTTGTATATATGTATATTAATTAATTAAGACTTAATTAAGATATAATATATACATATATATATATATATATATTTGGATTTTATTTTTTTTAATTAAGTCCTTTTGACTACTATATATATGATATATCAGCCATTTGGGGAATCATATCATTAACCTAAAAACCTTAGCCACTCTTAGAGAGAGACTAGAGAGAGAAAAAAATCCACATCCTTGGTGGTTAGTACCACGACTCTCTTTACTGCAGATCGTGTGACGATTCGCGGGACGTTATTGTGGATACCATAGAGGCACAGTTCTGTTGGATTGCGTTGGGGATTCGAAGCCATTTCAGAATTTTTTTATAATCGGTATAAAATCTAAACCACTGAATTAATATGTTTTCGCATGGATCCTGTTTTAGGGTTTCAGAAATTGCTTTGAAAATTTTATATTCCGCTGCTTTTATGTGCCGAAATCCCTACATAGATTGCCAGATACGTTATAAAATTCGTCTTCGGGATCTCCTCCTTATGTATCGAAATCTGATTGTATCCCGAAAAGGCATCCATGAAATTCAAAAATGCATACCCTGATGTGGCGTCTATCAGCTGATCAATACGGGGAAGCGATAAAAAATCCTACAGACAAGCCTTGTTCAAGTCTGTATAATCGATGCAAATTCTCCACTTCTCATTATACTTTTGGACCAGAACCACATTCGTCAACCACTCGGGATAGTCAATCTCAAATATTAAGTTAGCCGCTAACAACTTGGTCACCTTGTCGTCTATATTTTTTTGTCTCTCTTGGGTTAAGATTCTTCTCTTCTGCCAAACCAGTTTCTTAGCAGGATCCACGTGCAACTTGTGCACAACAACAAATTCATCAACTTCTAGCATATCACTGGGAACCCAAGCAAATCAATCAATCTTGTTTGAAAGGACTCTTGTAACATTGTTCCAATCTTAAAAATTTTGTCCTTCCCTGGGACTAGCTCATTTTTTTCCGTCTCTTCAACCGGCAAGACGAGAGGTTCTTTACTACCTTTGGTAAATGGTTCCACTTCGATTGTCATTGCCTGCCTTTTCATACTAACTCCGACCCCAGAAGATATTAGTAAGTTCTTGTAACACCTTATAAACATAATCAAGTCTCCTTTGACCTCGCCAACCCATTTTGGCGTGGGGAGCTTTAATTTAAAGTGGGGAATATAGGTCACTGCCTGCAATGTTGTAATGTCGGTCAACCCAAAATGTCTTTGTACGACGAATCCACGTGTACCACAAAAAATCTGATATGTATTTCCACCTGCTGAGGAGCCATCCCAAAGATGACTGGAAACTCGATTGTCCTTGCTACCTTAACTGGATCATTACTGAAATAGTACAATGAAGGTACCTGCCCGACCTCCATCTTTCTGCCATCCAAATCCAACCTCTGGTATGCATGGTCATATAGTATGTCAACCGAAGAGCCATTGTCGATCATAATGTGTCTCATATCTATTGAACACACTTATGTAGTGATTGTCAACACCCCTTCATGTGGCTCAATGGGTTCCGATAGGTAATCCTCATCGGTGAAAGAAATTATTATGCCAGGGTATAGTCGATTCCTCCTAGCCGGTTGTTCGGAGACTTTCATAACTAAATCCAGTACCCATCTTCTCTTCTTCCTGTCAGCTTTATGCCCGATCCACCACCGTGATCATGTCTACTACCCGACGAGCTGCCGAGGTCTGATCAAGTTGTGCTTATATTTGGGGGGTTGGGTTCTGAGTATTATTTTTCCTTGTTCCCGTACCTTCATGCCTTGCATTGTACTAAACAAGCTCACCACTCTGCACATTCTTCTTAATTAGCCTTTTTACGTTCTTACAAGATTCTGTGGTGTGTCTGACGGCCTGATGGTACTCATAGTATTTATTTTGGTTCCCCTTCTCCTGGCGAGTGTTGTCTAGATACGGTTCAAAGAAAGGCTAATCTTTTATCTGCTCCAACACAGTAGCCCAATCCGTGTTAAGTGGGGTGAACACCTTATTGACTCTTCGATTCGGGAAGGGTGGACAGCCTCCTCCCGAACCCCCATTGTTATACTCTTTCTTCTGATTGTCTATTCTGCCATTGTTGTCTGATCGTCGATTGCTATTTTTGTCCCGACCCGCGGCTTCTCTACAACGGTTGGCTTCGGACTGCCCATTTCCTCTTTAATCGCGATGAACTCCTCAGTCCGGTCATAAGCCTTCGATAGATCCTTCGGGATGTCGAACATCAATTTTTTCACTAATTTTTGCGACCTCACCACGTTTAATTCGGACTTGAAATACCCGAAAGCCAGATGTCCATCCAATTTCCTCACATATCTGACCCCTTCATGAAATCTTTTCACGTATTGACTGAGGGACTCATCAGAATATTGTAGGATCTGAAGCAAAGAACCGGTGGGTTTTCCCCTCCTTTTATTGCTCCCGAAACGGATGTGGAATTAATCACATAGTTCTTTCTATTATGAGATTGAGTTCGGCTTCAACGACGTCATCCATTACCGAGCCTCCTTCCTTAGAGTTATAATAAATATCTGACACTTGGAGGCGTTTGAATAGTCATATTACCTCATCAGCTGGTCATACGCCTAGCTATGCTCATATGGATCTCACATTCCATCGTGACTCTCCATGTGTGGGGCCTTTTTAGTGGGATCGGCCCGAACCCGATCTATCTCTTGAGAGAATGGTGACGTTGGGTCAATTAGAGTCTCTTCCTGATTGGGGGTCGCAAGTCTCTTCTCCAACTCCTCCAATCTCCGGGAATGTTCCTCAGTTTAATTTTTCCCAGGGGATGACTCTCGCCTATCCTGGTCTTTGGGCTCTGGAGAGGCTTCTCGACTTCTTCGTCATGTCCTTCCTCTGCCTCCACTATTTGTTTCCCGTGTGATAACCCGAAAAACTGGATTGTCCAGAATTTTAAGTGTAAATAATTAGTTATTAATAAAATAAATTTTTATTAATAATATTATGTGCTATGTGTTTATTAATCATTCTAGAACCTATGATGATTATAATACGAGAGGATTCTGGCTACGAGCTAGACTGAACGAGTAAGAATTTTCAAGACCAAAAAAAATATTCCAGGAACAAATATATTTCTGAGGAAAAAGACGAAATAGGCACTATTCACCCGATGAAACCCTAAGGGTTAGGGTTTGAATAACCTAAGCCTTTCCGAGAGTTCAGTACGTCGAAATGACATTCCGTCGAAAGATTTGACGATAAAATGTTGTGAAAAGTTAAGTTAGCCGATAAAAGTTTTTCTCGAAAAATGTGCAGAAATCGGACGAAATAAAAATGACGAAAAGTACTGTTATGTACTCTTCATTCGTTTAACTGCGTTAGGGGAAAACGTGAAGGACAATGCTTATCATCAAAAAGTGTTTTTCAGTTTTTTGAAGTTCCGAAGAATACGTAAAAGTTAATCTGTAAAAGAAAGACGAAATATCCAAATTAAAATATTTCGATTCCGAGAATCGCAGTTATTCAAACTTTCGGACGAATCCCGAAAGACGAAACCATGAAGCTCCCAAGAGAAGCTTCATGAATAGTAATGAGGTGTGAATAGTAAAGCGGTTTGCCAATGACTAAAATACTCCTAGCCTTGGTTTTCTATATAAGGAGAGCCTTAGCTCATTTGTTGGTGATTTGAAAATCACCAACACTTGAGAGAGAGAGAGAGAGAAATCGGATGAGCGGGAAAAGGAAGAGGAAAAGCTAGCTCGTGTGCAAACTTTGTTCAACGGAAGAAGATTAAATAAGAAAGGTAATCCTAAAACCTAGTTTAATCTAAATTTTCTTTAAGTTTGATATGAAATCATATAGCTTAATGAGAATAGCATTAAAAGATGTTAATTATTATTTTCATATGGTTGAAATCATGAGAAAACAAAGAAATAAGAATTAGAAGTTTAGGTTATAAGTTTCTTAAGGAAGTATGTATTTCGTAATGAATTTGAACGATCCAAATCAATCATATGAATGATTCGGTGAAATAAGTAAGGAATGATGTTTTATAACACCAAATTCCAAGAAAAAGTGAAATCGTAATCCAAATATCGATTAAAAATGAAGAACGAACCAAGACTGCGAAGAACACATGAAGAACACGAAGAATATTGTTGATGGATAAGTTTAAAACCATCGTAGTTAAAACTTGTTGCTGATGGACAAGTTTAAAATCATTTCGTATAAGTAAGATGTTTATTTCTTGGTTAGGAACGATAAAAACGTTCATGAAGAATGGATAAAACTTAGCTGTAACGAAGTTATGAAAAACTTTCGTAAAAGACAAACGAGAAGTAGAAAGTATGTAAATAAACCCAAAGGTGTAATGTTTCATAAGAATGTAAGAAAACGTAGAAAACGTGAGTCATGGACTCAAGAACAAACGAATTTCGAGTTCGGATGACCGAATTACGGACGAACGGACGAAGAACGTTAATAACGTACAACAAACTAATAATGAAATTTAAGCCAATTGAATGGCATGTTAACGGATTCAGAATGCAATTTTGTTTAAGGGAAGTTGAAGTACGTGATGAGAGTACGAAGATGGCTTTGGAACGACCTCGTTCCGAGTTATAACGAAGAAGTTATGAGATTTCAAAATAGGTGTCTCAAACATGTTCAACACTTAGAAATTCATTTTGAGTTTTAGAACTGGCACCGCAGCGCCAGTTATGCATTGGGAAGCGGTGCCGTAATGCCAGCCTGGGGAATAAGCTACTAGAGACTTTACCTTTGCGGCGCGAAATAGCAAAGGAAGAAGGAAATAGCAATACTGGTGTGTGTAAAGCGAAACCTAGAGAAGAGCTTTTAACTGCTCTACTCCTGGGGGAAGTGTAAGGAAAGATAAAGAACATTTAGTTCACATAATTTAACACTTAAACAAGTGAATTAAACCTTTAGTAAAGGTTGAACGGGATTAAAAGACAAATAATGTAAACGCTAAATACGTAACCAAAATTTGGGGACTATAGTTACGATATAACGAACGTGTGGGATTGTTATGATTGTGATTCCTTAGACGTTGAGATATGAGGGTTGAGTGTATACAAATATTAAACAGACAGAACCTACACCCATGTATGGTTTGACCGTAAAGTAATGACTAGTAATGATTAAACCTGTGAACGGTGAAGAAACTGAATTAATGACAATGACATATAAAGTTAAGAAGCTGAGTTAGTAATAATAACTTGGATGACGTTTCGAGTCAAATGAACCGGACGTTATAAGATATGAATAAGGTAATATAAAATGCTTAATGCATGCACGCATAGTATTAGCATTGACGGTAGCTCTTAACATACTAAAAACTGTATGAATTAGACGATAAGAAATAAATCCTGAGGTATGGCATTTAGTTTCCAAAAAGTCATAAGGAATAAGAAATCAACTTAACGAACATTATAGTTTTAATGGTTCGGATAAGTTAAGCTAAGTTTAGGTTGTGGTACAATCGTAATCTTTAATGATTGACATATGGGAGCTGGGATAAACAATTCCTTCAGAGAGCTGTGAAAGACAGTATAGATGAGACATGAAACTAGTTTGTTGGTTGTTTGTGGGAAACCACTCAGAGTACCATATGGAATATTAGTAGAGATTCGATGTGTGCTAATTCCTAGAAAGGTTATAAGAAGAAGATAAGAATATAAATCATCAAAGATGATGATCGTATGAGTTAAGACATCTCCGTATGTCGTAACACCGTAAAACGGTAGAGAAGGATGGTTACGTGAACTTAGGTTATAAACACGAATCATAAGGAGTAAGGTTAAGTTTAACCAATGCGTAAGTCAAGTATATGACTAATCGGTGCATGTATTCTTTATGTGATATATAAGGATTGCGATGATAAGTTCTGCATAAACTGTAAACTATAGTTGTGGGTAAGACAAGTTTTCTAACTTCATTCATATTTTTAATGAATGTTAGTTTCCTTAACTTTCTCAGATGTTGAACATGAGAAGTTTTATCTATGTGTGAATGAGTGATATTTATACAAGGTGGTAGAATGTATGAGGCCTTGTGCCACAATTTTAACACTTCGGTGTTTCTATGAGATGAACTGTTCTGTGATTAAACTGTTCAATATGAAAATGTTTTGTTTATACATGAACCGTTATTATTAAATCTGTTCTAATAATTCTAGCCAGACAGAATGTGTATGAAAAAGGTAGAAGAAAGAAAGTGTTTCAAAGTGAATGTGACTAATGTTTTAAAATGAAAGGAATCGAGTTTATTCCTATTATTCAAGCTACTTCATAATCTTTGTTCGGTTATTGAAGTTCTAAAAGAATGTTTAAATTCTTAATGTTGTTTATTCAACTGTTATGACTTGCTGAGTAATTGAATGCTCACACTTTTTTTAAATGAAAAACATTTTCATTGTATGAGTAAAAGAACTTAAGGATCCCGTAAAGATCAAGTTGACCGACATCCAAACGAAGTGTCATTCAGTATATGAATGAGCGTGAAGATCAAGCCAAGACTTGTAATGTAGAATAAGTTAATTAAACTATAGACTAGTTTAATGAACTATTATGTATCCTTGGTGGTGGATGAAAGTCACTCTTGTAAGATGAAAAGAATAATGTAATTATCATTATTTGTAATGAACGAGTTTATAAGGTAATAGAACATGTGATTTGGGAATGTATGTTGTTATATTTAGTTGTATAATGATGTTGTTTGGAAGGAGATGTACTTGTGATGCACGAAATCCGGGTGTGAAGATAGACCGAATTTCGGGGCGTTACATCCCGAGAGCGTCTCCTGCACCGACTTTTGTCATGAGAGCTGCTCCTTTGCCTGGTCCTCTCTTGAGAGCAGCTTCGGCGCCTACTCCTTTCCTATCATGAACCTTCCGAATGATGTGTCCTGGATCGGCTCCTGCATGACACCTCTTTGTGTCGATCATATGTAGAGGACACTTCCTCCCCGTTCAACAATGCCAACTGTGCATCCAACTTCTTTCATTGAAGACAAAAGGCTTCGGTGGCGTCCTCGTTCTCCTGAACCTTTCTGGCCAAGTTCAACTACCTAGTGTCCCGACTGTCTCAATTGGAATCTTTATCCTCCTAGGTACGCGTTTGGGACGGGGTGTCCTCGACGCGACCATCACGTCCTTTTTCCTTCCTTGCTGTTGAAAACAACCGATGTTTGACTCCGGTCGTCTGAGTATTCTTTTGACCCACTGATTGGTTGCGGAGTCTGAGTCTGTCCATGATTTCTTTTGACAACCCCAGTCTATCCTTAACGGAACCCTTAGGCTGAGCAGATGGATCGGTTGTTGATTTTTTGTGTCCGGAAACTATCTTACTTGTCGCCGTTAATCCTAAACAAATTCTTTTTTGATTGAAAACTCCTAGCACTAATGCCCTCCTTCTAGTGTCAATCTTAACGCCAAGATTCGTTCACGCGCCTCAATCACCAAGAGCACGTACAATCCTATACAGAAACGAAATCACATGCGAAGCTTAATAGCTTGGGCCGCTGGGGGATAGCTCTGATGTGAGAATAAGTACAGGTTGAACAAGGTTTAACAATAGAGGTATCTAGTGCTGTAAAATAATAATGAATTGTGTATGTACATGATAACTAAAGTATAGTCTTGTATTTATAATGATCACACCTCCGTACATGCCCTTCTTCATATATAAATAAGATCACTAGTTTAGATTCTTTAATGTGATCGAATTGAATATCCTTAAAAGAAGAAGTCAGATTCTATCCTAACACTTTTCTTAAAAATCAAAAATCAAATATAATTAGAAATTTTGGATCCTTAAAGTTCTCAAATTTCCAAAACATGTTCCTTCGCAGGGAGACTTCCTCCACACAAATTATGGCCAACCGAATCATCCGGCGCAAATAATCATACACCAACCCTAAGTCATAGTTTATTGTAAGATTATCTCAAACGATATCCTGCAGAACACAAACATTCAACGCTATGTTTATATTACAAATTAATTTTGGATACCTATTTAGGAAAAAGAATGACACTTTTACATCATCTATTAATTACGTCATAATGTTTTTATATACTGAATGTACTTTTTTTTTTTTAAACATATAAGTTACCAACTACTGCATGGGCGAGAGCCAAAAGCAAAGTGTGCTTATGTCATCCCCCAATCTTAATATATATATATATATATATTTTTAAAATAAATAATATATATTCTTTTCTTTGTTTCTTTTTGACTGATTGACTTCTACGGACTTTTGTTTTTTGTTCCCACTAACATTTGGGTCCTCGGATGGGGTGGTCCTTCCTTTTCCTTCTAATAGCATCTCATCAAAGGGATCATCTCTCTCTCTCTCTCTCTCTCTCTTTATAAAGTTACGAGAAGAGTAGTTGTTGGAGAATTTTGAGATGGCCGTATAATTCAAAAAATAGAATATAAAAAGTTTAGTATGACTTTTTGTTGTCGTAACAATAAATTTGGATTCCAATTTACTTAGCTCATTTTATAAAAATAATAAATTTTACTTGCTACTTCAAGTAATTATACGTACCCCGCTAGCTCGAGTATATTTCTATTTCTATTTACTTGTACAAATATTCTTGTTTGGTCAGAAAATCATTATGAGTGTATATCCAACTACTTGTGGATTTTTATTTATGTAATAAATTTCAAACAACAATTTCTTCAAAAATATACCCCACAAATTTATCAAATTTTACATATATTATTTATGGTTAACGCTAAGATCCGAACACGCGCCCCAATTACCAAAGCGCGTCCAATCCTGTACAAAAACGGGTAAACATCAAAAGTTTGACTGCTTAGACCGCCGGTGGATTGCTCCAGTGTGAGAATAAGTACAGGCTGATATAAGATTAATAATGGAGGCTTAATGCTCTAGTGCTGGAAAGTGAATTGCATGTACCTTAGAATCAATGATTTGACTTGTATTTATAATGATATCACCGCCTTGTAAGTAATCATTCTCCGAATCAGATTAAGGTTCCCAGCCAATGACCAATCCATGGCAGGATTGTATCGAATCTCCTATAATTAAGGAAGTGGATCCATAGTCCAACACTTCCATCCCAAATCAGAGTCCAAATACAATTAGGAACCTCAACTCAAAATCCACTGTCCACTAAATCCACCTCTGGTCAAAGTCCAAATATTTCCACATAATTAATGGCCCATTACACTCCAAAGGCCCAAATAATCATGGCCCAACATTACCCCAGTCTTCCCTCAAATAGAATATTTGATGGAAGAGTATATAAAAAATGGCCCAAACAACAGTGAAACCCAAACAAGGCCAGACAAGGCCTACTCATCGAAGGATCCAAAACAAGATTAGATAAAGTCCAACCAACAAAAATATCCAACCCCGGACCCAAAACCACCCCTTCAACTCCATCATCATTACCCCCATTAATGTGTCGCCCTCAAAAAACGGGAACAATTGAAAAGACAATACTATAAAAACTCAATTCCCCCAATTCAGACAGTTTCACCTAGTCATTTGAAAATCAAAAACACTTTCGCTTTCCCCTTCCTCCAGCTTTCTCTCTGCAAACTGACAATAATGACTTCCCAAAACCCAGAAGATGTCATCCCAATCTCTGTAACCCCCCTTTCTAGTATACCGGCCATCCCTAACGCCATAAATACCATTCCAGAAGCAAACCCCAACACTGCTCCATCTTCCAGTATGAATCCACCAAAAACCGACACCCAAAATGCTCCACCTGAATACCACAAAGAGGATCAATTCCCCCATGCCAACACTGTAAGACCCCAGCTTTTATAAATAAAGATGAATTTTCTATAAATATTATTTTTGAATATTATGGAATAATTTGATATAATGTTATAGTTGTGGGTAATATTTATAAATTTTGCAAAGTATGCAAGTGGTTATATTATATTCGATTGGTCGGGGAATATTCGGTTTAGCAGGGAATATTCGTACAACGGCTCAATCATTGGTGGACCAGCAATGTAATTATTAGCCGGATTGAGAAAATGACAAAAATATTTTATTGAAATAACGACGGAAGTTTTCTTTGTTGATCTTGTTTGAACTACTCGATAGTAAAAAAATACGATGAATACGTGTGGTTGCATAGTAGACACTGCGGTATTGATTATTGATGCTTATGTGAGAAGTCACTCGGTTTGATTCCATTATTGTCGATTAATAATATGAATTATTATAGCGATAATGACGTTTTGTTTTATTCAGTATTATTAACGTAATAAAAGCGAAACATCTTTTATATAAAAGCAGAATACTTTATTAAAGTTATACATAAATAAAATATATTATATTTTATTATGCATAGTTTTTTGCATAGTGTTTTGCATAGTGTTTGCATAGTATTTGTATAGTAAAATATTTTTATATAAATAGAATATATTATATTTTATTTAAAAGATTTTGCTTTAAATATGGACCGTCAGATTAAAGTAAATCAATCTGGACCGTTCATGGATTAATTACTATGCATTCTATTTTCCTATAAATAGAAGCTCATTCCTTCATTATTTTCTTACGAATTCAATTGAAACTCTACAGAGAGAAACTATAGAGAGAAAGAAGAAAAGTATTCTCGCTACTTCACTTTGCCGATATTCGGTTCTTCTAAGGTAGGGAATATTATTTGTTGTGCCGTAAGGGGTGTTATTCTTTTGTATTCATGAAGAAAACTTCTTTTGTTATTCCATTCTTATTTATTACATTGGAATAACCTTGTATATGTGAATCCCTATACTTGGTGATCTTCTTCTTTTATTCCATTCTTCTATTATTCATTTGAACATCACATGCGTGTGTTTTTACAGGACTGGTTCCGTCTTTATTATTATTCATTGGAACATCATGCATGTGTTTTACAGGACTTGGTTCCATCTTTTTATTATTCGTTGGAACATCACATGCATGTGTTTTACACAGGACTGGTTCCATCTTTATCATTCTCTGTTGGAATATCCTATACGTGTGTTACACCGGATTTGGTTCCATCTTTATTATTATTGTTGGAACATCCCGCCGATTGTGAATTTCACGACCGGTTTCGTTATTATTATTACATTGGAATACTTTTGTCTCATGCTGGCACCGCATGCATGGTGATTTCTTTTGTTATTCCATTCTTTATTATACCCGGTTAGTTAAAACTTTGACTTCTACACTCCATGAAATTAGTAGAATATCCTTGATATTTGCGTTTCATCCAAAGATATCTTTTCATGGAAATATTCTTACGATCATTCTTAAATTTTACTCTACAAAGCGAAGATCGTCGTTTGTGGTTTGGATGTTATTAGTTCTGAATAACTTAATTCTTGAACTTGTTTTATTGAATTCTTTTATTATTGTCATCATCCTCATGTTTATATTTTTTTTAAAGTCATACATGGCTTTGTAGAGCATGGATGGACTTGGTATGATTATGACCAGGATTATTGATTGTAATCATGATAGTAATGTTACAAATGATGTGGTAAAAGTCCTCGATTGGTAGTAGTGCATTGATGGATGAGTTGTTGGCATGATCATGACCATTAATGAATACACAACTATTCTTGGCCCGTAGTGCGAGGAATAATCGTGGTCGTGATACTAAAGAATATCCTTGGTAGTAGTGCGGGGTGATTCGATGATGTGGATTATATATTAAAAGTCGAGTCTCGGCTATACTTGATGATGAAAAACCTTTTAAATCATAAAAGATAGTAGATTTTATTTTCTACTTGACTCTTTTAATGGATTGCTTGTTAAACCTAGATTAAACTTGATGTTTATTATATTTTATCGGTTTAACAATGTTGAAGGCTATTGATAATTTATTACGCATTATCTTAGTCATAATATTTCTTCTTTGGGCTAGTTGAGCTCACCCTTTCTTTCCACTGCTTTCTTTGAAATGAGAAATAGCCATTTGGGACGAGTCTGGGAGCGGAGTAATGGTCGGAGGATAGCATTAGTAGTCCTCACTATTCTGTGAAATAGTGTGATAATAATTGTAATGAGGACTCCTTTTGAGTTTGTATAATATCTAGTAGACAATATTTGTATTCAAACTCACAGTTTATGTCGTATTGTACACGACAGTTATATTAGTAAGTTGTATTTAAATTCTGTACCATGTATCTGACTACCCAAGATGGGTGATGTATACCTAATTTTGGGGGCGTCACAGTTGGTATCAGAGCTTAGGGATATGATCCCTGGCTAAGATGTGAGAATAGTACTAGGAGGGGAGAGACGGGGAATACCTTCGTTAGTATGACCTACCTAAGTTTATGTGCTATTTTATTGGTCGGTCAGAATATAAAGATAATTGTTACATGTCAATTAATCTTTTGTTTGTGGCGAGATCTCAAAATGACATCCGAGAATGTTGAGAATAGCAATGGAGCCTGAGCGATCGTTGATTCATCACATATCAATAATCGAGGATAATAATGCATCAGGAGGCGACAATCCTTATGCAAACAATAACCTTGACCAAATGATGAATGATCAAATGTTTAGAGGCTTTATCTGATTGTAAACAATGAGTGAGGCGACTCGCCCCAAAACGTGGGGTGGAAACACGAGAAACTCTCTCGGCGGTCACCGCTAAACAATTCAAGGAGCTGGGACCACCGGGAGTTTAAGGAGAGCCAAAACCACTTTTGGCGGAAGCATGGATAAAGCAGATTACCAAGATATTTGATGTCTTGGGATGCTCAGAGAGCAAAAGGTTCCCCTTCACGCCTTTATGTTGCGTGAGAGGCGATTCTTTGGTGGGAATCGGTAAAGCGTACTCAACTCTTTCAGATGAAGATATCTTGGGAGAAGTTCTAGGAGCATTCAACGACAAATACTTTCACGAAAGTATTCGCCACATGAAGGAGGTGGAGTTTATCAAGTTGGAACAAAACAATATGGCCCGTGTCGCATGATACGAGGCAAAATTTGCGGAGTTATCATGGTTTCGTCCCACTTGGTGGATAATGAAGAGAGAATGGCACGAATGTTTTTAAGAGTTTTGAAGTGGGAGATACGTCAACATCTTATTTCTCATAAAGCGTGTTTGTATTTAGGATGTTGTAAATAGGGCTCGATTAGTGGAGTAGCGATAACGAGTCAGCCAACTAAAAGAGAGCGTGCGGCAAAATTATAATACCGGTGAGAGTAGTCATCGAAGTGGTGACAACAAGCGTGGAGGGAATCAACGGGCGGAATCACGGTAACCACTTCCGGTGGTAATCGGGGCCAAAACAATAAGAATGGACATTTCAAAAGCGGAGATTCAACAATGATGGAAAGAGCGTCGACCAAACACCGTTGTTAAGGAAGGAGAAAGACCACCTATCATATGCTTCAAATGCGGAGAAGAGGGACACATCATCCGAAGCTGTGCCATGCCAGTCAAAGCATGTTATAATTGTGGAAGAGAAGGTCACTTAGCTCGATTTTTGTCGTTCATAGAAGACAAATTCAACTAGGATGGAGGCACCAAAGGCCATCCCGGAAAAGTCAAAACCCGGTAGTCTGCAAGGAGGCGTTTGTTGTGACCTCCCGGAGAGCAAGGAACCCGAATGAGGTCATCACGGGTAAGCTTATCATAAACTATAATAAAGTCTATACTTTATTTGATCTGGGTTCTACCCATTCTTTTATTTCTCCTACTTGCGCTCATCGATTAAATTTGACTCAGGAGAAATTAGACTTTGACTTATCTGTGGAAACTCCGTTGGGAGAAACCTTCATTACATCCACTTTGTTTATAAGTCTTGTTTGGTTCAAATCGGTACCCTCACATTACTGTCGATCTTATTTCATTAAAAATACTTGCATTTGACGTGATTCTAAAGGGATTGATTGGTTAACTACTTATCATGCAAAAATTGATTGTTTTCGTAAGGTTGTTAGCTTTCATATTCCTAATCAACCTATTATGCTTAATTCAAACGACCAAACCATTAAAATCAATCACGGTCATCTCAAGCCATAAAGCTATTCGTTTATTAAAAAGCGGATGTCAAGCTTTCTTAGCTCATGTCACGATTTAAACAAAAATACGTCGGTTTTGAGCGATATTTCTATTGTTAATAAATTTCTGACGTATTCCCGAAGAACTTCTGGCCTACCCCGAGGCGTGAAATTGAATTTTGTATCGACCTTGAACCCGCAGACAAAACCTATTTCCAAAGCCCCATATCGAATGGCTCTATTGAACTTCGGAGTTAAAGACCCAACCGCAGGAATTGTTAGACATTGGCTTTATTCGTCCTAGTACTTCTCCTTGGGGTGCTCTCTTTCTATTCGTGAAGAAGAAAGATGGGAGTATCGACTTTGTATTGATTATCGGGAGTTGAATCATGTCACCATCAAAAATAGGTATCCATTGCCACGTATTGATGACCTGTTTGACGGTTTGCAAGGAGCCAAATTCTTTTCAAAGATTGATCTTCGTTAGGATATCACCAATTGAAGATTAGAACGTGACATTCCAAAGGCGGCTTTCGGAACTCGATGACGGGCATTATGAATTCCTAGTCATGTCCTTTGGATTGACTAATGCTCTCTTTGCCTTCATGGATATGATGAACCAAGTATTCAAGGAATATTTAGATCACTTTGTGGTCGTCTTTATTGATGACATCCTTATTTATTCCAAAAGCCGTGAAGATCATGAGCAACACTTTGAGGCTAACACTCCAAAAGCTTCGTGAATATAAGCTTTATGCCAAGTTGAAGAAATGCGAGTTACGGCTTGAAGAAGTAGCATTCCTTGGACACGTGGTATCAAGTCATGGAATATCTCATTGACCCAAAGAAAGATTGAAGCTATTCAAAGTGGGAACAACCTAAATAAATCGATAATAGAAGTCACGTAGCTTTCTCGGTTTATTTGGTTATTATCGGAGATTCGTGGAAGGATTTTCTCGAATCGCTACTCCATTGACTCGGTGACTCGAAAAAGATACAAAGTTCGGTTGGAGCGAAGAATGTGAGAAGAGTTTTCAAGAACTCAAGAGGAGACTTATTTCAAACACTTGTTACGACAATACCATCCGGCTCGGAGGATTTGTCATCTACAAGTGATGATGCGGGCAAAAGGGTTGGGATGTGTTCTCATGCAACATGGAAAAGTTATAGCTTTATGCCTCATGACAACTCAAAGAATATGAGAGGAATTATCCTACTCATGATCCGGAGTTAGCGATTTGTTATCTTTGCACTTAAAATTTGGAGGCATTACTTGTATGGGGAGAAAGTGGAAATCTTTATGGATCATAAAAGCCTCAAATATTTCTTCACTCAAAAGGAACTCAACATGCGACAACGACGTTGGCTTGAACTATTGAAAGATTATGATCATACCATCCAATACCATCCCGGAAAAGTGAAGCGTGGTAGGCGGCGCATTGAGTAGAAGATCATATGCAAGTACGAGTGCGTTATTGTCAACGAAAGGCCCATTTGTGTGACTTGCAAAGGATGGAGATAGAGATAAAGACTCGGGGACGCATGTGATGATAGCGAATATACGAGTAGAACCGACTTTAATCGATAAAGTTAAAAGTCGCCAAGCTACGGACACTGGAGTCGATGCGTATGAGGAAGAAAGTGCAAGAGGGTGCTATCTTGGGAAGCAAGAATCGATGAAGAAGGAATACTTGAGTCAACTCCGGACTTTGTGTTTCTAACGACCACGATTTAAAGTATAATATCATGATGGAGGCGCACAACACACCATTTGCAATCCATCTACTAGGAGTACAAAATGTATCATGATATTCGGTCATACATTTTGGTGGAGCAATATGAAGAGAGAGATAATTTATTTATCTCAAGGTGTCTAACTTGTCAATGAGTTAAAGCGGAGCATCAAGTACCAAAAGGTCCATTGCAACCACTTGAAATTCCGAGAATGGAAGTGGGAGCACATTACCATGGATTTCGTTACGGTCTTCCTAAGGTTTCTCAAGGCATTGATGCGATTTGGGTCATTGTTGATAGATTGACCAAGTCCGCTCATTTCTTACCTATACGAGAAACTTATACACTTGAACGTCTTGCTCATTATGTACATAAAGCGAGATTGTAAGACTTCATGGTATCTGCGGTATCCATAGTTTCGATCGAGACCCAAGATTCATTTCACGATTTTGGGTTAGTTTGCAAAAAGCTATGGGCACAGACTTACGATTTAGCTTTCGGCATATCATCCTCGCGGACGGACGGACTATCTGGAGAGGACTATTCAAACTCTTGAAGATCTATTAAGACTCTGTGTCCTTGATTTCAAGGGAGTTGGGACAAGTTCTTACCATTGGTGGAGTTTTCCTACAACAACAGTTATCAAGCAAGTATTGGCATGGCTCCATTGAGCGTTGTATGGAAGAAAGTGTCGTTCTCCGAAGTATCTTTGAGATGAGGTGGGTGAAGCAACGTTGTTGGGACCGGAGTTGGTACGTATGACTACGAAAAAGATTCAAACGATCCGAAAACGTATAAAAACCTCACAAAATCGATTAAAAGAGTTATCTTGATCTTCATCGAAAGGGCGTGGAATTCGATATAGGAGATCATGTGTTGTTAAGAGTTGCTCCATGGAAAGGAGTTACAAGATTTGGAAAGAGAGGAAAACTTAATCCTCGATTCATCGGTCCATTTTAATCCTCGATCGAGTAGGGGCGTGGCCTATAGACTCGCTTTTACCGCCAAATATGTCTCGTGTTTATAACGTTTTCACATATCCATGTTACGTAAATATGTGAAAGACCGAACCATATTATTGAGTTAGAAGCCCGGGACGAAATAGCGGAAGATTTGGACGTATGAAGAGGTTCTGTTCAAATTTTGGATAAGAAGGAACATATTCTACGCTCCAAGGTTATACCTCAAGTCAAAGTTTTGTGGAGGAACCACGATGTTGAGGAAATGATTTGGGAGTTAGAATCGAAATGAAATCAAGGTATCCTTACCTCTTCGACATACCAGTATCGTACCCTAATTTTGAGGCGAAATTTCATAAGAAGGGAGGTTGTAAGACCCGACTTTTATAAATAAAGATGAATTTTCTATAAATATTATTTTTGAATATTATGGAATAATTTGATATAATGTTATAGTTGTGGGTAATATTTATAAATTTTGCAAAGTATGCAAGTGGTTATATTATATTCGATTGGTCTGGGAGAATATTCGGTTTAGCGAGGGAATATTAAATACAACTACTCAATCATTCTTTGGACCCCACAATGTAAATTATTGTCGGATTGAGAAAACGACAAAATATTTTATTGAAATAACGGCGGAAGTTTTACCGTTGATCTTTGTTGAACTACTCTAGTAAAAAAAGTACGAATACGTGTGGTTGCATAGTAGACACTGCGGTATTGATTATTGATGCTTATGTGAGAAGTCACTCGGTTTGATTCCATTATTGTCGATTAATAATATGAATTATTATAGCGATAATGACGTTTTGTTTTATTCAGTATTATTAACGTAATAAAATGTAAACATCTTTTTATATAAAATGAATACTTTATTAAAGTTATTCTATAAATAAAATATATTATATTTTATTATGCATAGTATTTTGCATAATGTTTTGCATAGTGTTGCATAGTGTTTGCATAGTAAAATGTTTTTATATAAATAGAATATATTATATTTTATTTAAAAGATTTTTGCTTTAAATATGGACCGTCAGATTAAAGTAAGTAAATTAATCTGGACCGTTCATGGATTAATTACTATGCATTCTATTTTCTATAAATAGAAGCTCATTCCTTCATTATTTTCTTATTTAATTCTTTGAAACTCTAGAGAGAGAAACTATAGAGAGAAAGAAGAAAAGTATTTTTGCTACTTCACTTTGCCAATATTAGGTTCTTCTTAAGGTAGGGAATATTATTTGTTGTATAAGTAAGGGTGTTATTCTTTTGTATTCATGAAGAGAACTTCTTTTGTTATTCCATTCTTATTTATTCATTGGAATAACTGTGATCTGTGAATCCCCTATACTTGGTGATCTTCTTCTTTTATTCCATTCTTCTATTATTACATTGGAACATCTGCATACATGTGTTTTACAGGGGACTGGTTAAAATCTTTATTATTCTCATTGGAACATCCATGCTCGTGTGTTTTACAGGACTGGTTTAAAATCTTTATCATTTCTGTTGGAATATCCTATCGTGTGTTTTACACGGATCCTGGTTCCATCTTTATTATTCATTGGAACATCCTGTCGGTGTGAATTTCACGACCGGTTCCGTTATTATTATTCTTTTGGAATAACTTGCCTACATCAAGCACCGCATACATGGTGATTTCTTTTGTTATTCCATTCTTTATTATACCCGGTTGGTTAAAACTTTGACTTCTATACTCCATGAAATTAGTAGAATATCCTTGATATTTGCGTTTCATCCGATATCTTTTCATGGAAATATTCTTACGATCATTCTTGAATTTTACTCTAAGCAAGATCATGTTGACGGTTTGGATGTTATTAGTTCTGAATAACTTAATTCTTAAACTTGTTTTATTGAATTCTTATATCATTGTCATCATCCTCATGTTTATATTTTTTTAAAGTCATCTGTGGGCCTGTAGAGCATGGATGGACTTGGTATGATTATGACTGTGGATTATTGATTGTAATCATGACCGTAATGTTACAAATGATGTGGTAAAAGTCCTCGATTGGCAGTAGTGCATTGATGGATGATTGTTGGCATGATCATGACCATTAATGAATACACAACTATTCTTGGCCCGTAGTGCGGTGAATAATCGTGGTCGTGATACTAAAGAATATCTCTGGGCAGTAGTGCGGGGTGATTCGATGATGTGGATTATATATTAAAGTCGAGTCTCGGCTATAATAAATGATGAAAAACCTTTTAAATCATAAAAGATAGTAGATTTTATTTTCTACTTGACTCTTTTAATGGATTGCTTGTTCACTGCAGATTAAACTTGATGTTTATTATATTTTATCGGTTTAACAATGTTGAAGGCTATTGATAATTTATTACGCATTATCTTAGTCATAATATTTCTTCTTTGGGCTAGTTGAGCTCACCCTTTCTTTTTCTTTATTTTCTTGAGAAATGAGAACATATTTGGGACGAGTCGGGAAGCGGAGTAATGGTCCGGAGGATAGCATTAGTAGTCCTCACTATTACGTGAAATAGTGTGATAATAATTGTAATGAGGACTCCTTTTGAGTTTGTATAATATCTAGTAGACAATATTTGTATTCAAACTCACAGTTTATGTCGTTATTGTATACCTACGCTTATATTAGTAAGTTGTATTTAAATTACGTACGTATATCGACTACCCAAGATGGGTGATGTATACCTAATTTTGGGGGCGTCACAAACACCCCCTCTCAACTCACAGAGGCTGACATTCGTGTGATCCAAGAACACCATCAAATCCCAAATACCCACCACCTGAGAACCCCAACATCGATCGACCGAATGTACCACCGTCCCGAAGGCTAGACCATCATGCCACTCACCCTTCTGGAGAAAAGGGTTAGTCTTCCCCTCCACGCCTTCATCATCACTGTGTTAGCGTTCATGGGCATTGGACTAACCCAAGTGGTGCCCAACTCTTACATCCATCTCCTCAATTTTAACATCTTCTGCCACGAGATAGGTGTCCCATCGTCGATTGACTTCTTATTCTCCTTATTCACCATCGAAAACTCTCGCGAAAAAGGCTTCAAAGTGTTAAGCAAACAAGCTCCAAAACCCAACTCTAAGTTTGAAAAACGACCACTGATGGACGCCCTTTTCAAGCAACAAAGGATGGCACAAGGACTGGTTCTTCGTCACCGGACCTGAGATTTCCACTATCCCAGAATGGACTTCTCACAAGCGCATTTTTCTGGACTTCGGCGATATCTCAGAGGATCGGGTGAGAGAAATAGCGAAGTTGCACGAGAAACTTCCTCTAAAGGAATGGAGCTTCGGCCTTCTGAGCAAACACGTATGGTTGTACGACCATAAACGTATGTTTCAAAACCAATATGTAAGACCCCAACTTATTATAAATAAATCAAATTTTCTCTAATTATTATTGTGAATAATAAGGTGTTAAATTGATATAATATTTTGGTTATGGGTGAAATGTGCAAATTTTGCAAAATAAGCAAGTGGTTATTAAATAATCATCATTGTGTGGAATATTCGTGTGGTCGTGGAATATTCTTGTTGTCGGGAATATTTAGATAACTACATAGTAGATCATTAGTGGGCCCCATACAAAAAATAACTATCGGATGAAGAAAACGACAAGTTTAAGTTTTTATAAATAACTACAGAAGTTGTTATCAAGTATTAACATTGTTGGAATACGGATGGTTAAAATACAAGAATACGTGTGGATGCATGTAAGATTTTGAATTATTGATTCTTACGTAAGAAGACACTACTCAATAATTGTTAATGAATTATCGCTCAATATTTTATTTTATTGATTCAATAATTGTCGTTAATATTTTATATTATTGTTGTTTCAATAATTATCATCGCACAAGATTTTCCATTATCGATCAATAATTCATATTATTTGAATAATATTATTAGATAAGCATTATTGGCAATGTCTATAAAGTTTCACAAGGAGAGGTTTGGTCACCTAATCAAGGCGCCAAGAAGGAGAAATTCTTATTCGAAAGCCCCTCTTTCCCGAGAACTACTGGTTGTCATAAATGTGATTCGTAATATTATTTGTGAATAATTAATTATTGATTTATATGATGAGGAAATATTTATTTTATGTGGATATAAATGATGGATATATTTATTTTTATGTGGATAAAAATGAAGGAATTAATGCTGAGGTGTTTTATCAGTATTTTGTCGGTGTAGAGGTATGAAAAATCATCCGTTTGTGGATTTCGGATATTTTATGTTTGGAATTTGAAAAAACTCAAAGCTACAAAGTTGTAGAGAATTCGATTTCAGGCAAAATGAACATAAAATTAGTATTTTTCTGATAAACGGGCTATTTTCTATGAATTGTTGAAGTTTTGGAAAATAAAATGATTTTTTATTAAATTATGGGTGGGACCCACTTTGGTTGGTGTTAAATGCATGTGGGCTGCTGGGAATTTCAGAATTGGCATGCCTTGACAAGTCTTGGTCTTGGCATGCGTAAAGAAAATAAGAATATTAATATTTTATTATTTTAGTCTCCTATGGCATTCTAGCATTTTTCCTATAAATAGACGCTTAGGTTAGAATTGAAAATCACACCGTAAAACAAGTTTTTTCTCTCTATATTGTCGAGTTTATTTTAGTGAGTATTTATATACTTTGAGAGTTGTTGTTCAAATAGGGTAAGTTTCCTTCGACTTTTCTATCCGATATTCATCAAAAGTACCGTTATTTTGAAGTAAGGATGTTATTTTCTTCTTAAATGATATTATTTTCTTCAATATCATTATGCCAAAATATTGGTGAACTTTTTATCAAATTTGGAACTTTTTGTGTCGGGGTTCTTATTCACGATATACGACATTATTCGATATATGACACTATTCATTTAATATTTACACTATTCACCGAAAAAATAAAATTTTTTCTTTTTGTCCAAGATGTCTATTATGGTTACTATCTTTGATTGTATCCATTTTTGATCTTTAATTTTGAATTTCGCTTCAAAATTGGTATTTATGAAGTATTATTGATCTTGGATAAACCGTTATACTTAATTCCTACTATTTGTCCTTCTATCTCACTGGATTCGTTTTCTTTAAAATATTTTTCATCATCCTCACCCTAAATGATGATATTACTAAATATCTTTGGCATGTAGTAAAAAGATAAATGATTAATCGATGAATATCTTTGGCCCAGTAGTGCAAAGATGAACAGTGTTGAGATGAACACGACTAACCTGGTGATACAAATGAATATCTTTGGCTCAGTAGTGCAAAAGATGAATATTTGATTCAAGATGTATATTAATTGATGTTACAGGGATAAATATTGATGATGGACTTTTAAATCTTAGAAGATAGTGGAATTCTTTCTCTACTTTACTCTTCTAATGGATTGTTGTTTCCGCTGTAGCTGTTGATCTAAAATTTGTTGTCTATTATATTGTATCAGATTTTTCCCTGTTGAGGACTAATGATAATTTGTTGTATATTATCTTAGTCATAATATTCTTTACTAGGCTAGTTGAGCTCACCCTTTTCCTTTTGTTCCATTTTTCTTCTCGAGGAGGTGAGAACATAGCAGGATCTAGCTGGGTATGGAGTGATGGTTCTAGAAAGATGTTTTAGCAATAGTCCTCACTATTTCTATAAAATAGTTTTGAATAATTGTAATGAGGACTTATTTGAGTGTGGATATTGTCTAGAAGATAATATTTGTATTTAAACTCATTAAGTATGTATTGTCGTATTTCACACACGACATTTGTATTATTGAAGTTGTAGTTTCCTTTTACGTACCATGTATTTGGCGACTTAGAATGGGTGTTGTATACCTATTTTGGGGGCGCCACAGTTGGTATCAAAGCTTAGGATATGGTCTCTGGCGGAGATCGGGAATAGAACTAGAGGGGAGAGATGAGTAAATCATTCGCTAGTGTGTCCTATCTAAGCTTATTTGTTGGTCAGTCATAATATAGGGATATTATGTGATATGTTAATTTGTTTAATTAACCCTTATTTTATGGCAGTATTTAAGAATGGTTGCTGAGAACGTTAACAATGGAGTGTATGAGACTGTGGAACAACCTTTAGTTACAAACCAGGAGAACGTGCAACAAGAAGGCAATATTCCTCCTATAAACAACACTACCGAGCAAATGATGAATGATGGAATGTTTAGGAGCTTTTTGTAGTTTATGCAAAATCAGACGAGGGAGACTCGTGTACAAAATACGGGTGGAAGTGATACCAACGCTACGGCCTTATCACATCCCAACCAGTTCAAGGAGTTGGGACCACCGTAATTTATGGAAAGCCGGATCCGATCAAGGCGGAAACACGGGTCAAGCAAATTACCAAGATATTCGATGTCTTGGGATGCACGGAGGAATGAAGGTTCCATTCGCCACCTTTATGTTCCGCGCGTGAGGAGGATTCATCGGTGGGAGTCTGTGAAGCGCACTCACCACCGTGACTCAACATGTCTTGGGAAACATTTCAGAACTATTCAATGACAAGTACTTTCCGAAAGTATTCGCTATATGAAGGAGGTAGAGTTTATCAGACTGGAACAAAAAAACATGACGGTGTCCCAGTACGAGGCAAAGTTCACTGAGTTATCCAAGTTTGCACCTCATTTGGTAGAGAATGAGGAACGAATGACAAGGATGTTTCTGAGAGGTCTAAAACCCGAGATTCACAATACCTTATCTCTCATAAATTTTCTCTATATTCGGGATGTTGTCAACAGGCTCAATTATTAGAGCGAGATAGTGAGTATGTTCAACCGAGGGACCACAACTGTGGTCACATCGGTGACAAAGAAATCATCGAGCGATGATAACCAACGAGGAGGAAAAATACTGAACAAAGGCAGAACCACTCGGGTGGTCATCGTGGCCATGATAATAGGAGAGTGAGTAAAGTGGAAATTTCGTAAAGAGGAGATTCAACAATGACGGAAGACATCAATCAAAGCAAGACCAAAGACCAATAACAAATTCTAGGGGAGGAGAACGACCGCCGATTAGATGTTACAAATGCGGAAAGAGGGACATATCACCCAAACCGCCCACAACAATCCAAGGTATGTTACAAACTGTGGAAAGGAAGGCCACATAGCTCGGGATTGTTCTACGTAGCAAAACCAAGTTCAACGGGATGGTGACTCAAGGGTTGTCCGGATAAGTTGAAATCATGGTTCTGGAAGAGCGTTTGTCGTGACTGGCCAAAACGTGAAGAACCCGAATGAGGTGATCACGGGTAAGCTAATCTTGAACTTTTACGAAGTTTATACCTTACTAGATACCAGTTCTACCCATTCTTTTATCTCTCCGCTTGTGCTCAACCTTTAAACTTGACTCGAGAAATTGGACTTTGACTTATCTGTTGAAACTCCGTTGGGTGAAACCTTCGTTACATCTACGCTTTATAAATCTTGCATGATCCAAGTTGGCACTATCACATTACCTGTTGATCTTATCTCTTTAAAGATACTTGCTTTTGATGTGATTTTAGGAATTGATTGGTTAACCACTCATCATGCCAAAATTGATTATTTTCGTAAGGTTGTTAATTTTCATATTCCTAACCAACCTATTATATTAATTCAAACAACTAAACCACTAAAATCACATCATCATCATATCAAGCCATAAAGCTATTCGTTTATTAAAAAACGGATGTCAAGCTTTCTTAGCACATGTTATGGATTTGAACAAAGACAAGTCGATTTGGATAATATTTCATTGTTAGAGAATTTTCGATGTATTTCAAGAACTTCCTGGTCTACCCCCAGAACGTGATGTCAAATTCTTTATTGACCTTGAACTGGGTACAAAGCCCATTTCTAAAACCCCATATCGAATGGCTCCTATTGAACTTCAGGAGTTAAAAGTCCAACTACAGGAATTTTTAGACATCGATTTCATTCATCCTAAGTACATCTCCTTGGGGGGGTGCTACATTTTATTCAGAAAGAAGAAAAGACGGAGTATGCGACTTTGTGTTGACTACCGAGAATTAAACCATGTCACCATCAAGAATAAGTATCTGTTACCTCGCATTGATGCCTTGTTCGACCAGTTGCAAGGAGCACAATTCTTTTCAAAGATCGATCTTCGTTCTGGATATCATCAGCTGAAGATTAAAACCGAGGATATTCCAAAGATCGCCTTCTTAACTCTCGGCAGACGGCATTATGAATTCTTAGTCATGTCTTTTGGATCGACTAATGCTCTAGCTGCTTTCATGGATATGATGAACCGAGTATTCAAGGAATATTTGGATCAGTTTGTTGTTGTCTTTATTGATGACATCCTCATCTATTCCAAAAGCCGTGAAGATCATGAGCACCATTTGAAGCTGATACTTGAAAGGCTTCGTGAAAACAAACTTTATGCCAAGTCAAGAAATGCTAGTTCGCTTCGAGGAAGTAGAATTCCTTGGGCACGTGGTGTCAAAACATGGAGTATCCGTTGACCGGCCAAGATCAAGCAAGACAAAGTTGGGAGCAACCAAGTGTGACCAAGTGCGTAGCTTTTCGGGCTTAATGGTTATTATCGGAGATTCGTGGAAGGATTTTCTCGAATCGCTACTCCGCTAACTCAGATTGACTTAAAAGATACAAAATTTGTATGGAGTGAGGAATGCGAGAAGAGTTTCCAAGAGCTCAAGAGGAGACTCATTTTGGCACTGTTTTTCGCAATACCATCCGCACGGATGGATTTGTTATCTACAGCGATGCTTCAGGCAAAGGGTTAGGATGTGTTCTCATGCAACATGGGAAAGTCATAGCCTATGCCTCACGACAACTCAAAGAATATGAGAGGAATTATCCTACTCATGATCTAGACTTGGCAACAGTCGTATTCGCGTTGAAAATTTGGAGACACTACTTGTATGGGGAGAAAGTGGAGATTTATACGGACCATAAAAGCCTCAAATATTTCTTCACCCAAAAAGAACTCAACATGCAAGAACGACGCTGGCTTGAACTATTGAAAGATTACGATCACACTATTCAATATCATCCTCGAAAAGTTTAACGTAGTAGTCGACGATCGAGTAGAAGATCATATGCGAGTACGAAAGTGCGATATTGTCAATGCAAAGGCCCATTTTGTATGACTTGCAAAGGATGGAGGTAGAATTAAAGACCTCAGGACCCACACGATGATGATGGCGTAATATACGAGTAGAACCGACTTTAATCGATAAAGTTAAAGCTGCTTAAGCGCTACAGACCGAGCTGATACGTATGAAGAAGAAAGTGCAAGAAGGAGCTATTCCAGAAGCGAGAATCGATGAAGAAGGAATACTTAGATTCAACTCTAGACTTTGTGTTCCTAACGACTCTGATTTGAAGCATAGAATCATGATGGAGGCACACAACACACCGCTTGTAATCCATCTCGGGAGTACCAAAATGTATCATGATATTCGACATACATTTTGGTGGAATAATATGAAGAGAGAGATCGCAGAGTTTATCTCGAGGTGCTTAACTTGTCAACGTGTAAAGGCGGAGCATTAAGTGCCAAAAGGTCCATTGCAACCACTTGAGATTCCGGAATGGAAGTGGGAACACATTACTATGGATTTCGTTACAGGTCTTCCCAAAGTTTCTCAAGGCATAGATGCGATTTGGGTTATTGTTGATAGATTAACCAAGTCTGCCCATTTCTTGCCGATACGAGAAACTTATTCCCTTGAACGTCTTGCTCGTATGTACGTGAATGAGATTGTGAGATTGCATGGCATGCCAATATCCATAGTTTCGGATCGTGACCCAAGATTCACTTCACGATTTTGGGTTAGCTTGCAGAAAGCTATGGGCACGGATTTACGATTCAACTCGGCATACCATCCTCAAACGGACGGGCAATCAGAGAGGACTATTCAAACTCTTGAAGATCTATTAAGACTTTGTGTCCTAGATTTCAAAGGGAGTTGGGATAAGTACTTGCCATCGTAGAATTCTCCCACAACAACAACAATTATCAAGCAAGTATAGGCATGGCTCCATTTGAGGCGCGTTGTATGGATTTAAAGTGTCGCTCTCCAAAGATCTTCGGGACGAGGTGGGAGAAGCAACGTTGTTGGGACCGTAATTAGTACGCACGACTCGTAAAAGATCCAAATGATTCGACAACGTATTCAAACCTCACAAGATCGACAAAAGAGTTATGCTGATCTTCATAGAAAGGACGTGGAGTTTAATATTGGAGATCATGTACTGTTACATGTTGCTCCATGGAAGGGAGTTACAAGATTTGGAAAGAGAGGAAAACTCAATCCAAGATTTGTTGGTCCATTTGAGATTCTTGACCGAATAGGAAATGTGGCCTATAGACTCGCATTACCCCCAAGTATGTCTCGTGTTTATAATGTTTTTCACATATCTATACTTCGTAAATATGTGAAAGACCCGAACCATATTATTGCTTTAGAACCAGACGAGATAGCCAAAGATTTAACGTACGAAGAAGTACCTGTTAAGATCTTGGATAGGAAAGAGCACGTCCTACGCACGAAGGTTATACCACAAGTTAAGGTTTTGTGAAGAAACCATGCTATTGAGGAAATGACCTGGGAGTTGGAATCGGAAATGAAAGTGAGGTACCCTCACCTTTTCGAAACACCAGGTACGTACGTCAATTTCGAGGACGAAATTTCATAAGTAGGGGAGGTTGTAAGACCCCAACTTATTATAAATAAATCGAATTTCCTCTAATTATTATTGTGAATAATAAGGTGTTAAATTGATATAATATTTTGGTTATGGGTGAAATGTGCAAATTTTGCAAAATAAGCAAGTGGTTATTAAATAATCTTTGTTGTCGGGGAATATTCGTTTGGTCGTGGAATATTCTTGTTGTCGGTGAATATTCGTACGATGGCACAGTCATTAGTGGGCCCCATAATAGAATAACTGTTGGATGAAGAAAACGACAAGTTTGAGTTTTTATAAACAACGGCGTAGTTGTTACCAATTAACACCGCTGAATACCGGTGGTTAAAATATGAAGAATACGCGCATGTGGATGCACAAGATTTTTGAATTATCGATTCTTACGTAAGAAGGCACTACTCAATAATTGTTACAAAGAATTATTGTTCAATATTTTATTTTATGGATTCAATAATTTTGCGTTGATATTTTATATTATTGTTGTTTCAATAATTATCATCGCACAAATATTTCCCATTATCGATCAATAATTCATATTATTTGAATAATATTATTAGATAGCATTATTGGCAATGTCTAGAAAGTTCTGACAAGGAGAGGTTTGGTCACCTAATTGCGCGCCAGTAAGGAGAAATCTTTATTGGAAAGCCCCCTCTTTCCTGGGAAACTACCGTCATCATAAATATGATTCTCAGTAATATTATTTATGAATAATTAATTATTGATTTATATGATGAGGAAATATTTATTTTATGTGGATATAAATGATGGATATATTTATTTTTATGTGGATAAAAATGAAGGAATTAATGCTGAGGTGTTTTATCAAGATTTTGTCGGTGTAAAGGTATTAAAAATCATCCGTTTGTGGATTTCAGATTTATGTTTGGAATTTAGAAAAACTCAAAGCTACAAAGTTGTAGAGAATTCGATTTCAAGCAGAATGGACATAAAATTTGTATTTTTCTGATAACCGGAATATTTTCTATGAATTGTTGAAGTTTCGGAAAATAAAATATTATTTTATTAAATTATGGGTGGGACCCACTTTGGTTGGTGTTAAATGCATGTGGGCTGCTGGGAATTTCAGAATTGGCATGCCTTGACAAGTCTTTGTCTTGGCATGCGTAGAAAAAAAAATAAGAATATTAATATTTTATTAAAATTTTAGTCTCCTATGGCATTCTAGCATTTTTCCTATAAATAGACGCTTAGGTTAGAATTGAAAATCACACCAGAAACAAGTTTTCTTTCTCTCTATATTGTCGAACGTATTTTAGTGAGTATTTATATACTTTGAGAGTTGTTGTTCGGTACAAGTTTTCTTCGGCATTCTATCCGATATTCCGATCAAAAGTACCGTTATTTTGAGGTAAGGGATTTTATTTTCTTCTTAAATGATATTATTTTCTTCAATATCATTATACCAAAATATTGGTGAACGTTTTTATCAAATTTGGAACTTTTTGTGTCGGGGTTACTATTCACGTATACGACTATTATTCACGATATTCACTATTCACTTAACTAGACTATTCAACCAGAAAAAATAAAATTTTCTTCTTTTTGTCCAAGATGTCTATTATGGTTACTATCTTTGATCAGTATCCATGTTTTGATCTTTAATTTTGAATTTCGCTTCAAAATTGTTATTTATGAAGTATTATTGATCTTGGATAAACTGTTATACGAATTCCTACTATTTGTCCTTCTATCTCTCATCGGATTCGCTTTTTTCTTTAAAATATTTTTCATCATCCTCATCCTAAATGATGATATTACTAAATATCTTTGGCCCAGTAGTGCAAAAGATAAATGATTAATCGATGAATATCTTTTGCCCGTAGTGCAAAAGATGAACATGTGTTGAGATGAGATGAACATGACCAACTGGTGATACAAATGAATATCTTCGTTCAGTAAAAAAAGATGAATATTTGATTCAAGATGTATATTAATTGATGTTACAGGGATAAATATTGATGATGGACTTTTAAATCTTAGAAGATAGTGAAATTCTTTCTCTACTTGACTCTTCTAATGGATTGTTGTTTCCGCTGTAGTTGTTGATCTAAAATTTGTTGTCTATTATATTGTATCAGATTTTTCCCTGTTGAGGACTAACGATAATTTGTTGTATATTATCTTAGTCATAATATTCTTTACTGGGCTAGTTGAGCTCACCCTTTTCCTTTTTGTTCCATTTTTCTTCTCAAGAGGTGAGAACATATCAGGATCGAGTCGGGGTATGGAGTGATGGTTCTAGAAAGATGTTTTAGCAGTCCTCACTATTTCTATAAAATAGTGTTTGAATAATTGTAATGAGGACTTATTTGAGTGTGGATATTGTCTAGAAGACAATATTTGTATTTAAACTCACAGTATGTTTTGTCGTATTTCACACGACATTTGTATTATTGAAGTTGTAGTTTGCTTTCTGTACCATGTATTTGGCGACTCAGAATGGGTGTTGTATACCTATTTTGGGGGCGTCTCACAATATTTGTGTAATTTTTCAAATTTCCTTTAGTAATTAATCTGAAACACCCTTCCCTATTTTCTGCAGTGTCCCTCATCACACCTACCTCCATCGACCGAAAAGAACTCAAAGATTTCCTCTGTCAACCCATCTCAAACCTCTACTGATCCCCAAAACCCCGAATCCCAAAACACTGAACCCCAAGCCACCGAACCAACCCCTATCGAAGAT
The DNA here is from genome assembly GCA_020205615.1 of Panax quinquefolius. Taxonomy (NCBI): domain Eukaryota; kingdom Viridiplantae; phylum Streptophyta; class Magnoliopsida; order Apiales; family Araliaceae; genus Panax; species Panax quinquefolius. The sequence goes on from CM035151.1 coordinate 34,288,002, forward strand.
TCAACACAACCTCGTCGGAAGAAAAGAGCAGCCAAAAAACTTAAACACATCCATGTACCTACTCTTAACGAAAGCCTCCTTGACATGCCCATCACCGAAGGCACCCAAATTCTTCCAATAAAAAAAAAGAGACAAAATAACTCCTCTCACTGCCGAAGAACTTAGAGGACCTCCTACCGAAACCAACCAACCTCCCATCATTCCAATCGAGATCAACAAAATCGAAGAGACAGTCAAACCCGATTCCCCCCTTATCAGAAAAAAGAAAACATGCTTCAGACAACCAACCGACCTCATCATCCGATCCTCCGACAACAACTCACGCCCCAACCTCAATCGAACAACCAAGACCTTCTCCCCAACGACCATCCTCCTCCACCACCATACCCGAAACTATTCGCTCGCCCACCATATGGCCTGATAACAATGAAGAATTCCCCCTCCATCTATATGACACCTATGTCCTAGGAACCGACGATCACCGCTTCGGGAACAACTTCACCACTGACCTCTTTTGTGTTGGCATGACCCAATAGGCCCGGGTAAGTCAATTATTACTCAATTATTTTCATTTACAAGCATCTTTTTGAGTCCCCAAACTTAACTCTAAACAACTACAGGCGTACGGAATCTTTGGGCGGCTCAACCAAAGATATAAAGAGATTGAAGCCGAAGAACAAGTCGCCCAAAGAGAGAACGCTATTCTAAAATATGCCTTGGCTAGGGAGAGGAGTCTACATGGCGACGCCCTTTTCTACATCGAAGGCCTCAAAAAAGACATTGCCAAACTGAAAGAACAACTAACCACTATCGAAACACTCCAATATTGAACCACTTTCGAACAGAACCAAGAGCTAACGATGACCAACGAAGTACTGATGCAAAAGAACCAATCCCTCACCAAAGAAATCAACGAAACAAAGATTTCTGAACAAAGACATCTTAGACTTCAGAGCAAAGTTGAAAAAGAACTCCATGAACTCAAAGCCCTTAGCCCCCCACTAACCGAAGACCTCCACAACGAAATCCGAACCGAATACCACAGATCGCTTGAACTAACCAACGAAATAGTCCAGATGTATGCCGAAGGCTATGAAGCAGTTCTAAGAAATGGAAAAGGCAAACTTGTCGCCGTACACTAAACCAATTACTCCTCGACTCTTCTGCATACGAAGACGAGGATAATGCCGAAGATGACCCTCCACAAACATAACTTACAAACTTGTAAAAATTCAACTATATTGTAACCGCTTTTACATTTTAATGAAATACAATTAGCACCTTTATACTTTTCTTACATTCAACTCATACATTTGTTTTAACAAACAACAATCAAATAATCTGAACTCAACACTTCAAATAAAATGAAATAATAATGCAAAGTAATATTTTTCACCACCGAAGAGTTAAGCAGATTTTTATCAATCTTGTTCGCCATCTTTAGGACTAACAGATTATGTTCACCATCTTTAGGATAAACAGATCACCTTTCAATCAAACTTGTTCGCCATGTTTAGGACGCAAAGGCCTTGTTCACCATCTTTAGGACGAATCAGGACCATGTTCACCATCTTTAGGATGAACAGGTTCTGTTCACCATCTTTAGAATGAACAGACCACCGTACCTCCAAAAAATCCAGTTCGTCATCTTTAGGATGAATCAGGACCATGTTCACCATCTTTAGGATGAATAAGTTTTGTTCACCATCTTTAGGATGAACAGACCACCGAACCTCCAGAAAATCCAGTTCGCCATCTTTAGGATGAATCAGGACCCTGTTCACCATCTTTAGGATGAACATGTTATGTTCACCATCTTTAGGATGAACAAACCACCGAACCTCAAGAAAATCTAGTTCTCCATCTTTAGGACGAATCAGGACCCTGTTCACCATCTTTAGGATGAACAGACCACTGAACCTCCAGAAAATCCAGTTCGCCATCTTTAGGACGAATCAGGACCATGTTCACAATCTTTAGGATGAACAGGCCACCGAACCCCCAAACAACCAATAGACAAAACAACATTGGATAAAAAAGCTTCTTTTATTGATAACTGATGTAAGAATTATAGGCTCATATACCTTGATATTGACCATACTGAAAATATTTCTGAAGCCTTCCTGCATTCTAGGTATTCTTTATCTTAGTCCCATCCAATGCTCGCAACCGATAAGTTCTAGGCTTTGGTTCGTCGACAATCTCATAAGGACCTTCTCAGTTTGGCATCAGCTTCCCCAAATTCTGAGGCATAGAAGCTTCCTCTTCCCGAAGAACAAGATCCCCTACTTCAAATCTTCGAAGTTTTACCCCTTTGTTATAATGTTTAGCCACTCGGCGCTAATATGTTTCCAATTTCACCAAAGCTACTTCCCTGACTTCTTCAAGCAAATTCAGGTTGACCCGAAGTCCCTTGTCATTATACACCTTGCGAAACTATCTGAGCCGAAGGCTTGGTGAACTAATCTCCACAGAAATCAAACATCTGAACCATAAGCCAATCTGAAAGGTGAGTCTCCCGTAGTAGTTCTTGGCGTAGTTCGATAAGCCCACAATACACTAAGAAATTCTCCAGGTCACCTTCTTTTTGCTTCATCAAGTCTTCTTTTAATACCATTCAGGAGTGTTTTGTTAGTCACCTCTACCCGCCCATTCGACTGCGGGTGATCAACCGAAGTCTTCCGATGCTGAATTCTCAACTCATTCAAGAATGCTTCGAACTTTAAACCCACAAACTGACATCCATTGTCTGAAACCACCACTATGGGAATGCCAAAACGGAACACCACACACTCCTTTAGAAATTTTAAGCATTCCTGCTCTGTGATCACTCGAAGAGGTTTCGCCTCCACCCACTTAGTCATATAATCGATCGCCGCTATAACAAAACTGACTTATCCCTTAGCCTTCAGTAGCAGGCCCAATATGTCCACCCCCCAAACCACAAAATTTATTGGATACAAAACTGAATATAACTCCTCTGGTGGCTGATGTGGGATCGGACTATTCAACTGGAACTTCAGACACTTCTTTACATAATTAGTAGCTTCTTTGAAAATCATTGGCCAGTAATACTCATGTCGAAGCTGTTAGGTTTGTAATATTCATGAACGCAATCAAATTGCAAAAATAAGTGGAAACGTGGAAAATCAGAGTTTAAAATTTTACAAACCATAAACCCGGATCACCCTTTATGCACAATTATTAATTAAACGAAAAATTGAAGAACAAGAATCATACCCTTGAAGATCCGAGCTTCCTCAGGTACAAGTTCACCTCCAATTTCTTTTCGCGTTCAACTTGAATCCACCGGGTTTGTTTCTTCCTTTGATCAACGTTAGCCACCCAAGTGTTTGGCCTCTAGAGGTGATCCACCAAGGAAGAAGAAGGATTCAAGAAGATGGGTGGTTGGCTAAACCCTAGTTTTTCTATCTCTATAGAAAAGGAGCGTATTTCTCCAACCGTTGGAATTATAACGTAGTCTTAATATCCGATATAAGACTCTCTTATAAAGATATCAAGTAACCCTATTAAAATAAGGTATTATTTAATTAAACCCTTTTAATTAAAGGGCTCCCTAATCTTATTATGGATAATTAATTAAACTCCTTTAACTAATTTTCCTTCCTAATCCAATTAAGAATAAATGAGAGTACTTATATTAAATTAATTTCTAAACTCTTTTAAAAATTAAAAAATAATAATAATTGTAATAATATTAATAAGACTCCTCTTATTAATTTATATTTAATATTTTAAAATATTAAATAATAAATATTAAGCTATTTAATTTATTCTATCACCATAGATTAAATTAAATATACATAACATATATTATTACGATTATGCCATTAACTTCTTAAATAATTATTCTTCCTTTTATGGTGTGACCCTTTAGGTTCTCCATATTAAACCGGTTGTGAATAAATCAATTAGAAAAATTCTAATCTTATTTAAATAAATAAATTAAATAATTAATTTATTTAAATAAATAATATTTATTCTACAATAGGGATAAGCCTCCCTAGCGATCAACGACTTTCCAGATAATATAGATTTCAACATTAATCATAAAAGAACCTTTGAGTGAATAGTTACCGTATAATTCAATCCTTCCACCATACAATGTCCCAATTAAATATAAGATATGGAATTACTGTTAAGTCTTATTTTATTTAATTATATGTATTTCGATCCTTAAATGCACAACTCCAAATAATGCAAATTAGAAACTCCTTTCTAATTTCATTCTGCCTTAGCCAAGGACTACTGGGTTGTCATTTATCAATTAACATAGGACATTTCTCTTCTTTTATTAGAAGTGGTAGATTCTTTATTGATCATATATTATCTCCATGTACAACTTGTTATACCCAAGCATACCCTTTGATATACCCTAAGGGTCTTAAGGAATAAGTTAAAGTATAACTCATCATACACAAGATACTATGATGATCTCAAGTCCAAGGATTACTTGACTTTACTATCACTACAGAATTCCTATTGACAAAAGCAAGTAAAACTCCATTAGGTATTCCTTAGCGAGCCAATGCGTTTAGTGAACTTATTCTCTAATAAGCACCTACATACTTGCTTTAGTGTCTCCACACAAATGATCATGAGATCAATCATCCTCATCCAATGAAAGCAAACAACGTATGTACCAATCTATCCGGATTCACTAATCCCCAATTTAGTAATCCAATGATTGGAAACTATTTTAGTTTTAAGCTTTAAGAATTTAGATCTCATTAGAATGATCATCATCATTATTCTAAAAGCATTGCTTAAAACTATGGGTTTATCACATATTATAAAATAGCATCATGTAGATAATTAAAAGTCTTTAATAAATTTATACTTTTTATTAATAAATGAATAAGATTGTTACAAAGTATATGCTTTATCATCAAACATGATTGGCTTGTGTGCATATTACTTTCAATCTCCCACTTGCACTAAAGCCAATCGCCATTGTATCTTATACTCTTCTTCTAAGTGACGATTATCCCGTTTGTTGGATAAGCTTTAGTTAATGGATATGTAATGTTGTTCTTGAGAGTCCACCATCTCTATAGTGATTTCCATCTTTTAATGATTCTTATAATTAAATGAAAGTGCCACAACACATGTTTAGATCCAAGATGAGACTTAGGAACTATTCCTAGTTCGTAGAATAAACTTTTAATCCAAACAATCAACTTGCGCCTTCATTTATAGCTATTTACTTTGTCTTTATCACTAAACCAAAGAACTCTTTCTTTATTTGGAACCTTTCAATTCATCGCACCACTGCTCAAGATAACGCTTTACCTTAAAGTGGATTTTTTCATCATCTTGGTGCATCTCGAAAAACTTGAGTCTGTTAAGCCCTCTAGTTTTAATTTAGACCCACCATGAATATGATCACATCCTTAGTCTTGGGTTAAGCACTTTAAGATGTTTTTCATCGACTCATAGTGAACTTCTCCATAATATGACTGATCAACATTAGGTCTCGTATATTTTATTGCATACATGATTGTCACTCATGCGATCTCTCTTCTTTTAATAGTTTGTGGGGACTATTAAGAGAGATACACTCCATGGCTCATCAACATGAAACATATCTTGGAGCTTGCCATGCTAAACGACTTTAGCATCAAATGAATATACGTTCCTTGTGTTAAGTCGAGCATCCTCTTAAATCTATCTATATAGATTTATATCCCCAATTAAGATACTCTTCCAAATCATTCATGGAGGAATGTTTAGACAACTTTATCTTTCTTCGATTGTAGCATTGGTATGTCATTCCTTATCCGTAGTATATCAACATATAATACTAGGAATGTCACGATGCTCCTCATCGAACCTTTTGTACACACTAGGTTCATTCTTATTTTTGATAAAATCAAACTCTTTTGATTGCCTCATCAAAACGAATGTTCCATATTTGAGAAACTTGCTTCAATCCATTTCTTTGAGTGTTCATAACACTTACCTCATCAGATGTAATGGATCATCATCTTCTATGATGTGTACCTCATCATCATCATCTATGATGAATCCATACCTCCCTGTATCTTCAGACTATTCCGAATTACGATTCAGGTTGTGGTATAATAGGTTCATCTACTGAGTTCCTCTTATTTGATTTATAGTGTTTTGTGGTTCTTGAACTCTTCAAGATCTATTATCCTCCCACTAGCCTCTTCAATGATAAACACCTTTATCTTAGAAGGCGCGTGTTTCATAACAAACACCTTTTGCTAAGTAGGATTATAGAACATATACCCTAAACTTACTTTAGGATGTCCCACAAATCGACACTTATAAAATCTTGTCCCAAGCTTATCCTTTGAAACCTTTTCACATAAGTTGGACAACCCTTATCTTAACATACTTAAGATTAGGAATCCTCCCCATCCATAACTTTTATGGAGTCTTGAAATTTGGATTTTGAGGTTACCATTTTCGTGAGATATCGCACCATTTCTAGGACATTATCCCGAAGGATACTAGAATGTCGGTAAAATCATTATGGACCACACCATGTCCAACAAGGTACGATTTTTCATTCAGATACATCAATCAATTATTACGTATCAGGATGTGCCCATTATGAGAAAACCATTTGAGTAGATCTAGAAACTTATTGCACAAGTATTTATTCCTTGATCTAATCAAAGAATCTTAATACATTGCCAATTTATTTCACTTCTGAATTCTTTGAACCTTTCAAATAATTCACACTTGTATTTTAGCAAATACACACATTCAACTCTTTGAATGATCATCTCCTTTTCTTATACTAATTTGTTCAATATGCAAAATTATTTTCATGTAAGTCAAGTATACTAAATCTATTAAGTAATATTCTAGTTCTACACAAAACATTATTATTATAAATAGAACAACAATTGTTCTCAAATATAATACCAAAGATTTTATTGTCCAACAATAAAATAGAAATAATGTTTCCAACGAGAATTGGAATACAATAACAACTTATTGATTTAATAGATTTGCCCAGTAAGCGATCTGCTAAACTATAAGTTCCTATGGTTAATGCAAAGAACCTTTGTTTCATTTTTCACACATAGGATTACTTATCTTTGTTTAGCTTTCTACTGCATTTGGTCCCTTCATAAATCTATATTTATGATAACCAAAGTCGGTATCCAATACCCAAGTAGAACCTTGACTTAAAGAAAAATTTATTTCAATCATGAACAAAATCGTATTGTAAATCAAACTTCACTAAGCTTCTTTGGTTAGCCTCTCGCAAGATGCTTCTCGCAGATTTCTTTCCAAAGGTGTCAGCTTATTGCAGTAGAAGCAAACTCCTTTCTTATCCGTATCGCTTTTGTTCTTATTATCCTTTGTTTTTGCCCTTTCTATTTATACCTTCTTGAATCGTTCTTCTTTTCGTAAGATCCTTTGGCCCCTACCAAGAAGACTCGGTCTTTTCTTGGTTGGAAAGTACTGACTCTCAACATTTTTCAACATAATAAGCAAATCAATGAGGTTTGGTATCTAGCTTGTTCATATGAAAAATTCACAACAATTGTGAAAGGAGTAGGGAATGAGTGCAAGATCAAATCTTGGCTCAACTCTCCATCCATGACAAAACCAGTTATCCTAATCGATCAATCAAATTGATTATGTTAAGAATTTTTTGTCTCTTATAGTGCCATGGCCATTCTAGATCGGAAGAGCTCCTTAGATATCTCGATATCTATCGGCCCTATTTCCCTCACCATCAACTAGTTGATGTGTAGGAATATAGTAGAAGCATCCATAGTTTCATGCCGACACCAAGCTCGTTACTCATAGATGCTGAGCATGATGCATCGAGCCAATGTGCATCATCTTGCCACTTTCTAAAAGTAGCAATGTCTTCCTCAGAGGCATTATGCGCAACCATTGCGTGAGGATAGGCGTATTAAGGACATAAGATAACTTTTGACCATGAGAACTATTCTCAAATTCCTTAACCAATCCGCTTAATTTTGGCCTCAGTTAATTTAGCATCTAATATGCTTTGCGTTGATAGTAATTTTAGACATTGTAAAATTTCGTAAATGAATTTGTAATTAACAACATTTTAACATACATTCTTTTATTAATTACCAAAATAAATTAGGTCTTGTTTTAAATTGGTATCTCCCATTATTTTTTTTAAACAATATTACCTCACTTATATAGTTAAGCAAAATCTAATTAAAGATTTGCAAGTGAGAATAAGGATCCCATTTCAAATGTATATAGCCTTGTGGTGACACAACAAACTATATATAAATAAATAGGTAGACAACTTTTGTCAATTACATCAACTACGCAACTCCTTTTCTTTTGCCTCTTAGATTATTTTGATCAAGTGGTGGCACATCCGAATCAAAATTATCCAAGTTAAGTTCGACCTAGCACTCCATATATTCAAAAAGAAAAATATCATCCTTGTGGTGACACAAACAAAACAATATTGTTCAATTTTCTTTATAAGCATCAAATGTGATAAATTAACATCTTAAATACTTAATACTTGCCTTTGTGGTGACACAACAAACTCATATTAAATATTTAATACTCTATTAATTTTATCATGCTAGAAAGGCGACGTTCGATATTCCAAATATCTTTGAACGCTTAGGACTTAATATAAAAATTGAGGGTTTGTTATTAATTTGTCTCATCTTGTTTAATGCAGCATTTATATATATATAAAATACGTGTCATATTAATGAACATACGAAGCATGTTTGCATAATATAATATATATATATATATATATATATATATATATATATATATAGTATAAGCATGCACATATAGAATACTATATTCTATCCGGATTGATTATGGACTTTTATTCTAGTTTGGTTTACTAGAGCCACCAAGTGAACCAAAAGGTCAAACCCTAGGGGTGCAATAATTAATATTTAAATATAACTATTACATTTAAACCCGGGCTCCATTACAAACGGGTCTTCAAGCGTTCCTTGCTCCTTGATCTCCAATTCTTCAAAATTAATTCTAACTATTCCTATTACAAAACTAATTAAAATAAATAGAAATCTTGATCAGCAGTCAAGGTGAAGTATATAGGAGGGAGATAGAATTTACATTCAGAAAAATTAGAGAAGACGAGGTACGCAGACCCCATTTAATAAAACCCATACATTCATGCATCCAACTAAAATAAAATCCAATCACATTGGTCAATTGTCCATAATCAATCACATTTATTATCATACATATCACCATATGCATCAATACATAACATTCATCCGATGAATAATAAACATTCAATATATATATTGATATCATTTAATGGGCAAATTTAGTTAGTATAAAATCTATTTTTGAATCAAAATAAACTCCTTTATTTTAATCCAAATTTAAATCAAAATAAAACTATTTTATTTTAATTTATCCAATTTTGAATAAAATGAACTATTTTATTTTAATCAAAATTTTTAATCAAAATAAACTCCTTTATTTTAATTAATTATGGAATCCAATTCCATGTAAAAAATAAATAAAACTCCTTTATTAAAGGAAACATTCGATTCTTTTTCTTATTCAAAAATAAACTCCTTTATTTTGAATAATATGAAATCTTATTCCATATCTATATAAACTCCTTTATTTAAGGAAATTAGGATTCTCTTCCTATTCACAAATAAACCTTTATTTTTAATAATATGAAATGTGACGCCCCCAAAATAGGTATACAACACCCATTCCGAAGTCGCCAAATACATGGTACAAAAACAAACTACAACTTCAATAATACAAATGTCGTGTGAAATACGACTTAATATATAATGTGAGTTTAAATATAATATTGTCTTCTAGACAATATCCACATGCAAATAAATCCCCATCATAATTATTGATTCATTATTTTACACAAAATGGTGAGGACTACTAAACAACTCTCTCTAACCTTCATTCCATACCCGACTAGTACTCGCTACATTCTCGCCTCGAGAAGAAGAAAATGGAACAACAAGGAAAAGGGTGAGCTCAACTAGCCCAAGAAGAAAGAATATTATGACTAAGATAATATACAACAAATTATCGTTAGTCTTCAACAGGAAAATCGATAGAATACATACAACTGAAACAAGTTTCGAGGATCAATATTCAAGTTGAAATAATAATTCATAGAAGAGTTACGAGAGAATGAAATCTACTATAATCTATGAATTTAATATCCATCATCAATATTTTATCCGTAACATCAATCAATATGCATACGGAATCAAATATTCATCTTTGCACTTCTGTGCCAAAGATATTCATCATTGGTCATGTTCATTTAAACACTGCTCATCTTTGCACTACAGCCAAAGATATTAATCAATCTCCAGTCATGTTCATCTCAACACTGCTCATCTTTGCACTACAGCCAAAGATATTCTTCAGAATCATTCATCTTTTGCACTACTAAAAGCCAAAGATATTCAATAATATCATCATTTAAGACCGAGGATGATGAAAAATATTTTTAAGAAACGAATCCAAAGAAACAAAAATGATAAGGATTAAGGATTAAGGATTCAGACTTGGTTTTATCCACGCCCAAAAATACCTCAAAATAATCATAGTGGTGTAAAATTCAAGAATGATCAAAACATGGATACAATCGAAAGTTAGTATCCGAATAGATGTTTTGGACGAAAAGAAGAAATTTTATTTTCTATGAATAGTACCGAGTATGCGTGAATAGTGTCAGATACGTGAATAAAGGCCGTGATACGTGAATAGTAACTCAGACACCAAAAGATAGAAATTCCACAAAACATCTTCAGGCTGAATAATAATAATTAATAAGAGAATCGTGAATAGTAACTCATGAATAGTAACCGCATGAATAGTAAACACTGAAACTCCCGACATGAAAAAAGTTCCAAATTTGATAAAAACTTCAGATCAACATTTCAAAGATAATGATATCAAGAAATAATATCATTACTTAAAAAAATAATATCCCTTACCTCGAAAGATCAAGATTTAATCAAAACACCTGATATAAAGACTTGGACTTGCACCGTATAGCAATACTCAAAGTATACTCAAAATACGATAATCGTGGATTAGGCTTTCCTCTCTTCCCAAATCTTGTAACTCCCTTCCATGGAGCAACTCACAACAATACATGATCCCCTACATTAAATTCCACGTCCTTTCGATGAAGATCCGCCAGATAACTCTTTTGTCGATCTTGTGCCGCTTTGTATCGTTGTCCGAATCATTTGGATCTTTCGGTAATCATATCGTACTCTAACTTTCGGGTCCCAACAATGTTGCTTCACCCTCATCCCAACATATTGGAGAACGACATTTTCGTCCATATAATGCTTCGAATGGAACCATGCCTATATTTGTTTAATAACTATTGTTACATGAGAATTCCACCAATGGCAAGTACTTATCCCAACTTCCTTTGAAATCTAGGACACGAGTTTTAATATATCTTCAAGAGTTTGAGTAGTCCTTCGATTGCCCATCCGCTTTGGGGGATGGTATGCCAAACCAATCAGAATTCGTGTCATAGCTTTCTAACCCAAAATCATGAAGTGAATCTTGGGTCACGATCTAAAACTATGGATACCGGCATGCCATACAATCTCACAATCGCATTCACGTATATACTATAGCAAGACGTTCAAGGGAATAAGTCTCCTGTATCGGCAAGAAAATGAGCGAGACTTTGTTAATCTATCAATAACCCAAATAGCATTGATGCCTGAGAAACCGTAGAAGGAAGACGTGAAAGAAATCCATAGTAATGTGTTCCCACTTCCATTCCGGAATCTCAAGTGGTTGCAGCGGACCGGACCCTTAGGTACAAGATGCTCGCCTTTACACGCGTTAACCGAGTTAAACACATCGAGATAAACTTTGCAATCTCTCTTCATATTGTTCCACCAAAATGTATTAACCGAAGATCACGATACATTTTAGTACTTCCAGGATGGATTGCAAATGGCGTGGTGCCTCCATCATAATCTTGTACTTCAAATCGTGAGTCGTTAGGAACACAAAGTCTAGAGTGGACTCGAAGTATCAATTCTCGCTCGGAATAGCTCCTTCTTGTACTTTCTTCTTCATACGCATCAACTCGGGTGGTGGCTTGAGCAACCTTAACTTTTCTATTAAAGTTGGCTCTATCGTATACTTGACATCATCGCACTCGAGTTCGCATGTATAATCTTCTACTCTACGCCTACCACGTTCATTTTCGAGGATGGCATGATCGTAATATGTCAAATGAGTCTCCTCTCGAGTTCTTGAGCTCTTCCCACATTCCTTGCTCCATTGAATTTTGTATCTCTACAGTCAGTCAGTTGTATTGATAGTCAAAACTAGGTTTCATTCTTTGTCAATCTCTGGCGATATGTCCTTCCTTTCCCACAATTATAGCATACCTTGGTATTTGGCCAGCGGTTTGGGTGATATGTCCTCTTTCCACATTTGCTGTATATGATGGGGTGGTCGCTTCTCTCCCCTTAAAACTAGTTACTCTTGTGTTGACGTCTTCACATGGTCGTTGTTGAATCTCTCTTTTAAAATCTCCTCCCGACCGCTTCTTCTATTTCATCCTTGTACGATTACCACGAAGTAAGTTAGTTCTTTGTCTCGTATTCTTCTTTTCTCATGGTTATCGTTATTTCTTCCATCTTTGGTATGATCACAGTTATGGTCCCTACGGCATTTTCGTTATCTCTCTTGGTACAACATCCGAAGAGAAAATTTACAGAAATGAGATCCGTATATGGGTTTGAACCTCGTCGGAAACATCCGCGCCATGCTCGTTCTCATTTCCACAATGAGGTTGAACTCGATAACTCCATGAAATGCCTCGTCTTTGGGACGCTAGAACTGCTCTAGTCTAATAAACTCCAGAAATGCATAATGAATACTTTGGAAACACTTGCGTAGGGTTTCAAACGCTCTCCACGATAAACATCCGATTAGTTATCATGGAATGATTCCAACTCTAATTAGTTATCATGAAATTTAATTTTAAAATTAAAATAAACATTTATTTTAATTATAAAATTATTAATATATATAATAATATATATATATATTAGTACCTAAACTATTATATATATAGTATAATATATATATACATGAAATCTTAATCTAAATAAACTCCTTTATTTATGGAAAGATAAATCAATATATATATATATATATATATATCATATATATATATATATATATATATATATAACTTAAACTATATATATATATATATATATATATATATATATATTAACTTCATAAGCTAATTCACGTGAATGAGAATATGGAGTGGGCCACGTGATACAATAATTATATTATATGATATTTTGATCACGCCAAGAAATTTGCCAAAGAAGATGAAATCAGATTCGCTTCTTTTAAAAAAAAAAAAAACAGATTCAGCGTCTGAGGATAAGTGCAATTTTTTTTTAATTTTATATAATAAAATTATGCCCAATTAAATTGTTGTAAACACATATCAATATACATATCAAATTTAACAATTAATAATTCGCATAAAGGTTTGGCTCTGATGCCACTGTTTGGTTTGTAATATTCATGAACGCAATCAAATTGCAAAAATAAGCGAAAACGTGGAAAATCAGAGTTTAAAATTTTACAAACCATAAACCCGGATCACCCTTTATGCACAATTATTAATTAAACGAAAAATTGAAGAACAAGAATCATACCCTTGAAGATCCGAGCTTCCTCAGGTACAAGTTCACCTCCAATTTCTTTTCGCGTTCAACATGAATCCACCGGGTTTGGTTCCTTCCTTTGATCAACATTAGCCACCCAAGTGTTTGGCCTCTAGAGGTGATCCACCAAGGAAGAAGAAGGATTCAAGAAGATGGGTGGTTGGCTAAACCCTAGTTTTTCTATCTCTATAGAAAAGGAGTGTACTCTCCAACCATTGGAATTATAATGTAGTCTTAATATCTGATATAAGACTCCTCTTATAAAGATATCAAGTAACCCTATTAAAATAAGGTATTATTTAATTAAACCCTTTTAATTAAAGGGGCTCCCTAATCTTATTAGGGATAATTAATTAAACTCCTTTAACTAATTTTCCTTCTTAATCCAATTAGGAATAAATGAGAGTACTTATATTAAATTAATTCTTAAACTCTTTTAGAAATTAAAAAATAATAATAATTGTAATAATATTAATAAGACTCCTCTTATTAATTTATATTTAATATTTTTAAAATATTAAATAATAATATTAAGCTATTTAATTTATTCTATCACCATAGATTAAATTAAATATACATAACATATTATTACGATTATGCCATTAACTTCTTAAATAATTATTCTTCCTTTTTTGGTGTGACCCTTTAGGTTCTCCATATTAAACCGGTTGTGAATAAATCAATTAGAACAATTCTAATCTTATTTAAATAAATAAATTAAATAATTAATTTATTTAAATAAATAATATTTATTCTACAATAGGGATAAGCCTCCCAATGATCAACGACTTTCCGGATAATATAGATTTCAACATTAATCATAAAAGAACCTTTGAGTGAATAGTTAGACAGTCTAATTCAATCCTTCCACCATACAATGTCCCAATTAAATATAAGACATGGAATTATTGTCAAGTCTTATTTTATTTAATTATATGTATTTCGATCCTTAAACGCACAACTCCAAATAATGCAAATTAGAAACTCCTTTCTAATTTCATTACGCTTTAGCCAAGGACTAATGGGTTGTCATTTATCAAATCACATAGGACATTTCTCTTCTTTTATTAGAAGTGGTAGATTTTTTATTGATCATATATTATCTCCATGCATAACTTGTTATACCCAAGCATACCCTTTGATATACCCTAAGGGTCTTAAGGAATAAGTCAAAGTATAACTCATCATACACAAGATACTATGATGATCTCAAGTCCAAGGATTACTTGTACTACTATCACTACAGAATTCCTATCGACAGCAAGTAAAACTCCATTAGGTATTCCTTAGCGAGCCAATGCTCAAATGAACTTATTCTCTAATAAGCACCTACATACTTGCTTTAGTGTCTCCACACAAATGATCATGAGATTAATCATCCTCATCCAATGAGCAAACAACGATGTACCAATCTATCCGGATTCACTATTCCCCAATTTAGTAATCCAATGATTGGGAACTATTTTAGTTTTAAGCTTTCTAAGAATTTAGATCTCATTAGAATGATCATCATCATTATTCTAAAAGCATTGCTTAAAACTATGGGTTTATCACATATTATAAAACAACATCATGTAGATAATTAAAAGCCTTTAATAAATTAATACTTTTTATTAATAAATGAATAAGATTGTTACAAAGTATATGCTTTATCATCAAACATGATTGGCTTGTGTGCATATTACTTTCAGAAGCACCATATAGGCTAATGACTTGGCAACCATATGGTCACCACAAATACCCTCATGAACCTCCCGAAGGACATATTCAGCTTTAGATAGTAGAAAACACTTCAGCAAGGGAGACGAATAAGCCTTCCGATAATGATCTCCATCAATGAGCACAAAATTCGAGCTTCTGTACTTTACTTTCTTAGCCAACATCCAATCTGATGGCAGTACGCCATTTGCCAAGTAGTCGAGAAAAGGAGTCATCTAGCAGTTAGAACGTTCCACACACATCACCTCTCGTCAAGCTGAACACTCGGTTGTTTCAAGACTTCTAAATAAATTGACCCATCGAACGTGCTTGCTTCAGTTGTAGCTAGCTTTCCCAACGCATCTGCTATCGAGTTATCTAATCTGTCTATCTCTTGAAACTCATAAAAATCGAAACACTGAAGCCAATCCTTCAACCCTGCCAGATATTTCACCATTCTCGAACCCCTAGCTTCATACTCCCCTGAAACATGCTTGACAACCAGCTGTGAGTCACTGTAAATAATCAACCTCTGAACATCAAGACTCTTTGCCAATCATAATCCTGCCAACACTGCTTCATATTTTGCCTCATTGTTCATTGCCCTAAATCCGAACCTGATGGCCTGCTGCACTTTAAACCCCTCTAGACTCATCAAGATGATCCCAGCCCCACTGACAACCGAAGTAGAGGACCCATCGACATACAACGTCTATTAATTATGCGACTGCTAAAGTACCGTAATCACCTTCTTGGATCCTTCAATATTACCCAAACTATCATCTGTTTCAGAAAATGAATACTCCACCACAAAATCAGTCAATGCTTAACCTTTAATAGTTGTCCAAGGATGATACTCTGTGAAGAACTGAGACAACTCCATTGTCCACGTAGCGATCCTCCCCAAAACCTCTGGTCTACTCAGCACTTTCTTCAGTGACTGATTTGTGTACATCACTATTAACCGACCTTGGAAGTACTTCCAAAGCTTTCGAATGGCTATTATCAAGGCAAAGACAAATTTCTCAAGGTTCTGCGTCCCTTAATGCATGGTTTACATAGTAAACTGGGTGCTACTTACCCCCAAATCTCCCGCACCAGAACTGCTCCTACTGCCAACGAACTTGCCGCCAAATACAAATATAGAGGTTCAACAGGAATTAGCATCACCAATAAAGGCGCCGAAGATAGATACTCCTTTATTCCCTGAAAGGCATCTTCATATTCTGAATTCCAATGGAAACTCTTCACAATCTTCGGCCCTTTCAAAGTTTTAAAGAACGACAAACACCTTTTTGTCGATTTAGACATGAATTTCATCAAAGCTGCTATCTGACCCGTCAGACGCTGAACATCCTTGTAAGATTGTGGAGACTTTATATCCAAAATAGCCCGGATCTTCTATGGATTAGCCTCTATTCCCCTTTTGTTGACCAGGTAACCCAGGAATTTCCCTGCTCCAAGCCCGAAAGTGCATTTGGTCGGATTTAATCTCAAATTATAATGATAAACCATCTGGAAACACTCCTCCAAGTCGTCCAAATGACCCTGAACTGACATGCTCTTGACGATCATGTCATCAACGTAGACCTCCATGTTTTTCCCCATCTGCCTTGTGAACACATAATTCATCATCCTCTGATAAGTAGCTCCCGCGTTCAACTAGCCAAATGTGATCTTCTTATAGGCATACACTGACCGATGAGTAATGAAAGCCGTCTTCGGGATATCCTCCTTGGACATAGAAATCTGATGATACCCAGAGAAAGCATCCATAAAACTGAGTAAAGCATATCCCGAAGTCGCATCGATAAGCTGATCAATGTGAGGCAAAGGAGAAAAGTCCTTCAGGCATGCCTTGTTCAAATCGGTGTAATCTATGCAGACACACCATTTCCCGTTCTGTTTATGCACCAGTACCACATTTTCCATCCACTCCGGATAGTCAATTTCAAATATAAAATCCGCCGCCAGCAGCTTTGCGATCTCCTCGTCAATTATCTTCTGTCTCTCTAGCGCAATAATCCTCCTTTTCTGCTGAACTGACTTCTTTGTTGGGTCCACGTGCAGCCTATGTTCAACAACCTTTCAACTCACCCCATGCATGTCACTTGGAACCCAAGCAAAGATGTTAGCATAACACCGAAGTAACTCCACCAGGTTCGTCCGGAAGGTTCCAGCAGACCCGAACCTATCTTCACGATCTTCTCATTCTTTCCCGGATACAGTTCAACCTCTTTGGTCTCTTCGGCTAGCATAACCAATGGCTCAGTACTGCTTTCTATAAACGATTCGATCTCAATAGTCATGGTTTACTTCTTTCTACTGACCCCTATACCCGAAGTGATCAACGCATTCCGGTAGCATCTTCTTACTAAGTCCAGATCTCCAGCAACTTCCCCAACTCCATGTGGCGTCGAAAACTTAATCTTAAAGTGGGTAATCGACGTAACTGCCTGAAGAGCTGTCAGAGTAGGCCTTCCTAAGATGACATTGTACGTCGAGTCCACATGCACCACATAAATTTGCACATAATCTCCACCTGCTGAAAAGTCATCCCGAAGATGACTGGTAGCTCAATAGTCCCAACGACATTAACTGGTTCACTATTGAACCCATATAAGGGGGCCTCTTGCCCGATCTCCATCTTCCTTCCATCCAGATTCATCCTCTGGTAAGCATGTGCATACATGATATCTACCGAAGACCCATTGTCAATCATCATCCGCTTCACATCCACCGAACCCACTTGTGCAGTAATGACCAAAGCTCCTTCGTGTGGTTCGATCGGTTCTGAAGGGAAGTCATCATCTGTGAAAGAAATCACCGAACCCGGGTATGCTCTTTCAGTCTTTGGGGGTTTACCCGCCACTATCATCACCGAATCTAGATACCCACGACGCTTCTTCCCTACGACTTTGCCCATGTTTCCTCCTATGATAACATCCACAACATGTCTCGCCACTTGATTCTGACTTGACTTCTCTGGATGACTGTTCTGGACGGGCACACTATTCCTTTATTTCTCCCTCAGGGGCTCTCGTCCGGCCACATACTAAACTAACGCCCCACTTTGCACTTTCCTTTCAATAAATTCTCTCAAATTCCAGCAAGAATTCGTATCATGCCATGCCACCTGATGGTAATCACAGTATTTGTAAGGATTCCCATACCCCGGTTTAAGGTTGTCCCGAGGCTGCTCGAAAATAGGGCTGGTCCTTTATTTGATCCAAAATGGTATCCCGATCAGTATTAAGTTTGGTGTACACCTTATTCACCTTTTGACTCGGAAAAGGTGGGTGACCTCCTCCCAAGCCCCAATTATTGTTGTAATTCTTTTGGTTGCCATCAGACCGATCATTGTTACCATCGTTCCTCTTCTGATTACCATTGAATTTGTACTTGTTCTTCTCCTTTGGCTTTTTGAAGAGCCCTGCTTTAAGCTGCCCATGATTTCTTCTACCACTATAAGGCCTTTAACCTTCTCAAACGCTTCTGCCAAGCTCTTCAGATGGTTAAACATCAGCTTCTTCACCAAGTTCTCCGACTTCACCAGATCTAAGCCATTTTGAAATAATCCCATGACTCGAAGATCATTGAGATCATCACACCGCCCAATGCTTCCTCGAACCTTTTTCACGATCGCCCAAAGACTCATTCGAATACTGTCTGATCTATGCCAACGACCCTATGGGCTTTCTTCTCCTCTTATTGCTCCCGAATCAAGCATGGAACTTTTCACACAAATCTGCACAAGACGAAATTGAGTCTGGAGCCAAGGTCCCCATTCACTGCCTGGCGTCTTTTCTCAATGTTGTCGCAAAGGTTTGGCATTTAGCTGCATCTGAGTAATCATAGTAGTTCATCAGCCTATCATATGTCTGGATGTGGTCGTAAGGATCTCTTGAGCCATCGTAACTTTCCATATAAGGGAGCTTCTTACTAGGATATGCCTTCTCCCGAAGATTTTCTGAGGAGGAAGAGATGCTTTTTTTCCCGAGCTCTCCTTCCCTTGCTGAACTTCGGCAAGTTGCCTCCGAAGCTCCTTCACCTCCTTGGCTAACAGTGCAACCCCATTTGGCTGTGAACAGGCTTCCTTCTTCGAGGAGCCTTTCTTCTTATGATCAGATCGGCCTTTTCCATCCGAACTGGATGCCCTAGAGGGGCTTCATCTGTCGTTCTTGATGTGGCGAGATTCCACAGGGCGATGTGCCTTCTTTGGAATCTCGGGAGTATGACCTCTCGATCTGCTTCGGCGTCTATCCTTCTCACTACGCCGAGAATTCTCAAGGCGAGGTGCCTTCTTTGAACCCTCGGGTGTGCGTCTTCTTGGTCTGCTTCGTCGTCTGTCCTTATCGTCATTCCGAGAATCCTCAGGGCGAGGCGCCCTTTTTGGATCTTCGGGAGTACGACCCCTTGCACTTCCTCTATCTCGAGAACGGCTTCGAAGCCTACTTTCAGACCGTCTGGGCTCTTCATCCCTCCTTGTTCGTTTATCCGGAGACCTGCCATGCTCTTTTGGTCGAGTATAACTGGATGGCTCATCTTCCAGTCCGGCCATAAGAACCATATGCTTGGCAATCTCCTCCCTCTGTTGTAGCAGCACCTTCAAAGCTTTATCAGTTTCCTGTGCCATCTAGCCCAGAGTAGAAGCATTGTATGTCTATTCTTCTCGGTATTGGGTTCTAGGCGGTGTGTCTTCTACCATTTTATGATCCTTACCAGGCCCCATACTACCAGTGGAAAACAACTTCTTCCTGACATCATTGTGACGCCCCCAAAATTAGGTATACATCACCCATCTTGGGTCGTCAGATACATGGTACAAAATTCAAATACAACTTACTAATACAACTGTCGTGTACAATACGACAAAACATAACTGTGAGTTTGAATACAATTATTGTCTACTAGAGATTATACAAACTCAAAAGAAGTCCTCATTACAATTATTAACACACTATTTCATAGAATAGTGAAGACTACTAATGCTATCCTCTGATATTCACTCGCTCCCCGACTAGTCCCTCACGATATTTTCTCATTTCCTAAAGAGAACAAGTGAAAGAAAGGTGAGCTCAACTAGCCCAAGAAGAAATATTATGACTAAGATAATGCAGAATAAATTATCGTTAGCCTTCAACAGTGTTAAACTGATAAAATATAACAACATCAAGTTTAACTGCAGCGGAACAAGCAATCCATTAAAAGAGTCAAGTAGAGAATAAAATCTACTATCTTTTATGATTTAAAAGGTTTTCATGACTTTTTATTTGGGACTCGACTTAATAAATAATCCACATCATTGAATCACCGCTGCACTACGGCCAAGGATATTTTTAGTATCACAACCACAAATTATCCATGCACTACAGCCAAGGACATTCGTGTATTCATTAATGGTCATGACCATGCCAACAACTGTCCATCAATGCACTACGGGCCAATGATAACTTTTACCACATCATTTGTAACATTACGTGGAGCAACACACAACAACACATGATCTCCTATATCGTAACTCCTTTCCATGGAGCAACACGCAACAACACATGAACTCCTATATCGAATTCCACGTCCTTTCGATGAAGATCAGCATAACTCTTTTGTCGATCTTGTGAGGTTTTTATACGTTGTCGGATCGTTTGAATCTTTTCCGTAGTCATACGTACCAACTCCGGTCCCAACAACGTTTCTTCACCCACCTCATCCCAGCATACTGGCGAACGATACTTTCTTCCATACAACGCTTCGAATGGAGCCATGTCAATACTTGCTTGATAACTGTTGTTGTAGGAAAACTCCACCAATGGTAAGAACTTGTCCCAACTTCCCTTGAAATCAAGGACACAGAGTCTTAATAGATCTTCAAGAGTTTGAATAGTCCTCTCCATCGTCCGGTCCGTCCCGAGGATGATATGTCGAGCTAAATCGTAAGTCTGTGCCCATAGCTTTTTGAAAACTAACCCAAAATCGTGAAGTGAATCTTGGGTCTCGATCGGAAACTATGGATTGGCATACCATGCGATCTTACAATCTCGTTTATGTACATACGAGCAAGACGTTCAAGTGTATAAGTTTCTCGATTCCAGAAGAAATGAGCGGACTTGGTCAATCTATCAACAATGACCCAAATCGCATCTATGCCTTGAAAAACCTTAGGAAGACCGATAACGAAATCCATGGTAATGTGCTCCCACTTCCATTCGGAATTTCAAGTGGTTACAATGGACCTTTTGGTACTTGATGTCCGCTTTAACTCGTTGACAAGTTAGACACCTTGAGATAAACAACGCTATATCTCCTCTTCATATTGCTCCACCAAAATGTATGGCGAATATCATGATACATTTTGGTACTCCCAGATGGATTGTAAGCGGTGTGTTATGCGCCTCCATCATGATTTTATACTTTAAATCGTGGTCGTTAGAACACAAAGTCCGGAGTTGACTCAAGTATTCCTTCTTCATCGATTCTTGCTTCCTGATAGCACCTTCTTGCACTTTCTTCCTCATACGCATCGGCTCTGTGTCTCGTAACTTGGCGACTTTAACTTTATCGATTAAAGTTGGTTCTACTCGTATATTCGCCATCATCACATGGGTCCCCAGAGTCTTTAACTCTATCTCCATCCTTTGCAAGTCACACAAAATGGGCCTGCGTTGACAATATCGCTTTTCAGACTTGCATGTGATCTTACACTCAACGCGTCGCCTACCACGTTCGCTTTCCCAGGATGGTATTGGATGGTATGATCATAATATTTCAACAGTTCAAGCCAACGTCGTTGTCGCATGTTGAGTTCCTTTTGAGTAAAGAAATATTTGAGGCTTTTATGATCCGTAAAGATCTCCACCTTCCCCCAATACAAGTAATGCTTCCAAATCTTTAGTGCGAAGACAACAGATGCCAACTCTAGATCATGAGTAGGATAATTCCTCTCATATTCTTTGAGTTGTCTTGAGGCATAGGCTATGACTTTTCCATGTTGCATGAGAACACATCCCAACCCTTTGCCCGAAGCATCACTGTAGATGACAAATCCTCCGAGCAGGATGGTATTGCCGTAAGCAGTGCGAAATGAGTCTCCTCTTGAGTTCTTGAAAACTCTTCTCACATTCTTCGCTCCAACCGAACTTTGTATCTTTTCGAGTCAGCTGAGTCAATGGAGTAGCGATTCGGGAAAATCCTTCCACGAATCTCCGATAATAACCAGCTAAACCGAGAAAGCTACGTACTTTGATCACTGATTTAGGTTGCTCCCAGCTTTGAATTGCTTCAATTTTTGCTGGGTCAACAGATATTCCATGACTTGATACTACGTGCCCAAAGAATGCTACTTCCTCAAACCAGAATTCGCATTTCTTTAACTTGGCATAAAGCTTGTATTCACGAAGCTTTTGGAGTGTCAGCCTTAAGTGTTGTTCATGATCTTCACGGCTTTTGGAATAAATAAGGATGTCATTAATAAAGATGACCACAAAGTGATCCAAATATTCCATGAATACTCGGTTCATCATAAAATGAAGGCAGCAGGAGCATTAGTCAATCTAAAGGACATGACTAGGAATTCATAATGCCCGTACCGAGTTCTGAAAGCCGTCTTTGGAATGTCATCGGTTCTAATCTTCAATTGGTGATATCCGGAACGAAGATCAATCTTTGAAAAGAATTTGGCTCCTTGCAATGGTCAAACAGTCATCAATACGTGGCAATGGATACCTATTTTGATGGTGACATGATTCAACTCCCGATAATCAATACAAAGTCGCATACTCCCATCTTTCTTCTTCACGAATAGAACAGAGCACCCTCAATAAGAAGTACTAGGATGAATAAAGCCGATGTCTAACAATTCCCTACAGTTGGGTCTTTAACTCCTCGAAGTTCAATAGGAGTCATTCGATATGGGGCTTTGAAATGGGTTTTGTAGGGTTCAAGGTCGATACAAAATTCAATTTCACGCTCGGGGGTAGCCATGAAGTTCTTCGAGAATACGTCAGAAATTTATTAACAATAGAAATATCGTTCAAAACTGATGTATTTTTGTTTAAATCTGTGACATGAGCTAAGAAAGCTTGACATTCGTTTTTCAATAAACGAATAGCTTTATGGCTTGAGATGACCGTGATTGATTTTAATGGTTTGGTCGCTTGAATTTTCATAATAGGTTGATTTGGAATATGAAAGCTAACAACCTTATGGAAACAATCAATTTTTGCATGATGAGTAGTTAACCAATCAATCCCTAGAATCACGTTAAATGCAAGTATTTTCAATGAAATAAGATCTACAGGTAATGTGAGGGTATCGATTTGAACCAAACAAGACTTATAAATAGTGGATGTAATGAAGGTTTCTCCCAACGGAGTTTTCATAGATAAGTCAAAGTCTAATTTCTCCGGAGTTAAATTTAATCGATGAGCGCAAGTAGGAGAAATAAAAGAATGGGTAGAACCGGTATCAAATAAAGTATAGATTTTGCTAGAGTTTATGATAAGCTTACACGTGATGACCTCATTCGGGTTCCTTGCTTTTTGGGAGGTCACAACAAACGCTCTCCCTTGCACTACCGATTTTGACTTTTCTGGGACGGCCTTTGGTACCTCCATCCTAGCTGAATTTGTCTTCGGTGAATGACAAAATCGGGCCAAGTGACCTTCTCTTCCATAATTATAACATGCTTTGGACGGCATCACGCAGTTTGGACTGATGTGCCCCTCCCCTCCGCATTTGAAACATATGATAGGTGGTCGTTCTCCTTCCTTAACGACAGGTGTTGGTGCTGACATCTTTCCATCATTATTGAATCTCCTCTTCTTGAAATGTCCATTCTTATTATTTTGGCCCTGATTACCACCGAAGTGGTTACCATTTCTGGCCTGTTGATTCCCTCCACGCTTGTTGTCACCGCTTCGATGACTGCTCTTGCTGGTATTATCATTTTGCCGGCTGCTCTCTTTTAGTTGCGTTGACTCGTTATCGCGCTCCACTAACTGAGCCCTATTTACAACATCTGAATATAAACACAGTTTATGAGAAATAAGATGTTAACATATCTCCGGCTTCAAACCTCTTAAAAACATCTGTGTCATTCTCTCTTCATTATCCACCAAGTGGGATGCAAATAGAGATAACTCCGCAAATTTAGCCTCGCATTGCGACACGGTCATATTGTTTTGTTCCAACTTGATAAACTCCACCTCCTTCATGTGACGAATACTTTCGGAAAAGTATTTGTCGTTGAACAGCTCTTGGAACTTCTCCCAAGACATCTTCAGTACGGCAGGTTGAGTACGTTTTACCGATTCCCACACGTAATATGCCTCTCTGTGCAACATAAAGGCGGTAAAGGGAACCTTTTGCTCCTCGGAGCATCCCAAGACATCAAATATCTTGGTGATCTGCTTTATCCATGCTTCCGCCATAAGTGGTTTTGGCTCTCCCTTAAACTCTGGTGGTACCAGCTCCTTGAACTGTTTAGCGGTGACCGCCCGAGAGTTTCCAGTGTTTCTACGTATTTTTGGATGAGGCCGCTCTCGCTTTCTTTGTTGCATGAATTGCATAAAGCCCCTGAACATTTGATCATTCATCATTTGGCTAATGTTGTTGTTTGCATGAGGATTATCGCCTTTCTGATGCACATTATCCTGATTATTGATATGTGGTGAATCAACGGTCGCTTGTGCTCTATTTCTATTCTCAACATTCTCGGATGTCATTTTCAGATACTGCTACAAAACAAAGGTTAATTGACATGTAACATATTATCCCTAAATTCTGACCGACCAATTAAATACAACAAAAACTTAGGTAGGTCATACTAGCGAAGGAATTCCCCGTCTCTCCCCTCCTAGTACTATTCTCACATCTTAGCCAGGATCATATCCTAATCTTTGATACAAGCTGTGGCGCCCCAAAATTAGGTATACATCACCCATCTTGGGTCGTCGGATACATGGTACAAAATTCAAATACAACTTACTAATACAACTGTCGTGGTACAATACGACAAAACATAACTCGTGAGTTTGAATACAATTATTGTCTACTAGAGATTATACAAACTCAAAAGAAGTCCTCATTACAATTATTAACACACTATTTCATAGAATAGTGAAGACTACTAATGCTATCCTCTGGACTGTTACTCCGTTCCCCGACTAGTCCCTGATATGTTCTCATTTCACAAGAGAACGGTGAAAGAAAGGGTGAGCTCAACTAGCCCAAGAAGAAATATTATGACTAAGATAATGCGTAATAAATTATCGTTAGCCTTCAATGATGTTAAACCGATAAAATATAACAACATCAATTTTAGCTGCAAATGAACAAGCAATCCATTAAAAGAGTCAAGTAGAGAATAAAATCTACTATTTTTATGATTTAAAAGGTTTTTCATGACTTTTATCATTGGGACTCAATTTTTTAATAAATAATCCACATCATCGAATCACCCTGCACTACGGCCTAAGGATATTCTTTAGTATCCGACCACAAATTATCCATGCACTTTCTGACTAAGGACATTTGTATTCATTAATGGTCATGACCATGCCAACAACTGTCCATCAATGCACTACGGGCCGATGATAACTTTTACCACATCATTTGTAACATTACGGTTATGATTACACCGAATAATCCCTGGTCATAATCATACCAAGTCCATCTATGCACTACAGGCCACAGATGACTTTCAACATAATATAAACATGAGGACGATGACAATGATATAAGAATTCAATAAAACAAGTTCAAGAATTAATTTATTCAGGAACTAATAATGTCCAAATTTTCAACATGATACTACTTTGTAGAGTAAAATTCAAGAATGATCAGAAGAATATTTCCATGAAAAGATACTAGATGAAACGCAAATATCAAGGATATTCTACTAATTTCATGGAGTATAGAAGTCAAAACTTTAACCAACTGAGTATAATAAAGAATGGGATAACAAAAGAAATCAGCATGCATGATGTACTCAGATGCAGACGAGTTATTCCAACGAGAATAATAATAACGGAACCGAAGTCGAGGCAAAATTTGCAAGCAAGGGATGTTCCAACAAAATAATAAAAAGAGCGGAACCCGGTCCGGTGTAAAACACATGCATAAGATGTTCCATCATAATAATAATAAAGAGCGGAACCAGTCAGATGTAAAACACATGCATGGATGTTCCAATGAATAATAATAAAAAAGATTTTAACCAGGTCCTGTAAAAACACACGCAGACGAGGATGTTCCAAGCGAGAATAATAGAAGAATGTCACCAAGTATAGGTAAATAGGCGTATACAAGTTATTCCATGAGTAATAATAAGCAATGGAATAACAACGAGTTCTCTTCATGAATAAGAAAGAATAACACCCCTTACATTAGTAGGAGATTGAATCTGCGAGTAGTGTAGTAAATGTATACTCTTCTTCTTCTCTCTTATTCTCTCTATACTTTTTCTCTCTATAGCTTGAATGAATTAAGTGAAAAAAATAATGAAGCACTAGGCCTCTATTTATAGAAGATTTCTAGCTTAGCACTTAAAATGTGAAAAGCAAGTGGCAGCATTTGGTGATGATGAAAAGAAAAGTGGTTTGACGCCTGTAATGTGAAACACCAAGTGGTTTGACGCCTGTAATGTGAAAGGACAATTGGTTCGATGCCTGTAATATAAAACGGCAAGTGGTTCGACGCCTGTAATATGAAACGGCAAGTGGTTTGACGTCTGGTAAAGGTAATTACTATTGACGAAGGTAATTACTATTGACGAATGTAATTACTATTGATGAAGGTAATTACTATTGACGAAGATAATTACTATTAACGAAGATAATTACTATTGACGAAGATAATTACTATTGACGAAGAGACTCTTAGATGATGACATATGCCCCCCATAAAATAACCAAACTTACCACAAACGTCTCATAATAGACTCTTTATATACATCAAGGATTGAATAAATATTACCACAAATCATTTTACTTTTAATCAACACATATTTAATCTTTCAACAATTATTAATCATTTATAACTTGTCGTCTCAATTATTGATTCAATAATATAACATATTATCTGAGATGATCTTGTGACAATAATTGAATCAATAATATAAGAGATATGATGCAAACGTTAATTCTTTGTAGTAATAATTGAGTATGGGTGAGTGACTTCTCAAGTAAGCGTCGATAATAAATACAGTGTGCTACTATGCAACCACAGCAGACATCGTATTTTTACTACTAGGGTAATTTAACGGTTTTAACGGTAACACCTCGCCGTTATTTCCATAAAGTATTTTTGTCGTTTTTTAATCCGGACAATAATTCCGTTAATGGGGTCCACTAATGATTGTCTTGAGTCGCATACGAATATTCCCGACAAAAAGAATATTCCCCGACCAAACGAATATTTAATAACAACTTACTTACTTTGCAAAATTTATAAATATTACCCACAACTATAACATTATATCAAATTTACTCCATAATATTCAAAAATAATATTTATAGAAAATTCATCTTTATTTATAAAAGTTGGGGTCTTACAATCATCGTGGCCTCTCGTTTGAGACCTTGTCGGGGCACTTTGTGGCCCAAGTCTGTCATTGACACTCTTTGACAACCCCAACCTATCCTTAACAGAAACTCTCTGTTGAGAAGAACTCGTCGTCGTTGGCTATCCTTCATCGGTGGTTGTCCTACTGTTCTCCATAACTTCTGATGTAGGATGTTTAATGAACGTGATTGAAATCCAGAAACACTAGAAAAGCGCCCTCCTTCTAGCGCCATTATTAACGCCAAGATCCGTCCACATGCCTCAACCACCAAAAGTGCGTCCAATCCTGCACAGAAACGAGTAAACACCAAAAGCTTGACGGCTTGGGCCGACGGGGGATAGCTCCAGTGTGAGAATAAGTACCGATTGATATAAGGTTAGCAATGGAGGCTTAATGCTCTAGTGCTGGAAAGTAAATTGCATGTACCTTAGAATCAATGATCTGCCTTGTATTTATAATAATCTCACCACCTTGTAAGCAATCCTTCTCCGAATCAGATTAAGGTTCCCAGCCAAAGACCAATCCATGACAGGATTGAATCGAATCTCCTATAATTAAGGAAGTTGATTCACAGTCCAACACTTCCTTCCCAAATCAGAGTCCAAATACAATTAGCAACCTCAACTCACAAATTCCCTGTCCACTAAATCCACCTCAGGTCTAAGCCCAAATATTTCCATATAATTAATGGCTCATTACACTTCAAAGGCCCAAATAATAAAGCCCAACATCTATAATTTACTGATAATATCAACATGGAGTATTTATTATTCATTCTAAGTTACAAAGTTGTCTCCACGTATTTAATGAATTAAGGCACTTGTCATTAGGAGTGAGCAAAAAACGGATAAAACCGAACCGAATTTTTTTAACCGAATTATTTCGGTTTTTCGTTTTTTTTTTTGGAAATTCGGTTATATCCGAATTATTATTCAATATTCGGTTTCGGTTTCGGTTTCGGTTCTCAAAAACAGGTTATTCGGATACCTGAATAACGATATTTAATGCTTAAAAAATAATAATTTTATACTTGATGGCTTGCTGCCGTGGTATCTATTATCTAATAAAACTATTAGACTAATATGAATATCTACGAGACTACGAGTCGAGAGTAGAGAGTTGAGACTAGTACTAGTCTGAGTAAGTCGAGTCGAGTAGCGAGTAGTCCGCCGAAGTAGCCGTCACGTGTCGCTCATGATCCACAGATCTGAGATATTCCTCAGCCTCTTCTTGCTTCTCTGCTCCGGATCTCTTCACAGATCTCTTCACACCTTTTGCAGTTCGGCGACTCCGGCTCTCTCCGGATCTCCCTAGTCCGACTCCAGGTATATTTCATTCACTAATCACTAATTCAGTAGCAAGAATGCAAGATTCGTGTGCATGAGTCATGACTGCATGTTGTTTTGTTGGGGATTAATTTGGGTTTAATTTGGTTCTTCAGAATCTTCAGTTTGGGTTTCTTTTATGTGTTTATTATCTAATTTAGGTTTAATTGTTTTTCTTCATAATGGTCACTTTATTACCCAAAAGAAGAAGAGGGTTTTTCGATTGTCTTAGCAATTTTTACTCTGTGTATCCTTACAGTTTAATTTGGGTTATGATTTCATGTCTAATTTTCTCCTTGCTTAACAATTGATTCCATTTTTTGAATGTTAAATGATGGAGAATTAATAATAAGATATGAATGGAGAATTAATAATTAATTGTTTTATTCCTAGTTTTTAAGAATCTTCATATCCATGTGCTCATATCCTTATGCACCTGTATCTCACACTTGTACGTTTTGCTATATGCAGTATAGCAATGAAATGTATTTTAGCAAGTTTAATTGACAAAAGTGTTTGCTCATATGACCTGTGTCATGTCAAGTGGGGGAGATAAACTTATTTCTTTGCAATGTTCACTTCAGTAAACAATTTGTGTGTGACCTGTCCATTAATGTTACAATCATTTAAACATTTTGAAGATGAAAGAATATTTGGCTTTCATCTGTTGATCTTTGTTTGGTTACGAAATTGACATTATGTTATGATGTTCAAACTGAATTTTATCTGAATTCGTGAATACATTAGTCTTGGTCTTTATAATTGTGTGTGTTATACTATCCATTGTAATTAAGGTATTGATTTCACTATCGTTTCTGCAGCTATTGCAAGTGTACTATTATTGAAGGACTTACGGATTCTATTTGTGGTAAGATAGCATCTTACGGTCCTTATCATGTAGTCTTCATATTGTTATTCAATTTGATCATCCTTTTGAGTCTCTTAACATTATTTGACATTTCCACCCCTTGCAGACATTATTTAACAATTTGATTATCTAGGTTAGTTCTAATTTTATTCTACATTGTTGTTCTCTGCAATTAACACTGACCCCTATACTCATTTATTTGATATTCTGCAGGTTTATATTTACTTATCAGTTATCATGTGTTCTTATACTGTTTATTTGATATTCTGCAGGTTTATATTGTCATATCAGTTATCATATGGCTCATTATAATGTTGGTTGTTGCCTTGTTGGCTTGTTGCTGTAGTATGTTGCTGTTGGTCTGATGCAGTGATGCTAGCTGCTGCCGCCTGCCTGCTACTCTGTCTCTGCTAGATTAATTTCATTATATGCTGCTTTGTTATGTCATAAATTTTTTAAGTTCTCAAGGACTGGACACTGGACAGTTAATTTCTGTTGGATGACCAGTTGCCAGTAATTTGTTAAACAGTTGCTGTAAGTTAACAGTTGCCAGATATTTCGGTTATTACCCGAATACCCGAAATTACAATTTGGTAATTCGGTATTCGGTAATTCGGTTTTTTTCAAATTTCGGTTACAATTTCGGATAGTGAAAGTATCACTAATTCGGTTTTTGGTTATATAACCGAATAGCTTATTCGGTTCGGTTATAACCGAATGCTCACTCCTACTTGTCATAAAATATCAATTAATGCATATATTTTAATAATATCACATGTTACAATATAGTACGTAACACCCTCACAGAAAAATAAAGTCTTATTTTTAGGATGAGCACCCTTTGTAGCGGTTTGGAGTCACTCATTTTCATTAACACGGTTTCCATCCAAAAAGAATCTAACGATTTCAAACATCAATATGATAATAATTAGTATTTTGAAAACTTTAAATGACCATAATTTTCTCATTTTTTAATTAATTAAATTTTATGATCTTTATATGGTTAAAAAGCTCTTGACAAAAATTACACAACTATATTAAATTTTATAGTTTCTTTCAACAAACAAAAATACAATTAATTAAAACTCATTTTGGCCATTCAAACAAATCTCAAATGCATGTATCTCAACATATCATTCATATTAAATCAACAAAAAATTAGAGAATGACTAATAGTAAATATAATGAGACATGTTTAAATTCATGAATGCAATAAAATGAAAATCATCCCTTTTCATGTTCATTCGCAAAATATTTTGCATGTTGATACATAACGCGTGTATCATATTTGCATAATATATGCACATAAATATCTTCACGTATATAATGCACAAAATGTATGATATATAATATTCATAAACCTTTTTTGAAATTGCGTACCTCTCATGAATTTCAATATGTTACCTCTTGAATTAATGCCACAAACTTGTAATAAACCTCCTTCATGGACCATGGTGATAATCTTTCCTAATAAATATGAAGTCTCAAACGTCCATCTTGTGAAAAATAATACTCTCTCCGTCCCATGATAAAAATTCTTATTATTATTTTGAGTAGTCCTATATTAAATGTTCATTTTCCTTTAATAACTAAACTTTTAAACATATTTTCCTATTATAATTAAAGTAGATTAAATATCTCATATTTTTAACGTTTCAATTTTTCTCCATATTTAATGACATTATTATGGACAATTTTGTCATTTCATTCATCTTCTTAATATGCGTAAAAAGTCCACCATAACTTTTATCCTGGGACGGAGGGAGTATAAATTAATAAATTCACAACAGAAAATGATATTTTTATATTAAAATTGTCGTTATAGATCCTATAGCGACGATTTTCACCGTCGTTATACATCTATAATGACACTTTTCATATGTAAATATCAAAAAATATTGTGAAAATATCAATTTCCTAAATAAAAATCTTAAGATTGCTGAGATAGATTTATAACTCATAAAATAGAATATAGAAGGCTTAGATGTGCGTATTAGATGCACTGTCTTTAAGACATTTATTCGTCCACTCGTAAATAAAATTTAAAGATTCAAACGAATAATTCTCTCAAGATACAACTAAGCGCATATGTGAAATGTTTACAAGTAGCAAATTTTAAAATAATCCCAACCAATTCTACGTACTTTGAATTGATGAGAAAGAGGCATTGATATTGAGAAAAGACAAGTCAAAAACCTATGTATTAATTATTAAATGACAAGCGACAAGCCTTTCACAAATAATCATATCTTTTAGTTATTCATATTTATTCCGGGAGAAGGTTCAAAAATACCTCTGATTTTTATTGCGATGTCTACCGAACACCTTATAATTTTTTTTTTCTTTCCAAAAGTACCCTTAACGTTATATTTTTAGAGTCGCTCTTGTCCCTGCCGTTAACAAATCTGCCAACTAGACTAACGGATGTTAATGTGACTGACACATGCCAATAATTGCTGACATGTACAAAAATTCATTAACACAAATAATTAAAAAATCCAATTTTTATTAATTATTTATTTTATTTTTCTTTAAAACAAAATAAATAATTAATAAACAAAATAAATATTTATATTTATATTTAATTCATTAACAACAAATAAGTCACAAAAATTCATTAACACAAAAATTAAAAAATCCAAGTTTTATTAATTATTTATTTTATTTTTCTTTAAAACAAAATAAATAATTAATAAATAAAATAAATATTTATATTTAATTCATTAACAACAAATAGATCCTCAGAATCATCATTCCCAAATTTATATTTAATTCATTAACAAAAAATAGTTCGTGCTTGAATGAGAACGAGAGGAACTGGTGCTGTGTTGCTTTTCAACTGAAGCTTTTCTAGATCTCAGAGAAGCTGAGTGACTAGATCTTTTAGTGTTGCCAGATCATCTCCAAATCGTTCACCACCACAACTGACAACACCACAAAATCAAGCAATTTCCAGAAAATAAAATTCAAACAGCTAGAAAGAAAGTCTAGAAGCATAACAAAACACTAAAACAAAAACAAACAAACCATTAAATTCACTCTAATCCCATTTTCTTTCCATATTTTTTTCAGAGACTTAATTTCTGCAACATACCTTCTTCAGAGCAAATAAATCAATGCCAATACCATAAACAGTCGATTAAAAAACACAAAAGAACTAAATTTAATTTCATCACAATTTCTCGACATCGTTTTCTAATCAACCAAACATGGCCTTAAAGTGTCAACCTCTAAAACACCTAAAATCATCAAACAAAAAATACCCAGAAACTTAAAATAAGAAAGAAACAAAACCCAGAAGTCGATCTACATTAAAACCAATATTTATTCACAAAAAAAATAAAATCCAAACCTAGGGTTTGAGATCGAACTCAAAATTAAACTTCCAATCACGATAGCAATCGAGAAGTGAAACTGAGAAATCGGAAGAAGAAAACTGAGAAAGGGGAAGAGCTAACAAGAAGAGAGCAATTGGAAGAAAAAGAAGAATAGTGACGGAAGGAGAGAAAATAGTGGAAGGGGAAGAGCTAACAAGAAGAGAGCAATTGTTGTTAATGAATTTTTGATTTTTGTGACCTATTTGTTGTTAATGAATTAAATATAAATATAAATATTTATTTTGTTTATTAAATATAAATATTTATTTTGTTTTAAAGAAAAATAAAATAAATAATTAATAAAAATTAGATTTTTTAATTATAGGTGTTAATGAATTTTTGTACACGTCAGCAATTATTGCCACGTGTCAGCCACATTAACACCCGTTAGTCTAGTTGGTAGATTTGTTAACGGCAGGGGCACGAGCGACCCAAAAAATGTAACGTTAAGGGTACTTTTAAATAAAAAAAAAATAGGGTGCTCAATAGACATCGCGATAAAAATCAGGGATATTTTTATTTCAATGGACACAATCTTAGGAACGTATGTATATATATCTGGTGATGAAAAGATATTATTCTTAATCACTTGCATTTGAACAAATAGACATGTCTTTTCTAAAATAATAAGCAAACATATTCATATTAAATAAAATTACAAAACAGTAGTACCTTTATTTTTTTTCTTCTGAGCACTCCCTGATAGCTTGTGGAAAAGCCAAAATTGTCCTTTGACTGACTTGGGAACAAGAGCTTATATTAGGAGTGAAGCGCGGTCTTGGTTTGATGTCAAACCGCACTTTAAAATCGCTTAAATGCGGTTTGATAAATTAAAAATCATACCTAAATCGCTTTGTGATGCGGTGCGGTGCGGTCTTGGTGTGATGTATGCGATTTTAAAGCGTCTGTGTGCGGTTTTAATTGGCGCGGTTTCGATTCCAAAACTAATTGAAAAAATAAAAAGGTTTAAATCTTCAATAAAATTTAACATAGAACTCACATCGAGCAATTAACTTAGTGACATAGTCGGCAATGAGAATTATATCAAGCATAAAACCAAAGTTCTTTCTACCAAACGTGTCAAATTCACCATCAAATCATAGAACAGTGAGACACGTAAAATAGTTTTAGTTTATAATAAAGGAATGATGCTTTAAAACTAAAACATATGCTATATAAAACAACGGAGACCATATATTCGATAACAAACAAGAAGGTTTATTTAGTTCTCAAAAAATTAAAAGTATATACTAGACGCTCCCAAAATATGTATACATCACCCATTCTGAGTCGCCAAATACATGGTACAGAAAATAACTATAACTTTATTATTACAATTGTCGTGCAAAATACGACAACACATACTGTGAGTTTAAATACAAATATTATCTTCTAGACAATATCCACACTCAAATAAAGTCCTAATTATAATTATTGATACACTATTTTACAAAATAGTGAGGACTACTAAACCAACTATCTTGAATCATCACTCCATACCTCGACTAGTTCCTGCTAAATTCTCACCTCCTGAGAAGAAATATGGAACAAAAAGGAAAATGGTGAGCTCAACTAGCCCAGTAAAGAATATTATGACTAAGATAATATACAACAAATTATCATTAGTCTTCAACAAGAAAAATCTGATAGAATATAATAGACAACAAGTTTTAGATCAACAATTGCAGCGGAAACATCAATCCTTTAGAAGAGTCAAGTAGAGATTGAATTCTACTATCTTCTAAGATTTAAAAGTCCATCATCAATATTTTATCCCTGTAACATCAATTAATATAAATCTTGAATCAAATATTCATCTTTGCACTACTGCCAGCCAAAGATATTCATTCAGATCCTTGGGTTTGGTCGTGTTCATCTCAACACTGCTCATCT
The DNA here is from genome assembly GCA_020205615.1 of Panax quinquefolius. Lineage (NCBI taxonomy): Eukaryota > Viridiplantae > Streptophyta > Magnoliopsida > Apiales > Araliaceae > Panax > Panax quinquefolius. The sequence continues at coordinate 34,323,452 of CM035151.1, forward strand.
TTGACTACGGGCCAAAGATATTCATCAGTTAATCATTCATTTTGACTACATGCCAAAGATATTCAGTAATATCATCATTTAGGACTTGGGATGATAAAAAATATCTTAAAGAAAATGAATTCAGTGAGACAAAAGAACAAATATTAGGTATTCGTACTTTAGATAATCCAAGTTCAAAAATACTTCATAGTGGCATAAAATTCAAGAATAAAGATCAAAACATGGATAAAATCAAAGATAGTAACCATAATAGACATCTTGGACAAAGAAGAGAAAATTTCATTTTTCGATGAATAGTGTTGTATTCGTGAATAATGTCGTATACGTGAAAAGTAACCCCGACATAAAAAGGTAGAAATCCCACAATAAAATTCATATCAATATTTTGGCATAATGATATTGAAGAAAATAATATCATTTACGAAGAAAATAACATCCCTTACCTCAAAAGAACAGTACTTCTGACTGGAATATCGGTTGTAATGCCAAAGAAACTTGCACTGATTAGCAACTCTCAAAATATCTAAATACTCACAAAATACGCTCGATAATATAGAGATAGAGAAAACTTGTTTCTGGTATAATTTTTAATTCTAACTAAGCACCCTATTTATAGGAAAATGCTAGAATGTCAAAGCAGACTAAATTAATAATATTAATATAATATTTTTTTTCTACGCATGCCACTTTGAAAAATTATCAGCCCACCACATTTGAAAAATTAATTCAGCACATTTTGTCAACAAAGGACAGAAGTGGGTCCCACACATAATTTTAATAAAAATATTTATGTCTGAAACTTCAATAATTCATAATAAATAGTCATTTTATCAGAAAATACGAATTTTATGTCCATTCTATAGGAAATTAAATTTTCTACAACTTTGTAGATTTAATTTTTTCCAAATTCCAAACGAAAAATGACTGAAATCCACATACGAACAATTTTTAATACCTCTATTCCGACAAAATACTGATAAAACACCTCAGCATTAATTCCTTCATTTATATCCACATAAAATAAATATATCCTTCATTTATATCCACATAAAATAAATATATCCTTCATTTATATCCACATAAAATAAATATTTTCTTATCATATAAATCAATAATTAATTAGTCACTAATAATATTACAGAATCATAATTATGACAACCAGGTCGTTCCCAAGAAAGAATGGGGCTTTCCAATAAGGATTTCTCCTTACTGGAGCGCAATTAGGTGATCAAACCCCTTTCCTAGACAGAAATTCCTTAGACATTGCCAATAATGCTATCTAATAATATTATTCAAATAATATGAATTATTAATCTAATAATGGGAAATACTGTGAAGTGACAATTATTGAAACAAGAATAATATAAAATATCAACGCAACAATTATTGAATCAATAAAATAAAATATTGAACAGTAATTACTGTAACAATTATTGAGTAGTGCCTTCTTATGTAAGAATCAATAATTCAAACATACTATGCAATACTGGTGTGCTTTCGTTCAACCACGCCAGACATCGTATTTTAACCAATTTAGGGGTATTCCAACAGTGTTAACGGTAATAATTACGTCATTATTTATAAAAAACTCATACTTGTCATTTTTTTCATCCGACCGTTTTCCGTTATGGGGCCCACAAATGGTCGCTACTGAGTCGCATTTAATATTCCCCGACAACAAGAATATTCCACGACCAAACGAATATTCCCCGACAACAATGAATATTTTATAACCACTTGCTTATTTTGCAAAATTTGCATATTTCACCCATAACCAAAGCATTATATCAAATTAACACCTTATTAATTCAAAATAATGAATAGAGGAAATTCAATTTTATTTATAAAAAGTTGGGGTCTTACAACCTCCCCTCCTTATGAAATTTCTTCATCGAAATTGACGTACGTACCTGGTGTTTCGAAAAGGTGAGGATACCTCGCTTTCATTTCTGATTCTAACTCCTAAGTCATTTCTTCAATAGCATGGTTCCTCCACAAAATCTTAACTTGTGGTATAACCTTGGTGCGTAGGACATGTTCTTTCCTATCCAAGATCTTAACATGTACCTCCTCATACATTAAATCTTTGGCTATCTCGTCTGGTATTAACTCAATAATGTGGTTCAGGTCTTTCAAATATTTACGAAGCATAGATATGTGAAAAACATTATGAACACGAGACATGCTTGGAGGTAATGCGAGTCTATAGGCCACATTTCCTATTCGGTCAAGAATCTCAAATGGACTAACAAATCGTGGATTGAGCTTTCCTCTCTTCCCAAATCTTGTAACTCCCTTTCATGAAGCAATACGTAACAATACATGATCCCCAATATTAAATTCCACGTCCTTTCGATGAAGATCCGCATAACTCTTTTGTCGATCTTGTGAGGTTTGAATACGTTGTCGAATCATTTGAATCTTTTCTATAGTCATGCATACCAATTCCAGTCCCAACAACGTTGCTTCACCCACCTCGTCCCAGCATACTAGAGAACGACATTTTCGTCCATACAACGCCTCGAATGGAGCCATGCTTATACTTGCTTGATAACTGTTGTTGTAGGAGAACTCCATCAATGACAAGTACTTATCCCAACTTCCTTTGAAATCAAGGACACATAGTCTTAATAGATCTTCAAGAGTTTGAATAGTCCTTTCGATGGCCCGTCCATTTGAGGATGGTATGCCGAACTGAATCGTAAATTCGTGCCTATAGCTTTCTACAAGTTAATCCAAAATTATGAAGTGAATCTTGGGTCACGGTCCAAAACTATGGATACTGGCATGCCATGAAATCTCATAATCTTATTTACGTTCATACGAGCAAGACGTTCAAGGGAATAAGTCTCCCGTATCGGCAAGAAATGAGCAGACTTGGTTAATCTATCAACAATAACCCAAATCGCATCTATGCTTTGAGAAACCTTGGGAAGACCCATAACGAAATCCATGGTAATGTATTCCCACTTCCATTTTGGAATCTCAAGTGGTTACAACGGACCTTTTGGCACTTGATGCTCCGCCTTTACACGTTGACAAGTTAAACACCTCGAGATAAACTCTGCGATCTCTCTCTTCATATTGTTCCACCAAAATGTATGTTGAAGATCATGATACATTTTGGTACTACCAGGATGGATTACAAATGGTGTGTTGTGTGCCTTCATCATAATTCTATGCTTCAAGTTAGAATCGTTAGGAACGCAAAGTCTGGAGTTGACTCAAAGTATTCCTTCTTCATCGATTCTTGCTTCTTGAATAACACCTTCTTGTACTTTCTTCTTTATACGTAACATATCTTGGTCTGTGGCTTGAGCAACTTTAACTTTATCGATTAAAGTCGGTTCTACTCTTATGTTTGATATCATCATGTGGGTACTTGGAGCCTTTAACTCTATCTTCATCCTTTGTAAGTTATACAAAATGGGTCTTTGCGTTAATAACATCGCACTCGTACCTGCATACGATCTTCTACTCAATGCGTCAGCTACCACGTTTTCTTTTCCAGGATGATATTGAATGTTATGGTCATAATCTTTCAACAGCTCGAGCCAACATCGTTGCCGCATGTTGAGTTCTTTTTGGGTGAAGAAATATTTGAGGCTTTTATGATCCGTATAAATCTTAACTTTCTCCCCATACAGGTAGTGTCTCTAGATTTTCAACGCGAAAACGACTGTTGCCAACTCCAGATCATGAGTAGAATTATTCATCTCATATTCTTTGAGTTGTCACGAGGCATAGGCTATGACTTTTCCATGTTGCATGATAACACATCCTAACCCTTTTCCTGAAGCATCGTTGTAGATAACAAATCCATCCAAACCAAATGGTATTGTCAGAATAGGTACCGAAATGAGTCTCATCTTAAGCTCTTGGAAATTCTTCTCGTATTCTTCGCTCCATATGAATTTTGTATCTTTTTGAGTCATCTGAGTTAATGGGGTAGCGATTCGAGAAAATCCTTCCACGAATCTCCGATAATAACCAGCTAAGCCCAGAAAGCTACGTACTTCGGTCACCGACTTCGGTTGCTCCCAACTTTGTATTGCTTCTATCTTTGCCGGGTCAACAGATACTCCATGTTTCGATACCACGTGCCCAAGGAATACTACTTCCTCAAGCCAGAACTCGCATTTCTTCAGCTTGGCATATAGCTTGTTGTTACGAAGCCTTTGCAGTACCAACTTCAAATGGTGCTCGTGATCTTCACGGCTTTTGGAATAGATGAGGATGTCATCAATAAAGACAGCAACGAACTGATAAAAATATTTCTTGAACACACAGTTCATCATATCCATGAAAGCAGCATGAGCATTAGTTAATCTAAAAGACATGACTAAGAATTCATAATACCCATACCGAGTTCTGAAGGCAGTCTTTGGAATATCCTCAATTTTAATCTTCAGCTGATGATATCTAGATCGAAGATCGATCTTTGAAAAGATTTGTGCTCCTTGCAACTGGTCAAATAGGCCATCAATGCGAGGTAATGGATACCTATTCTTGATGGTGACATGGTTTGATTCTCGGTAGTCAATACAAAGTCACATACTCCTGTCTTTCTTTTTTACGAATAACACAGGAGCACCCCAAGGAGATGTACTAGGATGAATGAAACCGATGTCCAACAACTCATGTAGTTTGACCTTTAACTCCTGAAGTTCAATAGGAACCATTCGATATGGGGTTTTAGAAATGGGCTTTGTACCAGGTTCAAGGTCAATAAAGAATTCAACTTCACGTTCTGGGGGTAGTCTGGGAAGTTCTTCAGGAAATACATCAGGAAATTCACTAACAACATAAATATTATTCAAATCTTACGTGTTTCTGTTCAAGTCCATAACATGGGCCAAGAAAGCTTGACATTCGTTTTTCAATAAATAAATGGCTTTATGGCTTGATATGACAGTGATTGATTTTAGTGGTTTAGTTGCTTGAATTCGCATAACAGGTTGGTTAAGAATATGAAAACTAATAACCTTACAAAAACAATCAATTTTGGCATGATGAGTGGTTAACCAATCAATCCCTAAAATCACATCAAATGCAAGTATCTTTAAAGAGATAAGATCAACATGTAATGTGATGGTGCCAACTTGGATCAAGCAAGATTTATAAACAGTGGATATAATGAAAATTTCTCCTAACGAAGTCTCAACAGATAAGTCAAAGTCCAATTTCTCCGGAGTCAAGTTCAAACGTTGAGCACAAGCAGGAGAGATAAAAGAATGGGTAGAACCGGTATCTAGTAAGGTATAAACTTTCAAGAGTTTATGATTAGCTTACCCGTGATCACCTCATTTGGGTTCTTCATGTTTTGGCCAGTCACGACAAACGCTCTTCCAGGAACCGTTGATTTTGACTTGTGTGAGATAGCTTTTGGAGTTACCATCCCCGCTGGACTTGGTTTCTCTACAGAACAATCTTGAGCTATATGATCTTCCTTTCCACAGTTATAACATACCTTGGATTGTTGTGGGCAGTTTGGGCTGATATGTCCCTCTTTCCCGCATTTATAACATACGACCGATGGTCGTTCTCCTCCCCTAGAAATAGTTGATGCTGGTGCTGACGTCTTCACGTTGTCATTGTTGTACCTTCTCTTTTTGAAATCTCTTTCCGACTCGATTCTTCTATTATCATGGCCACGATTACCACCAGAGTGGTTACCGCTTTTATCTGTATTCTTTCCTCCCCGCTGGTTATCATTGTTCTGATGGCTGCTGCCATCGGTATGACCCTGGTTGTGGTCCCTTGGTTGAACATACTCATTATCTCGCTCTAATAATTGAGCCCTGTTGACAAAATCTTAGTATAGAGAAAATTTATGAGAAATAAGATATTGCCGAATCTCGGGTTGTTGACTTGGTCATATTCCAACCTTAGGTTTTGATGATGACTTTCCTATTGTACTAAAATATTTACTCATGCATTTACAGGATATTAAAAGAATTCTTGAAGCTTTGATTTATTAAAGGATTGAAGACATGAAGGCTTGAAGAATTGCTTGAGTTATTAAGAAATAAATGTAAGATCCTAGCTTTAATTATTTCTCAATCAAGGCTCTAGAATTTGCATTGCATTGAAAAATTAGTTAATTGTGGAATAAATTAAAATGATTAATTAATTAAAGATTAATTATGAAAATATTTAATTAAGCTTTCAAAATTAATAAGGATCAAATATTAATTAAATTGGAGTAATTTTTGAAAAGCTAATTTTGAAGCCTTCCAACAATTAAAGGATTTAATAAATCTATACCACATATCTGTGATTGAGTTATTAATTATGATTTCCATTATTTATTAATTGATTGAACTTTCCTTAAAATTGATTAAGCAAATCAAATTTTCATATCTTGTAATCAATTATCATGGATTAATAATTGGAGTAATTTTTGAAAAGCTTATTTTGAAACATTCCCATAATTAAAGGAATTAATTTAAATTAGATTTTGATAAATCTATATCATATATCTTGAGATTGAGTTATTCATGAATTGATTGAACTTTCCTTAAAATTGATTTAGCAAATCAATATTCATATCTTTAGAATCAATTAGCATGGATCATTTAATTGGAGTAATTTTTGGAAAGCTAATTAGTGAGGGCAAATCTAAATAAATTGGGATTTCAAAATAAATATGAAAATATTTTTTAAATATTGATATTTCCCATAATTGATGGAGTTGGTTAGTAAATGAGTTTTAAAAATATCATTATCTTTCATATCTCTAACCAAGATTGTTTCCATAAATATTAGGATATGGATTATCTATTATTAGGTTTTCCATAATCATGAAAGTAATTAATTATGGAACAAATTAATTTGAGTTTCAAAATGAATATGGAAATATTTTTGAATTGCATGAAATTAATATGAAAGTATTTTTAAATGATGAAATCTTAATTGCCATCCATTTAGTAAATGTAAATCTAATTGATATATTTATTTCATATTTAAAGGTGATTAAATTGATTCCATAATTAAAGCTTCTAAATTGATTTAATTGATTCCATAATTAAGGTTGCTTATTTAGATTCCATAATTAAGGATATTCTAAAAGTTCCTTCCTTAAATTAAGCAACGTGATCTCATCACTATAATAGGAAGATGTTTGGAAATAAGATTTGAATAATCTATAAAATCTTTCATTGATTTCTAAATGAATAGTACATCCGTTGGATAAAAGGAGTTAACAATTGATTTACTTTCTTATTAAAGAAGCTCATAATGTAGTGAAGTGAATTTCTATTGTTAACTAAATTAATGAACATACTTTAATTAACATGATTATATCTTGAGTCAAAGGAAGCAAAAATTAAGCAAACAAATATTTTATTCAATCAAATATTAAGTTGATTGGCTCACATACTCCTTAATTGGTTATATCTCCAACTAATATACCATGTGCTTATTTTTAACGGACATATATATGGAGATTTACGAAATCAATTATTAACGTCTATATATATATAAATCTATCTTGGAATTAATTCTTAATGGGTAATGGCTAAAATTAGCAACGGACAAAAAGTTTTCCTATCTATATATATGCTTTAGCCGTGGGTTTGAAGAATAAGAAATAAAAACACCAAGTAGTATACAAAAAAGTTCCTTTCTGATACATCGATCCTTTTCTTCACATACAAACTCATAAATGCTATTCAAGTTTTTCAATTTTGAAGAATTAAAAAGGTTGTTGTGATACACAGATTATATTCCAGATTTCAAAGACGGCTATTTAACTTGGTGATATCTTTCATAATTTGATCATTGCATTCTAGTTGAGCCTTGAATTGTTAATATAATTATTGCTTTGATCATAGATTATTTTGTTGTCATATATTTGATCAATTCTCTAAATATGTGGTAGACTAAGTTGTTAGTCTAAGGTTTCTAATCCGGGTTGGATTAGAGGTTTTGCTAGCAAGTTCAAGGAAGCATAGGTGCTTAAGGGTGCATAGGTGCACGGGAGCAAAGGTGCTAGGGAGCAAAGGTGCTCGGGGAGTATAAGTACTCAAAGGTTTTGAAACTTGTCTTGTAAAAGGGTTTAATTGTAAACAAAGTTAATTAATAAAGAGAGTCTCCAATACTAGTTTGTATTGGACGTGGATTAAGGCCACTAGAATAGAGGATAGAAATTTGAACCACGTAAAAATTCCTTGTGTTCATGTGATTGCTTATTGTGCTAAATTATCTCATCATTCGGCTATCTATCCAGCAGGCTGCATTCTATATCTATAACTTTACAAAACTAATTTAGCAAATTATTTTCACATAATCACATTCTGAAAAAGGCTAAGTCTCTAAATTAAGCATTTTAGAAAGTCTTACATCAACTCAACATCTTCTCTTAACTTTTTAATCTATAAGGATTTAGAATCCAGCCTCCTACATTGAATATCCAAAAGAATTTTTATTGAATCAAAAGTTTGACACCGTTTGTTCCTACACTTATTCAACCCCCCTTCTAAGTGTGCCTACTTAAATTTCATTCGGTATCAAAGCTTGGCTCTACTTATCTTGGTCTTAAAGGTGACTTGTAGGGAAAGATTCTAGCATGGCACAACTTTGGAGCATCATTCAAGAAGGTCAATCAATTGTTAGACCTCCACTACATCATGGAGCTGAAAATTACAACTTTTGGAAGTTTCGAATGACAATATTTCTTAAAAGAGACCCTTTGGAACGGTGGGTTGTGGAGAATGGTCCTGTTATTCCAAGAAAAAAAGATGGTACTCCAAAGACCTTAATGGAAATGGACTCAACCGAAACTCACATGGTCTCCTATGATTCAAAAGCAATGAACACACTCCTTAGTGGATTGATGCAATCCGAAAGTGACAAAGTTTCCTCATGCAACACGGCTAAAGAGATTTGGGATACTTTAAAAGTAAGCCATGAAGGTACATCGAAAGTAAGAGAAGTCAAGCTTAGTATGCTCATGCATGATTATGAAATGTTCAAGATTGAGAAAGATGAAACTATCAACGAGGCACAAACAAGGTTCCTAGTACTAATGAATTCCATAAAGCTTCTTGTTAAATCAATTCCGCAAAGTGAGATCAACCTTAAGTTACTTCAGGCTATGCCCAAGAGGTTTGCTTCTAAAGTTACAACTCTTCAAGATTCTCCTAATATTTCTTCTATGAATACATTAACTCTATTTGGTGAATTAGAAGAATTTGAACATCAATTATGGAGATATGATGAGGAGGAGGATACTCCTCGATAGAAAGTTCTATCTCTTATTGCAGGTGATGAAGAGGAGTTAGAGGATGATTCGGATGAGGAAATTGAAAAACTTTCAAAAAGGCTCAAATGGTTGTTACAAAGAAAGATTAAGAGAAAGAATGCAATCACTTCAAACAAACTCAAGGGAAAGCAAAATGAAGACACTTGCTTTGAATGCGGACGCCTGGGCCATTTCAAAAAGGATTGCTTCAAAATAACAAACAAAGGCAAACCAAGCTACAAGGATAACAAAAGGAACAAAGCATTTATTACTTGGAGTGATGATGAGTCCGAAGTGGAAGTTGATGCAAACGAAGAAATAGCCCAAGTATGCTTCATGGGAGTTGGCAATGAATCAAGTGATGAATCGAGTGAGGTAACCATTTCTGAGTATAATCTTTTGAAACATGAAAAAGTAAAACTAAGAGAAAAGAATGTATACTTAAAAGATTTAGTAAATACTTTAATGAATGAGGTTGATATATTAATTGATGAAAAGAAAGAAGTTAATCAAGATACATCATCACAAGAAGAAAATATTTTAATTGCTAAAAATGATTTTTTAGAAAATCATAACAAATTTCTTTCCAACAAGGTTAATGATTTAAATAAAGAAGTTGAAAAATTAAACAAAGAAATAGCAATGAGAGATGTTTGTATTGATGCTTTTAATGATGATTCTCATACTAAAAATCCTTCAACGAATGAACTATAAAAAGAAATAGACTCACTAAAATCATCTTTGGCTAAATTTGTCCAAGGGGAAGAAAACTTAACTATTATGTTGGGTAAACAAAGACCTAACTTTGAAAAACAAGGAATTGGCTATAATCCAACACATAAAAAGAGTGATGTAAAAATTTTAAAATCTAGATCACATTTAAAATTAAATTATTGCTCTCCTTTCACTACTTGTAAAACATGTGGCTTAAAGGGACATTTAGATTGTTCATCAAATAAAAGGAATATGAAAGTTAAAAGTGTGTGGATTAAGAAAAGTGATTTGTATGTGACTAACCCAAAAGGACCCAAAAAGATATGGGTACCAAAAGGATGAACTTTTATTATAGGTTAAGTAAGTATCTCATCTCAAATGGTTTCACTCAAGGTAAAATCGATTCTATATTATTTAAGCATAAAAATAAAGATTCTATCATTATGCCAATATATGTAGACAATATAATATTTGGTGCTACTAATGAGTTTCATTGTGAGTTATTTTCTAAGTGTATGCAGAAGGAGTTCGACATGAGCTTAATGAGAGAACTTAACTATTTTTGTTTGGGACTCTAAATAAAGCAAACAAAGGATGACATATATACATCAAACCAAATACACAAAAGAGTTGCTCAAAAGGTTTGAATTTGAGAAATCTAAATCAAAGGCTACACCTATCAGTACGTCAATTAAATTCACATTATATGATAAAGGTGTTGACATAGAAGTAACAAAATATGAAGGTATGATTGCTTACTTGAATCTATGCGATTTGCTTACTTTATGAAGAAAATATTTAAATCTTTTAATCAATTGGGTTAACAGAAAAGATTCTTAGACTCATATTTGCCCTTAAAAGCAACCATGATTCTTTCTACGGGTATACATCATTTTTTTAAGGTCCTTCCTTTTTTTTTGATTAATGACAAAGGGGGAGAAAATTCATATTTTATTCTTTTTGATTGATGACAAAGGGGGAGAGAAATTATGATATGTTTTGTTTAATATTGTTGAAACAGATTGAGGTACAAGAAGTTGGAAGCCTTGAGTTCATATGAAATATCTCTTGTCTAACTTTATGTTCTTATTCTATCATGTCAAGAATATTTTAATATATGCATGGTTTTAGGGGGAGCTATAATTATTATATTGTCATCATAAAAAATGGGGAGAATGTTGACTTGGTCATATTCCAACCTTAAGTTTTGATGATGACTTTCCTATTGTACTAAAATATTTACTCATGCATTTACAGGATATTAAAAGAATTCTTGAAGCTTTGATTTATTAAAGGATTGAAGACATGAAGGCTTGAAGAATTGCTTGAGTTATTAAGAAATAAATGTAAGATCCTAGCTTTAATTATTTCTCAATCAAGGCTCTAGGATTTGCATTGCATTGCAAAATTAATTAATTGTGGAATAAATTAAAATAATTAATTAATTAAAGATTAATTATGAAAATATTTAATTAAGCTTTCAAAATTAATAAGGATCAAATATTAATTAAATTGGAGTAATTTTGAAAAGCTAATTTTGAAGCCTTCCCCAATTAAAGGATTTAATAAATCTATACCACATATCGGGATTGAGTTATTAATTATGATTGCCATTATTTATTAATTGATTGAACTTTCCTTAAAATTGATTAAGCAAATCAAATTTTCATATCTTGAGAATCAATTATCATGGATTAATAATTGGAGTAATTTTTGAAAAGCTTATTTTGAAACATTCCCATAATTAAAGGAATTAATTTAAATTAGATTTTGATAAATCTATATCATATATCTTGAGATTGAGTTATTCATGAATTGATTGAACTTTCCTTAAAATTGATTTAGCAAATCAATATTCATATCTTTAAAATCAATTAGCATGGATCATTTAATTGGAGTAATTTTTGGAAAGCTAATTAGTGAGGGCAAATTTAAATAAATTGGGATTTCAAAATAAATATGAAAATATTTTTAAATATTGATATTTCCCATAATTGATGGAGTTGGTTAGTAAATGAGTTTTAAAAATATCATTATCTTTCATATCTCTAACCAAGATTGTTTCCATAAATATTAGGATATGGATTATCTATTATTAGGTTTTCCATAATCATGAAAGTAATTAATTATGGAACAAATTAATTTGAGTTTCAAAATGAATATGGAATTATTTTTGAATTGCATGAAATTAATATGGAAGTATTTTTAAATGATGAAATCTTAATTGCCATCCATTTAGTAAATGTAAATCTAATTGATATATTTATTTCATATTTAAAGGTGATTAAATTGATTCCATAATTAAAACTTCTAAATTGATTTAATTGATTCCATAATTAAGGTTACTTATTTAGATTCCATAATTAAGGATATTCTAAAAGTTCCTTCCTTAAATTAAGCAATGTGATCTCATCACTATAATAGGGAGATGTTTGGAAATAAGATTTGAATAATCTATAAAATCTTTCATTGATTTCTAAATGAACAGTACATCCGTTGGATAAAAGGAGTTAACAATTGATTTACTTTCTTATTAAAGAAGCTCATAATTTAGTGATGTGAATTTCTATTGTTAACTGAATTAATGAACATACTTTAATTAACATGATTATATCTTGAGTCAAAGGAAGCAAAAATTAAAGCAAACGAATATTTTATTCCATCAAATATTAAGTTGATTTACTCATATACTCCTTAATTGGTTATATCTCCAACTAATATACCATGTGCTTATTTTTAACTGACATATATATGGAGATTTACGAAATCAATTATTAATGTCTATATATATATATAAATCTATCTTGGAATTAATTCTTAATGGGTAACGGCTAAAATTAGCAATGGGCAAAAAGTTTTCCTATCTATATATATATGCTTTAGCCGTGGGTTTGAAGAATAAGAAATAAAAACACCAAGCAGTATACAAAAGAGTTCTTTTCTGATACATCGATCCTTTTCTTCACATACAAACTCATAAACGCTATTCAAGTTTTTCAATTATGAAGAATTAAAAAGGTTGTTGTGCTACACGGATTATATTCCAGATTTCAGAGACGACTATTTAACTTGGTGATATCTTTCATACTTTGATCATTGCATTCTAGTTGAGCCTTGAATTGTTGATATAATTATTGCTTTGATTATAGATTATTTTGTTGTCATATATTTGATCAATTCTCTAAATATGTGGTAGACTAAGTTGTTAGTCTAAGGTTTCTAATCCGGGTTGGATTAGAGGTTTTGCAAGCAAGTTTAAGGAAGCATAGGTGCTTAAGGGTGCATAGGTGCACGGGGAACAAAGGTGCTCGGAGAGTATAAGTACTCAAAGGTTTTGAAACATGTCTTGTAATTAAAAGGGTTTAATTGTAAACAAAGTTAATTAATAAAGAGAGTCTCCAATACTAGTTTGTATTGGACGTGGATTAGGCCACTAGAATAGAGGATAGAAATTTGAACCACATAAAAATTTCTTGTGTTCATGTGATTGCTTATTGTGCTAAATTATCTCATCATTTGGCTATATCTATCTGAAGAAGTTGCATTCTATATCTATAAATTTACAAAACTAATTTAGCAAATTTTTTTCACATAATCACATTCTGAAAAAGGCTAAGTCTCTAAATTAAGCATTTTAGAAAGTCTCACATCAACTCAACATCTTGTCTTAACTTTTTAATCTATAAGGATTTAGAATCTAGCCTCCTGCATTGAATATCCAAAAGAATTTTTATTGAATCAAAAGTTTGACACCGTTTGTTCCCACACTTATTCAACCCCCCCTTCTAAGTGTGCCTACTTAAATTTCACGGGTTTTAGACCTCTCAGAAACATCCGCGTCATTTGTTCCTCATTCTCTACCAAATGAGGTGCAAACCTGGATAACTCTGCGAACTTCGCCTCGTACTGGGACACCATCATGTTGTTTTGTTCCAGTCTAATAAACTCTACCTCCTTCATATGACAAATACTTTCAGGAAAGTACTGTCATTAAACAATTTTGAAACTTTTCCCAAGACATGTTGAGTACGGCAGGCTGGGTATGCTTCATAGATTTCCACCAGTAATCTGCCTCACCACGGAACATAAAGGTGGCGAATGGAACCTTTTGTTCCTCCGTGCAACCCAAGACATCAAATATCTTGGCAATTTTCTTGACCCACGTTTCTTCCTTGATAGATCCGGCTTTCCCTAGAATTATGGTGGTCCCAACTCTTTGAACTGCTTGGTTGTGACAAGCCGCGCGTTGCTATCATTTCCACCCATATTTTGTACACTAGTTTCCCTCGTCTGATTTTGCATGAACTGCAAAAAGCTTCTAAACATCCCATCATTCATCGTTTGTTCGATAGTGTTGTTTACAGGAGGAATATTGCCTTCCTGTTGCACGTTCTCCTGGTTGGTGATTAAAGGTGTTTCCACGGTCTCATACGCTCCATTGTTAACGTTCTCAACTGCCATTCTTAAATAATGCCATAAAACAAGGGTTAATTAAACAAATTAACATATCACATAATATCCCTATATTACGACAGACCAACAAATAAGCTTAGGTAGGACACACTAACAAAGGATTTACTCGTCTCTCCCCTCCTAGTTCTATTCCCAGATTTCCGCCAGAGACCATATATGACGCCCCCAAAATAGGTATACATAACCCATTCTGAGTCGCCAAATACATGGTACAGAAACAAATACAACTTCAGTAATACAATTATCGTGCAAAATACGACAACACATATACTGTGAGTTTGAAAACAACTATTGTCTAATAGAGAGTATACAAACTCAAAAGGAGTCCTCATTACAATTATTGATACACTATTTTACAAAAATAGTGATGACTACTAATACAACTATCCTGAACCATCACTCCATACCCCGGCTAGTTCCTGCTATGTTCTCACCCCCTGAGAAGAAAAATGGAACATAAAGGAAAACGGTGAGCTCAACTAGCCCAGTAAAGAATATTATGACTAAGATAATATACAAAAAATTATCATTAGTCTTCAACAGGGAAAAATCTGATAAAATATATCATAGACAACAAGTTTTAGATCAACAACTGCTGCGGAACAACAATCCATTAGAAGAGTCAAGTAGAGAAAGAATTCTACTATCTTCTAAGATTAAAAAGTCCGTCATCAATATTTTATCCATGTAATATCAATCAATATACATCTTGAATCAAATATTCATCTTTGCATTACAGGCCAAAGATATTCATTTGTATCACCAGTTGGTCATGTTCATCTCAACACATGTTCATCTTTGCACTACGGGCCAAAAATATTCATCAGATAATCATTCATCTTTGCACTACAGGCTAAAGATATTCAGTAATATCATCATTTAGGACTGATGATGATGAAAAATATCTTAAAGAAAATGAATCCAGTGAGAAAAAAGATCAAAGATTAGGGATTCGTACTTTAGTTTATCCAAGTTCAAAAATACTCCATAATAACCAATTGTGAAGCAGAATTCAAAAATAAAGATCAAAACATGGATACAATCAAAGATAGTAACCATTATAGACATCTTGGACAAAAAGGAGAAATTTTTATTTTTTGGTGAATAGTGTCGTATTCGTGAATAGTGTCGTATACGTGAATAGTAACCCCGAAACAAAAAGGTAGAAATTCCACAATAAAATCCATACCAATATTTTGGTATAATAATATTGAAATAATAACATCATTAGGAAGAAAATAACATCCCTTACCTCAAAATAACAGTATTTCTGATCGGAATATCAGTATAAGGTCAAGGAAACTTGCCTTTCGATGAATAATAACTCACAAAGTATCTAAATACTCACAAAATATTTCGATAATATATAGAGAGAAAAGAGAAAACTTATTTACGGTGTGATTTTCAATTCTAACTAAGCACCCTATTTATAGGAAAATGCTTAGAAACGCCATTCTTGAGACTAACTCGCTACCGATGGCTTTTACTCGCTACTATTCAAGCCCACCACTTTTGAAAATAAATTTCAGCACATTTCATTACTCACCAACCAAAAGTGGGGCTCAGCATATTTTAATAAAAATATTTATTTTCAAAACTTTAATAATTCATAATAAATAGCCCTTTTATCAGAAAAATTCAAATCTCATGTCTATTCCATAGGAAATTAAATTCTCTACAACTTTGTAAGTTTAAGTTTTTCCAAATTCTAAACAAAAAATGACCGAAATCCACATACAGACGATTTTCAAAACTTCCATTACGACAAAATACTGATAAAACACCTCAACATTAATTCCTTCATTTATAACCACAATAAATATATCCATCATTTATATCCACATAAAATAAATATTTCCTTATCACATAAATCAATAATTAATTATTCACAAATAATATTACAGAATCACAATTATGACAACCAGGTCGTTCCCAGGAAAGAGGGGTCTTTCCGATAAGGATTTCTCCTTATTGGCATGCAATTAGGTGACCAAACCCCTTTCCTAGACAGAACTTCCTTAGACATTGCCAATAATGCTATCTAATAATATTATTCAAATAATATGAATTATTGATCCGATAATCATTTGCTTATTTTGCAAAATTTTCACATTTCACCCATAACCAAAGTATTATATCAAATTTGTTAGGTTTGTAATATTCTAGAACGCAATCAAATTGCAAAAATAATGCGGAAACGTGAAAAATCAGAGTTTTAAAATTTTACAAACCATAAACCCGGATCATCCTTTATGCACAATTATTAATTAAACGAAAAAGATGAATAAGAAACATACCCTTGAAGATCCGAGCTTCCTCAGGTACAAGTTCACCTCCAATCCTTTTCGCGTTCAACTTGAATCCACCGGGTTTGGTTCCTTCCTTTGATCAACGTTAGCCACCCTAGTGTTTGGCCTCTAGAGGTGATCCACCAAAGAAGAAGAAGGATTTAAGAAGATGGGTGGTTGGCTAAACCCTAGTTTTTCTATCTCTATAGAAAAAGCGTACTCTCCCAACTATTGGAAATATTACGTAGTTATAAAAGTCAACAACCACATCACCCATAATAAGACTCCTCTTATTTATAGATGTGGGCAACCCACCTTAACAATTAAGGAATTGGGTTTTATTTAATTAATTAAATTCTTTTAATTAATTAAGCTCCCTAATCTTATTAGGGATAATTAATTAAACTCCTTTAACTAATTTTCCTTCCTAATCCAATTAGGAATAAATGAGAGTACTTATATTAAATTAATTCCTAAACTCTTTTTAGAAATTAAAATAATAATAATTGTAATAATATTAATAAGACTCCTCTTATTAATTTATATTTAATATTTCTAAAATATTAAATAATAAATATTAAGCTATTTAATTTATTCTATCACCATAGATTAAATTAAATATACTTAACTATATTATTACGATTATGCCATTAACTTCTTAAATAATTATTCTTCCTTTTATGGTGTGACCCTTTAGGTTCTCTATATTAAACCGGTTGTGAATAAATCAATTAGAACAATTCTAATCTTATTTAAATAAATAAATTAAACAATTAATTTATTTAAATAAATAATATTTATTCTACAATAGGGATAAGCCTCCCTAGCGATCAACGACTTTCCAGATAATATAGATTTCAACATTAATCATAAAAGAACCTTTGAGTAAATAGTTAAAGTACAATTCAATCCTTCCACCATACAATGTCCCAATTAAATATAAGACATGGAATTACTGTCAAGTCTTATTTTATTTAATTATATGTATTTCGATCCTTAAATGCACAACCCCAAATAATGCAAATTAGAAACTCCTTTCTAATTTCATTCTCGCCTGCCAAGGACTCTTTGGGTTGTCATTTATCAAATCACATAGGACATTTCTCTTCTTTTAATAGAAGTGGTAGATTCTTTATTGATCATATATTATCTCCATGCACAACTTGTTATACCCAAGCATACCCTTTGATATACCCTAAGGGTCTTAAGGGATAAGTCAAAGTATAACTCATCATACACAAGATACTATGATGATCTCAAGTCCAAGGATCACTTGTCTTACTATCACTATAGAATTCCTATTGACGACAGGCAAGTAAAACTCCATTAGGTATTCCTTAGCGAGCCACGTTCGGTGAACTTATTCTCTAATAAGCACCTACATCGTACTTGCTTTAGTGTCTCCACACAAATGATCATGAGATCAATCATCCTCATCCAATGAGCAAGCATCGTATGTACCAATCTATCCGGATTCACTAATCCCCAATTTAGTAATCTAATGATTGGGAACTATTTTAGTTTTAAGCTTTCTAAGAATTTAGATCTCATTAGAATGATCATCATCATTATTCTAAAAGCATTGCTTAAAACTATGGGTTTATCACATATTATAAAACAAAGATCATGTAGATAATTAAAAGCCTTTAATAAATTAATACTTTTTATTAATAAATGAATAAGATTGTTACAAAGTATATGCTTTATCATCAAACATGATTGGCTTGTGTGCATACTACTTTCAAAATTAACACTTTATTATTCACAATAATAAATAGGGGAAATTCGATTTTATTTATAATAAGTTGGGGTCTTACAACCTCCTCTCCTTATGAAATTTCATCCTCGAAATTGACGTATATACCTGGTGTTTCGAGAAGGTGAGGATACCTCGCTTTTATTTCTGATTCCAACTTCAAGGTCATTTCTTCAATAACATGGTTTCTCCACAAAACCTTAACTTGTGGTATAACCTTTGTGCGTAGGACATGCTCTTTCCTATCCAAGATCTTAACAGGTACCTCCTCGTACGTTAAATCTTCGGCTATCTCGTCCGGATCTAACTCAATAATGTGGTTTGGGTCTTTCAAATATTTACGAAGCATAGATATGTGAAAAACATTATGAACACGAGACATGCTTGGAGGTAATGCGAGTCTATAGGCCACATTTCCTATTCGGTCAAGAATCTCAAATGGACCAACAAATCTTGGATTGAGCTTTCCTCTCTTCCCAAATCTTGTAACTCCCTTCCATGGAGCAATACGTAACAATACATGATCCCCAATATTAAATTCCATGTCCTTTCGATGAAGATCCGCATAACTCTTTTATCGATCATGTGCCGTTTGTATACGTTGTCGAATCATTTGGATCTTCTCTGTAGTCATTTGTACCAACTCTGGTCCCAACAATGTTGGTTCACCCACCTCGTCCCAACATATTGGAGAACGACATTTTCTTCCATACAACGCCTCGAATGGAGCCACACCTATACTTGCCTGATAACTGTTGTTATAGGAGAATTCCACCAATGGTAGGTACTTATCCCAACTCCCTTTGAAATCTAGGACACAGAGTCTTAATAGATCTTCAAGAGTTTGAATAGTCCTCTCTGATTGTCCGTTTGTTTGAGGATGAAATGCCGAACTGAATCATAAATCCGTGCACATAGCTTTCTGCAAGCTAACCCAAAATCGTGAAGTGAATCTTGGGTCACGATCCGAAACTATGGATACTGGCATGCCATGCAATCTCACAATCTCATCTACGTACATACGAGCAAGTCGTTCAAGGGAATATGTCTCCTGTATAGGCAAGAAATGGGCAGACTTGGTTAATCTATCAACAATGACCCAAATCGCATCTATGCCTTGAGAAACCTTGGGAAGACCCATAACGAAATCCATAGTAATGTGTTCCCACTTCCATATCAGAATCTCAAGTGGTTGCAATGGACCCTTTGGTACTTGATGCTCCGCCATTACAAGTTAACAAGTTAAACACCTCGAGATAAACTCCGCAATCTCTCTTTTCATATTGCTCCACCAAAATTTATGTCGAAGATAATGATACATTTTGGTACTCCCAGGATGGATTTCAAATGGTGTGTTGTGTGCCTCCATCATGATTCTATGCTTCAAGTCAGAATCGTTAGGAACACAAAGTCTGGAGTTGACTCGAAGTATTCCTTCTTCATCGATTCTTGCTTCTGGAATAGCACCTTCTTGCACTTTCTTCTTTATATGCATCAGCTCCAGGTCCGTAGCTTGATCATCTTTAACTTTATCGATTAAATTTGGTTATACTCATATACTTGATATCATCACGTGGGTACTTAGAGCCTTTACCTCTATCTCCATCCTTTGCAAGTCATACAAAATGGACCTTTGTGTTAACACCATTGCATTCGTACCCGCATATGATCTTTTACTCAATGTGTCAGCTACTAT
The DNA here is from genome assembly GCA_020205615.1 of Panax quinquefolius. Classification (NCBI taxonomy): domain Eukaryota; kingdom Viridiplantae; phylum Streptophyta; class Magnoliopsida; order Apiales; family Araliaceae; genus Panax; species Panax quinquefolius. The sequence continues at coordinate 34,343,623 of CM035151.1, forward strand.
GTTTACTTTTCCAGGATGATATTGGATGGTATGGTCATAATATTTCAACAACTCAAGCCAACGTCGTTGCCGCATATTGAGTTCCTTTTGGGTGAAGAAATATTTGAGGCTTTTATGATTTGTATAAATCTCCACTTTCTCCCAATACAGGTAGTGTCTCCAGATCTTCAACGCTGAACGATCACGCTAACTCCAAATCATGAGTAGGATAATTCCTCTCATATTCTTTGAGTTGTCGCGAGGCATAGGCTATGACTTTCCTATGTTACATGAGAACACATCCTAACCCTTTGCCTGAAACATCGGTGTAGATAACAAATCCATCTGAACCAGATGATATTGTCAGAACAGGTGCCGAAATGAGTCTCCTCTTAAGTTCTTGAAAACTCTTCTCACAATCCTCGCTCGAACCGAATTTTGTATCTTTACGAGTCAGCTGAGTTAACGGATTAGCGATTCAAGAAAATCCTTCCACGAATCTCCGATAGTAACCAGCTAAGCCCAGAAAGCTACGTACTTCGGTCACCGACTTTGGTTGCTCCTAACTTTGTATTGCTTCAATCTTCACCGGGTCGACAGATACTCCATGTTTTGACACCACGTGCCCAAGGAATGCTACTTCCTCAAGCCAGAACTCGCATTTCTTTAGCTTGGCATATAGCTTGTTATCGCGAAGCCTTTCCAGTACCAGCTTCAAATGGTGCTCATGATCTTCATGGCTTTTGGAATAGATGAGGATGTCATCCATAAAGACATCAACGAACTGATCCAAATATTCTTTGAACACGCGGTTCATCATATCCATAAAAGAAGCAGGAGCATTAGTCAATCCAAAAGACATGACTAAGAATTCATAATGCCCGTATCGAGTTCTGAAGGCAGTCTTTAGAATATCCTCAATTTTAATCTTCAGCTGATGATATCCAGAACGAAGATCGATCTTTGAAAAGAATTGTGCTCCTTGCAACTGGTCAAACAGGCCATCAATGCAAGGTAACGAATACCTATTCTTGATGGTGACATGGTTTGATTCTTGGTAGTCAATACAAAGTCACATACTCCTGTCTTTCTTTTTTACGAATAACACAGGAGCACCCCAAGGAGATGTACTAGGACGAATAAAACCGATGTCCAACAACTCCTGTAGTTGGACCTTTAACTCCTGAAGTTCAATAGGAGCCATTCGATATGGGGTTTTAGAAATGGGCTTTATACCAGGTTCAAGGTCAATAAAGAATTCAACTTCACGTTCTGGGGTTAGACCGGGTTGTTCTTCAGGAAATACGTCAGGAAATTCACTAACAATAGAAATATTATTCAAATCTGACGTGTTTTTGTTCAAGTCCGTGACATGGGCTAAGAAAGCTTGACATACGTTTTCAATAAACGAATAGCTTTATGGCTTGATATGATAGTGATTCACTTTAGTTGTTTTGTTGTTTGAATTCGCATAACAGGTTGGTTAGGAATATGAAAACTAACAACCTTACGAAAAAAATCAATTTTAGCATGATGAGTGGTTAACCAATCAATCCCTAAAATCACATCAAATGCAAGTATTTTCAACGAAATAAGATCTAAGCAGTAATGTTATGGTTCCAACTTGAATCAAGCAAGATTTATAAGCGATGAGATGTAATGAAAGTTTTTCTAACTTGAGTCTCAGCGAGATAAGTCAAGGTCTAATTTCTCCGGAGTCAAGTTCAAACGTTGAGCACAAACAAGAGAGATAAAAGAATGGGTAGAATCGGTATCTAATAAGGTGTAAACTTCGTAAGAGTTTATGATTAGCTTACCCGTGATCACCTCGTTCGGGTTTCTCACGTTTTAGCCAGTCACGACAAACGTCCTCCCTTGAACCACCGACTTTGTTTTGTCCGTAGTCGCCTTTGGTGTCGCCGTCCCAGCTGGACTTGACTTCGCTACCGGACAAAACCGGGCTATATGACCGTCTTTTCCACAACTAAAACACACTTTGGAAGGCTGTGAACAGTTTGGACTTATGTGTCCCCCCTCTCCGCATCTGTAGCATCTAACTGGTGGTCGTTCTCCTCCCCTAGAATTTATTGTTGGTGCTGCTGCTGATGTCATCCCATCATTGTTAAATCTCTTCCTTTTGAAATTTCCACTTTACTCACCTCTCCTATTATCATGGCCACGATTACTATCCGGGTGTCATTCGTTCCTCATTCTCTACCAAATGAGGTGCAAACCTGAATAACTCTGCGAACTTCGCCTCGTACTGGGACACCGTCATGTTGTTTTGTTCCAGTCTAATAAACTCCACCTCCTTCATATGACGAATACTTTCAGGAAAGTACTTTTCATTAAACACTTTTTGAAACGTTTTCCAAGATATGCTGAGTGCGGAAGGCTGGGTACGCTTCACAGACTCCCACCAGTAGTCTTCCTCACCACGGAACATAAAAGTGGCGAAAGGAACCTTTTGTTCCTCTGTGCATCCCAAGACATCGAATATCTTGGTAATTTATTTGACCCACATTTCTGCCTTAATCGGGATCGGCTTTCCCGCAAATTCTGGTGGTCCCAACTCCTTGAACTGCTTGGTTGTGACAAGCCGCTCATTGCTATCATTTCTACCCTTATTTTGTGCACGAGTCTCCCTCGTCTGATTTTGCATGAACTGCAAAAAGCTTCTAAACATCCCATCATTCATCATTTGTTCGGTGGTGTTGTTTACAGGAGGAATATTGCCTTCCTGTTACACGTTCCCCTGGGTGGTGATTAAAGGTGTCTCCACTGTCTCATTCACTCCATTGTTAATATTTCCCGTTATCATTCTTAAATAATGCCACAAAAACAGTTATCAAGAAAGTATTGGCATGGCTCCATTTGAGGCGTTGTATGGAAGAAAGTGTCATTCTCCAGTATGCTGGAATGAGGTGGGTGAAGCAACGTTGTTGGGACCGGAGTTGGTACGTATGACTACGAAAAAGATTCAAACGATCCGACAACGTATAAAAACCTCACAAGATCGACAAAAGAGTTATGTTGATCTTCATCGAAAGGACGTGGAATTCGATATTGGAGATCATGTGTTGTTACGTGTTGCTCCATGGAAGGAAGTTACGAGATTTAGAAAGAGAGGAAAGCTCAACCCTCGATTCATTGGCCCATTTTTAATCCTCGATTGAGTAGATACTATGGCCTATAGACTCGCCTTACCGCCAAGTATATCTCGTGTTCATAACGTTTTTCACATATCTATGTTACGTAAATATGTGAAAGACCCGAATCACATTATTGAATTAGAACCAGACGAGATAGAGGAAGATTTAACGTATGAAGAGTTACTTGTTAAAATCTTGGATAAGAAGGAACATATTATATGCTCTAAAGTTATACCTCAAGAAAAAGTTTTGTGGAGAAACCACGATGTTGAGGAAATGACATGGGAGTTAGAATATGAAATGAAATCAAGGTATCCTCACCTCATCGATATACCAGGTACGTGCCCTAATTTTGAGGATGAAATTTCATAAGAAGGGGAGGTTGTAAGACCCCAATTTTTATGAATAAAGAATAATTTTCTTGAAATATATTTTTGAATATTATGGTGTGGATTTGATATAATGTTATATTTGTGGGTAATATTTACAAATTTTACAAAGTAAGCAAGTGGTTATATAATATTCGATTGGTCGGGGAATATTCTTACGACGACACAATCATTGGTGGACCCCACAACGGAAGTATTGTCGTAGTTAGAAAACGGCAGAATTATCTTTTTATAAAAATATCGTGAAAATGTTACCGTTAAAACTGTTGAACTACCCATTAGTAGTAAAAATACGAATCTGGCGTGGTTACATAGTATATTACGGTATTGATTATTGATTCTTACGTGAGAAGTCACCGGTTATACTCAATTATTGCTCACTGATGAATTGTTGCATCATATCTCTCATATTATTGATTCAATTATTGTCATAGTATCATCTGCATAATATTTATTTTTATTAAATCAATAATTGAGACGACAAAGTTATTCATATTATTATTTGCAATATTGACAATGTCTAGAAGTTCTGTCAAGGAGAGGTTTGGTCACCTAATTGCGCGCTAATAAGGAGAAATCCTTATCGGAAAGCCCCATCTTTCCTGGGAACGACCTGGTTGTTAAATATTATGAGTTATAATATTAATGATGAATAAGTTGTGTTGATTAAAGATGAAATTGATAGTTCCATTGTGTTGGGATTATTAGTGTTAGTGGAAATCGACATTTATTTCGATAATAATTGATGTCTGGAGGTTATATTGACCAACCGGTAATTAATCGGATAAATGAGCAATTAATTTCTATTATTTCACATGCTTATAACTATTTGTTCACATGTGTGTACTATTGATTCACATTCATGTACTATTAGGAGAGGTGGTGCAAGATTGATAATACTTGCATGACTAAATTAAAAATGGAGGTATAGTTGAATGTACTATACTGTAATTAATTTTTTCACATGATTATACTATTGAGTCATATGAATGAACTATTAATTCACATTATTTACTATTAGGGGAGGTGGTGCAAGTTTGATAATACTTGCACGACTAAATTAAAAATGAAGAAAAAGAGGAATGTATTATATTGTAATATTTCGAGCCCTAAAACGTGCAATTATCGAAACTATATTTTTCTATAAATAGAAGCTCATTCTTCCTTCATTTCTCACCAATTCACAAAAGCTTTAGAACAATTATTATAGAGGGAAATTATAGAGAGAAAGAAGAAGAGAAGTCTGCTACCTCACTATTCCAATATCCAGTTTTTCTAAGGTAAGGGGTATTATTCTTTCGTATTCATGAATAGAGTTATTTTCTTTCAATACTCGTAAGGGTTGTTATTCCATTCTTTATTAAAATGTTAGAATAACTTCGCATACATGCAATACCGCATACATGGTGAAATTCTTCGTTATTCTATTCTTTATTATTATGGAATAACTTGTCTGCATGCGATCTATAATGCGGTGAATTATGTTGTTATTCCATTCTTTATTATTACATTGGAACATCATGTCATGTAAGGATTACGTTGATTCGGGTTCCATTCTTTATTATTCATTGGAACATCATGTGCATGCATGCGGATTACGCATGACATGGTTCCATTCTTTATTATTCTGTTGGAATATCATGTCTGTGCGGATTGAAAATGACCTGGTTCCATGCTTTATTATTTTGTTGGAATAATCTGTCTACGTGGATTACCGCATGGCGGTAAAAATCCATTTGCGGTTTCATATATTCTATTATACTCAGTCGATTAAAGTTTTGGCTTCTATACTCCATGAAATTAGTAGAATATCCTTGATATTTGCGCTTCATCCAGTATCTTTTCATGGAAATATTCTTCTGAGCATTCTTGAATTTTACTCCACAAAGTAGTATCATGTTGACAATTTGGACGTTATTGATTTCTGGATAAATTAAATTATAAATCTTTACAAATTTATCCTTGAACTTGTTTTATTGAATTCTTATATCATTGTCATCATCCTCATGTTTATAATATGTTGAAAGTCATCTGTGGCCTATAGTGCATAGATGGACTTGGTATGATTATGACAAGGGATTATTCGGTATAATCATGACCGTAATGTTACAAATGATGTGGTAAAAGTCCTCATTAGCCGTAGTGCATTGATGGACAGTTGTTGGCATGATCATGACCATTGATGAATACATGAATATCCTTGGCCCATAGTGCATGAATAATTTGTGGTCGTGATACTAATGAATATCTTTGGCTGTAGTGCAGGGATGATGTGGTTTATTTATTAAGTTGAGTCTCAGCGATAAAAGTGATGAAAAACCTTTTAAATCATAGAAGATAGTAGATTTTATTCTCTACTTAACTCTTATAATGGATTGCTTGTTCTGCTGTAGTTAAACTTGATGTTTATTATATTTTATCAGTTTAACACTGTTGAAGGCTAATGATAATTTATTCTGCATTATCTTAGTCATAATATTTCTTATTGGGCTAGTTGAGCTCACCCTTTCTTTCTTTGTTCTCTCTGTGGAAATGAGAACGTAGCAGGGACTAGTCGGGGAATGGAGTGACGGTCCAGATGATAGCATTAGTAGTCCTCACTATTCTGTTAAATAATATGATAATAAATGTAATGAGGACTCCATTGGGTGTGGATATTGTCTAGATGACAATATTCTTATTAAAACTCTTAGATTATGTTTTGTCGTATTTTACACGACTGCTGTATAATTAAGTTGTATTTGAATTTTGTATCATGTATTTGGCGACTCAAGATGGGTGATGTATACCTATTTTGGGGGCGTCACAGTCTGCACAGATTGTACATACATGTTTTGTTATATGTATCCAAATCACACCCAAAACACTGTATTATGTAAAAATCCAAGTTCCATAATTTTTATTTATTTATTTTTAGTTGTTTTAAAAAAAGAGTAAAAAAAAGGTCTGGATTTTGGTCCGATCCGGGAGTCTGGACCTGATCCGACCTCATATATATATATATATATATATATTTATTTATTAAAGAGAATTCAAAAGAGAAAAGTTACATAACCTAATTACGCATTAGGTGTGGAAATTTAATAACCTAAGGGTTATGGTATTAAAGAATATTAATATTTAAATATATATATATCTTAACCATAAGGGATTTATTTTATACATCTCAATTAATTAACTTTATAACTTAATTAAAGCAAGTCTAATTGAGTTATAGAATTAAATATACATGAGTAATTGTGACAATCTGAGAATTTTGAATATTTTTAAAATTTTTATTAATTTATTTGGGGTTCAATATTAGAACCTAGACAGAAAATAAGTGTATGCGTTTGATATTTTTGAGAAGGAATTTTGAGGATTTCATAATTCTGTGAAGGATTTAAGTGAATTATTTAGTATTAAGGGAATATGTGAATATGTTCTGTGTATATGTGTATAGTATATGGTTAAGGGTCAAGGGTTGACCAGATAAAAGATATCTGTAACAAACCCTAAGTATATATTAAGAACGTCAACGTTCGGTTAGAAAACCCTAGCGAATTATAAGAAACCCTAGAAATCGGTTCTGAAAACCCTAATTTCAGTTCCGGAAACCCTAATTCAGAAATTTGAAACCCTAATATGGGAACTTAACGAAGAATTATATTGCTTAAGTCCTATTAATTATAATATTAATTAGGGTAAAGCTTAATTATTTAGCAAACCCTAATTTCAAAGTTTTAAACCCTAATGTATGGATTTGAAACCCTAATTTATAAATAGGGAAAACCTAAGTGTTAATTTAATAATTTAAATGTTAATTAGGAAATATTAATCTTAATTTCCTAATTTTTAAGTTATAAGTAATTAGAAAATCCTAATCTAATTATTAAATCTAATTTCTAAATTAGAAAATTATTTTTCTATTAGAAACCCTAATTTTGGGTTGTAAACCCTAATGCATGATTTTGACCCTAATTACTAAATTAGCAATTTTTATTAGGAAATACTAATCCTAATTAGCAAGATTTAAATTATGATTAAGAAATTTTAATATAATTAAAAAATTCTAATTATAATTTAGAAATACTAATTATCGATTTTGAAAATGTAATTTGGAAATGCTAGAAATTTATTTTTAAAACCTAAGGGTTCAAACCGTAAACCCTAAGGGTTTGGGACAAAAGATCATGTTGCCATTAAAATTAAAAGACAAATGACCAAATTGCCCTTTATTTATATTTAGTAAGTATAAGATATTTTGGATTGTGTGGTGATGCACCAAAGTGGAATGACAAGTGTCCCACTACACCACAAATCAACCGTGAGGCCACATTGCAACATTATTGGCCATGGAAATCAAAAAGTTAGGAATTAAAGTAAGAAAATTACTTACTTTAGTTATCATAATATCCAAGACATTCTTTCTCTACAATTTTGAAATATAGAGTGAGAGAGAGAGAGAGAGAGAAACAAAACCATGATCAGCCTTTAGCATTCCAAGATCAAAATCAAAAGATCAGAAATCAAGATCAAAGCCTAAAAGGTATAAACCCTAAAATTTCGAAAATCATGTGATCCATGTTGTTTGATGTTAGTTGTTGTTTAAAGTTGTGTAATAGGGTGTCTTTTAATGATCTGGGCTATTGGATCATGAATCCATATCATGTAGATGTACAAAAATCAAGTTTTTAGAAACTGTTCTTGAACCTTCATGAGTCGTCTGACAAGCAAATGTCAGGGCCTTTAAATCCTTCTCTGTTTTTGATATTTGTTGTTTTATATTATAAATATGTTCTTTGTCATGTGGACTATGATCTAAAACAAGAAACATTACCAGATCATGAATATGTTGAGAGTTACGAGCAATAAAACTGCGTTGACCGGCCACGAATTCAAGTTTTTGGGTAACCCAGAAACCCAAAAATTCCTGACATCCACTTTTGATGCTCTAGATCTTACTGATATTTGATTGTTTGGCCAAGTTGTTGTATTGATGTTGTAGTCTGTCATATGGACTACATATATAAGCTTTTAGATCACCCAAGTACTTAACAGAATCAAAGTTATACCAGGTCAAACAACCGTTGACCGACTACCCAGATGAAGATTCTGGAAAACCCAGAATCTTCAAGAACTTGTTTTATGTCAGAGTTTGACCAGCTCAGATCTTTCGTTTGTTTTGATGTTAGACTGATTTAAGCTTGTATACATGTACCCTGACATGTGGTCTACAGTATTGAACCAATAGTTCACCCAAACAAATTACAGAATACAAGTTATGAGGATCGAAAACTAGTACCCTTGACTGTTCTTCATTTTCTGAAAAACCCAGAAATGAAGAACAGCGTTGTCAGAGTTTTTGGAGACTCAGATCTTCTACGTGTGAGGTTGTATGATCATGAAGTTAGTTTGTAGTTGTTGTATTATATGAGTGCTACAATATCGATGTTCAAACAAACCCAAAAACATGTTAGACAAGAAATTATAACCGGTCAAACTAGCAACCTTTAACACTGACATGAAGTTCTGGGCTTGATGAAGAACAGCTCAAGAACACCTATAGCGACGGGTCTGCCGCTATAGGGCTCTTTAGCGACATTTATTTTCGGAAAATACTTATTAAAGTTAAATAAATCGAATTAAATAATTTTTAATTATAAAAAATACAAAATAAATTCCGAAAAATTATTTTAAAGTCTGAAAAATAGTTTTTAATTATTTTGAGTATATTTCATAAATATTTAATATTTTTGGAATATAAATGATATTTAATTTATTTAATTATAATATTAAATAAATTATTTAAGAATGATTTTAATTCATGAAAAATTATATTATGGTATTAGAAAATATTTTAAGTTTTTTTAGTGACTTTTAATATTTGGTGATGAAATTCATTAATTAATCAATATTATTGATAATTAGTTTATTTAATAAATATATTAAATAAATTATGGAAAAATGGAATTAATGTTTAATAAATCATATAAAAATGATTTAAGTATTATAAAAATATTTTAAGTTATAAAATATAACTTTTGATTTTTTTTGTCATGAAAATATTAATAGCAATTATCGGATAATGAATTTAATTATTTAAAAATCATATAAAGGTGATTTTAAGGTATTAAAAATACTTAATGATATTATAAATATATTATAATATTATGACATGTATTTCATTAATATTTGATAATAAATAAATATTAATGAATATAGAATATTGTGGTATTTATATTATATAAATACGATATTAATGATTGAAAAATGACGATAAATGATAATAATTATTTAAAAATTATTATGAGACTTGGAAAAATATTTCGACTGTTATTAAAATTATCTTAGATAATGGTTAAGTGTTTAGACAGAGTTTAATTGAACTTAAACTCGAAATTTTATCCTACTAGACCGTCGGGACGTTAGAATTTTGTTGAATTCAAGTCAGACTGAAACAGTTTGATTTAATACCGAGTCTTATGTGTGTTATAGACTGATAGGGTTATGTGTTATGTGTTTAGGTTATTCTATGTATATATATTATAGAATTATATTGTGATGATATTATTCTAATATTGGAGATATATATTACTAATATTAGGTCTTCGGATAAAGCGATATAAATTGCGTAGCGGTAATCAACGAAACAGGCAAGTTTTTAATTAACTCTACTAAGAGTTGTTTCATTCAGATATGCTTATGGTTAATCACTGCTGATTGCCATTGTAGAATTGTACTCTGTACATATTGCATGTATAAGTCAAGTATGAAAGGCTGATCACCTTCATTAACCTTCGGTCCAGATATATTTGTTCATGTTTAATACTTATTCAGTCAAAAGTTTGTTTCTGCTAGTTCACAATTATATTGTTGAATTATAGCCAGCTTATTATTCAAAATCTTTCAATCACGATATATCGTTATATTATTGAACTAAAACTTGCTGGGCAACTTTCATGCTCACTCTTACTATATCATGATAAAACATTGCAAATTAAGGCGAATGCTTCAGATACAAGGATAGGTTAAAGACAGTTCCAGCTTAAAGTGAATGTGTGCAATTAGATTTGTAATAGTATTGTATGATAATAATGTTATGTGTTAGACAAGATATGAATTGTGTATAAGTTAAGGTTACTCGACCTTGGGGAAAAGTGTGTAAGTTTAATGTATAAACAATTTATGTTTATCTTTTTCGCAAATAGTAATAGTGGTATAGAATGATCGAACCGGATTCGCGGTGATTCGGGACCTCGAATTCGGGGCCCTCATAGTTGGTATCAGAGCTGTAGGTTATGAACCTTAGGTAGGAATACCTGAGACTAATAACCACAGTGATTAGGATAAGTACTAACTCAAATAGAGTTAGTTGGTCGGTAAGATTCAAAGACGAATCTCGGAGAGTTATAAGATACAGAGTTCCCTAACTCTGATAATAAAGTTGAACAGTAGTGATGAATAGATAGAGTCTAAAAGACTAAAAGTACAGTGATAGGAAATCGTAAAACAAAACGATCAAGATATAGAAATAAATCGTAACATATACGATGAGATCACTTCATGATCTGATAAAGTGATAGCAGGGAGAAGAATCAATCTGATGATTGGAAAGTTTACAGCTAGATTGCTGTGTGAATTGGTATAGATTCAGGAAAGGATTATGAATACGAGTTAAATGAAATTCGTATTCTGAAAGGAGTTAGTGTTAGGTGGGGATTCAATTGAGGATTCATGTCGGCAGCTGAGTTGTATGATTCCTTGTGTGGGCGGGGAATTGTACTTGGTGTAACAACTACTTAGTTCTGACAATGATAATCATTAAAATGTTTGTGTCGCGCTATTTGATATATGCATGTTAAGAGGGTGATTCCTTTCTCATGTGTATAACAGATAGATAAGTTATAGATAGAGAAAATAAGGTTAAGTACGAGTTCTTAAAACTCATACTTATATGACATTCTTGATTCATAGTTATATAAAATGTTTATGAACCCCTCAGCGAATGGACGCCAAAGGTCTGACTAGGACAAGTTCTTAAACTCATATGATTGTGGCAAGTAAATGAACTCATAAGTGTGGTTTGACGAACTGGGTATAGTTGTGTGTAAATAGAGTATTAAAGATTATCGGAACAAATAGATTGTTAAGCTAATGATTATTAGTGGAGACATAAGTTTTCCAAAACTCCTAGCTATGCTAGACTTTGAAATTTTGACATCAAGCTAAATACGCACAATGTGCTTTTAAAAAAAACAAATATGTAGACTCGTAATCATTTTTGAAACGGTTTAAAGTATAGTTTATGCTACTTATTTCAGCTAGACGCAAATAATTTGACATATCAAAATATATTTTATTTATCACTCATGTACCATGTAACCTGGTGCAGAGATGATAAAAAGTTGATGGAGTTGTAAATACAAGAATACTTAGTGTGAATTTGATCTAAAATCGTTGTTCCACTATTGTATGATGTGTTATGACAAAGTCATACAATGACGGCATCCTCAAACGGACTATTAATACAGTACGGCATCATGGCGTTATTCTCGAAAATGTTTTCAAAATTTTAAATTTGCCAACGGGGTTTGGCTACATCTAAATAATTCGATTGAATTGAATTATTGATATGAATTATTCAGCTAGACTAATGTTTATGAAAACTCTAAGTGTTCATTGAAAGAAATTTATGGAACCAAATTGTTTTGGTACGGAATCCAATAAGACTGAGGTAAGAAATTTTGTGCGCTTAAGGCGGATAAGAGGAACAAATTGTTCTCGACCAAAGAAGATTTGATCAAGATAGGCATATCGGGCTAATCACCCTTTGTGTTTGTAAGTTATGACGGTTTGCGGATGAATTTCCATATAACATTTGCGAAAATGACAGACAAATAGTCTATATGACCCCTCAGCATAATTTGAAAATTTTTATTCTTGTGAAGAATGTATTGTATATGTAAGGATGAGAAAGAATGGTGTATGGTGTATGGTGTAAGGTGTAAGGTGTAAGGTGTAAGGTGTAAGGTGTAAGGTGTAAGGTAAATTTCATGGGATAAAATTTTTAGAAGAAGGGGTGAATGTGACAACCCGAGAATTTTGAATGTTTTTAAAATATTTATTAATTTGTTTAGGGTTCAATATTAGAACCTAGACAGAAAATAAGTGTATGCGTTTGATATTTTTGAGAAGGAATTTTGAGGATTTCAAAATTCTGTGAAGGGTTTAGGTGAATTATTTAGGATTAAGGAATATATGAATATGTTTCGTGTATATTTGTACCAAGATATGGTTAAGGGTCAAGGGTTGACGGATAAACGATATCTCGTAAAAACCCTAAGTATATATATATTAACGCCAACGGCGTTATTGGAAAACCCTAATAATTATAAGAAACCCTAGAGATCGGTTATAGAAACCCTAATTTCAGTTCCGGGAATCAAAAACCCTAATTTAGAAATTTGAAACCCTAATTTGGGAACTTAACGGAGAATTATATTGCTTAAGTGCTATTAATTATAATATTAATTAGGGTAAATCTTAATTATTTAGCAAACCCTAATTTCAAAGTTTTAAACCCTAATTTAAGGATTTCAAAACCTAATTTATAAATAAGGAAAACCTAAGTGTTAATTTAATAATTTAAATGTTAATTAGGAAATATTAATCCTAATTTCCTAATTTTTAAGTTATAAGTAATTAGAAAATCCTAATCTAATTACGAAATCTAATTTCTAAATTAGAAAATTATTTTTCTATTAGAAACCCTAATTTTTGGGTTGTAAACCCTAATGCATGATTTTGACCCTAATTACTAAATTAGCAATTTTTATTAGGAAATACTAATCCTAATTAGCAAGATTTAAATTATAATTAAGAAATTTTAATATAATTAAAAAGGTCTAATTATAATTTAGAAATACTAATTATCGATTATGAAAACGTAATTTGGAAATGCTAGAAATTTATTTTTAAAACCTAAGGGTTCAAACCGTAAACCCTAAGGGTTTGGGACAAAAGACCATGTTGCCATTAAAATTAAAAGACAAATGACCAAATTGCCCTTTTTTATATTTAGTAAGTATAAGATATTTTGGATTGTGTGGTGATGCACCAAAGTGGAATGACAAGTGTCCCACTACACCACAAATCAACCGTGAGGCCACATTGCAACATTATTGGCCATGGAAATCAAAAAGTTAGGAATTAAAGTAAGAAAATTACTTACTTTAGTTATCATAATATCCAAGACATTCTCTCTCTACAATTTTCGAAATATAGAGTGAGAGAGAGAGAGAGAAACAAAACCATGATCAGCCTTTAGCATTCCAAGATCAAAATCAAAAGATCAGAAATCAAGATCAAAGCCTAAAAGGTATAAACCCTAAAATTTCAAAAATCATGTGATTCATGTTATTTGATGTTAGTTGTTGTTTAAAGTTGTGTAATAGGGTAAGACCCCAACTTATTATGAATAAAATCGAATTTCCTCTATTTATTATTGTGAATAATAAGGTGTTAATTTGATATAATGCTCTGGTTATGGGTAAAATGTGCAAATTTTGCAAAATAAGCAAGTGGTTATAAAATAATCATTGTTATCAGGGAATATTAGTTTGGTCGTGGAATATTCTTTTTGTTGGGAATATCCATACGACGACGCAGTCATTTGTGGGCCCCATAACAGAATAACTATCGGATGAAGAAAACGACAAGTTTGAGTTTTTATAAATAACGGCGTAGTTGTTACCGTTAAACACTGTTGGAATACCCGGTGGGTAAAGTAAAGTAATACGCGTTTTGCACAGTAGCACACGGTATTGCATAATATTTTTAAATTATTGATTCTTATGTAAGAAGGCACTACTCAATAATAGTTACAGTAGTTACTGTTCAATATTTTATTTTATTGATTCAATAATTGCTGCGTTGATATTTTATATTATTGTTGTTTCAATAATTGTCACTGCACAGTATTTCCCATTATCAGATCAATAATTCATATTATTTGAATAATATTAATAGATAGCATTATTGGCAATGTCTAATAAGTTCTGACAAGGAGAGGTTTGGTCACCTAATCATACGCCAAGAAGGAGAAATCCTTATTGAAAGCCCCCTCTTTCTTAGGAACTACTGGTTGCCATTATTGTGATTCTGTAATATTATTTGTGAATAATTAATTATTGATTTATATGATAAAGAAATATTTATTTGATGCGGATATAAATGGTGGATTTATTTATATGGTTATAAATGAAGGAATTAATGCTGAGGTGTTTTATCAGTATTTTGTCGGAATGAAGGTATTAAAAATCACCCGTTTATGGATTTTGGATATTTTCTGTTTGGAAATTGGAAAAACTCAAAGCTACAAAGTCGTAGAGAATTCGATTTCGTGTGGAATGGACATAAAATTCGTATTATTCTGATAAACGGGCTATTTTCTATGAATTAATGAAGTTTCGTAAAATAAAATAATTTTTATTAAATTATGGGTGGGACCCACTTTTTGGTTGGTGTTGATTGCACATGGGCTGCTGAAAATTTTCAGAATTGGTGGCTAGCTTGTTCAATTGATGCATGCGTAGAAGAAAGAATGAGATATAATATTAATTTATTATTTTAGTCTCCTTTGGCGTTCTAGCATTTTCCTATAAATAGATGCTTAGGTTAGAATTGAAAATCACACCAGAAATAAGTTTTCTTTCTCTCTAGATTATCGAGCGTATTTTTGTGAGTATTTTAATACTTTGAGAGTTGCTATTCAGTGCAAGTTTCTGTCAGCACTATATCCAAAATTCAGTCAGAAGTACTGTTATTTTGAGGTAAGGGATGTTATTTTCTTCGTAAATGATATTATTTCTTTCAATATCATTATTAGAAATATTGGTCCGAACTTTTTATCAAATTTGGAACTTTTTTGTGTCGGGGTTCTTATTCACATATACGGCACTATTCACTTAATACGCTCAACATTATTCAATTTGAAAAATGAAAATTTTCCTTTTGTCCAAGATGTCTATTATGGTTACTATCTTTGATTGTATCCATGTTTTGATCTTTATTTTTGAATTTCGCTTCACAATTGGTTATTATGAAGTATTATTGATCTTGGATAAACTGTTATACTAATCCCTACTATTTGTCCTTCCGTCTCTCAATGGATTCGCTTTTTTTTAAAAATATTTTCATCATCCTCTCACCTTAAATGATGATATTATGAATATCTTTGGCCCGTAGTGCAAAAAAGATGAATGATTAATCGATGAATATCTTTGGCCCGTAGAAAGCAAAAAGATGAACAGTGTTGAGATGAATACATGACCAACTAGTGATACAAATGAATATCTTTGGCCCAGTAGTGCAAAAAGATGAATATTTGATTAAAGATGTATATTGATTGTTGTTATAGGATACAATATTGATGATGAACTTTTAAATCTTAGAAGATAGTAGAACTCATTCTCTACTTGACTCTTCTAATGGATTGCTGTTTCCGCTGTAGAATATTAATCTAAAACTTGTTGTCTATTATATTCTATCAGATTTTTCCCTGTTAAGGACTAATGATAATTTGTTGTATATTATCTTAGTCATAATATTCTTTACTGGGCTAGTTGAGCTCACCCTTTTCCTTTTTGTTCCATTTTTCTTCTCAGGAGGTGAGAACATATCAGGATCTAGTCGGGATATGGAGTGATGGTTCTAGAAAGATGTTTTAGCAGTCCTCACTATTTCTATAAAATAATGTATGAATAATTGTAATGAGGACTTATTTGAGTGTGGATATTGTCTAGAAGAAAATATTTGTATTTAAACTCACAGTATGTGTTGTTGTATTTTGCACGACAATTGTATTATTGAAGTTGTAGTTTGTTTTCTGTACCATGTATTTGGCGACTCAGAATGGGTGTTGTATACCTATTTTGGGGGCATCACACTTGGTATCAAAGCTTAGGATATGGTCTCCAAGGAGATCGTGGAATAGAACTAGAGAGGAGAGATGAGTAAATCCTTCGCTAAAGTGTGTCCTATCTAAGCTTATTTGTTGGCTCATCATAATATAGGGATATTATATGATATGTTAATTTGTTTAAATTAACCCTTGTTTTTTATGACAAGATTTAAGAATGGTCACGAGAACTTTAACAATGGGGTGTATGAGACTGTGGAATAACCTTTAGTCACAAACAGGAGAGAACGCATAACAGAAGGCAATATTCCTCCCGTAAACAACACTACCGAAAGCAAACGATGAATGATGGAATGTTTAGGAGCTTTTGCAGATTCATGCAAAATCGCATGAGGGAGACTCGTGTGTACAAAATACGGTGGAAGTGATAGCAATACGCTGATTCGTCACAAACCAATCGATTCAAGGAGTTGGGACCACCAGAATTTATTGGAAAGCCGGATCTGATCAAGGCGGAAACATGGGTCAAGCAAATTACCAAGATATTATATGTCTTGGAATGCACGGAGGAACAGAAGGTTCCATTCACCACCTTTATATTCCGCGGTGAGGCAGACTACTGGTGGGAGTCTGTGAAGTGTACCCAGCCTGCCGCACTCAACATGTCTTGGGAAACATTTCAGAAACTATTCAATGACAAGTACTTTCCTGAAAGTATTCGTCATATGAAGGAGGTAGAGTTTATCAGACTGGAACAAAACAACATGACGGTGTCCCAGTACGAGGCAAAGTTTGCAGAGTTA
The DNA here is from genome assembly GCA_020205615.1 of Panax quinquefolius. Lineage (NCBI taxonomy): Eukaryota > Viridiplantae > Streptophyta > Magnoliopsida > Apiales > Araliaceae > Panax > Panax quinquefolius. The sequence continues at coordinate 34,360,847 of CM035151.1, forward strand.
TCCAGGTTTACACCTCATTTGGTAGAGAATGAGGAACGAATGACGAGGATGTTCCTGAGAGGTCTAAAACCCGAGATTCGGCAATATCTTATCTCTCATAAATTTTCTTTATATTCAGATGTTATAAACATGGCTCAATTATTAGAGCGAGATAATGAGTTTGTTCAACCAAGGGACCACAACCAGGGTCATACCAGTGGTGGCAGTCATCGGAGCAATGAAAACCAGCAGGGAGGAAAACATTCGGACAAAAGCGGTAACCACTCTGGTGGTAATCGTGGCCGTGAAAATAGAAGAAGCGAGTCGGGAGGAGATTTCAAGAAGAGAATGTACAACAACGATAACATTAAGACGTCAACACAAACATCAACTATTTTTAGGGAAAGAGAACGAGCACCGGTCGTTTGTTACAAATGCGGGAAAGAGGGACATATCAGCCCAAACTGCCCACAACAATCCAAGGTATGTTATAACTGTGGAAAGGAGGGCCATATAGCTCGAGACTGTTCTGTAGCAAAACCAAGTTCAGCAGGGATGATAACTCAAAAGGCTATCCGGATAAGTCAAAATCAGCGGTACCTGGAAGAGCGTTTGTCGTGACTGGCCAAAACATGAGAAACCCAAACGAGGTGATCACGGGTAAGCTTATCATAAACTCTTGCGAAGTTTATACCTTACTAGATACCTGTTCTACCCATTCTTTTATCTCTCCTACTTGTGCTCAACGTTTAAACTTGACTCCGGAGAAATTAGACTTTGATTTATCAGTGGAGACTCCGTTAGGAAAAACTTTCGTTACGTCCACTGTTTATAAATCTTGCTTAATCCAAGTTGGCACCATCACATTACCTGTTAATCTTATCTCTTTAAAGATACTTGCTTTTGATGTGATTTTAGAAATTGATTGGTTAACTACTCATCATGCCAAAATTGATTGTTTTCGTAAATTTGTTAGTTTTCATATTCCTAACCAACCTGTCATACGAATTCAAACAACTAAACCACTAAAATCAGTCACTGTCATATCAAGCCATAAAGCTATTCATTTATTGAAAAACGGATGCCAAGCTTTCTTAGCCCATGTTATGGATTTGAACAAAGACAAGTCAGATTTGAATAATATTTCTGTTGTTAGTGAATTTCCTGATGTATTTTCTCAAGAACTTTCCTGGCCTCACCCCGTAATGTGATGTTGAATTCTTTATTGACCTTAAACCGCACAAAACCCATTTCTAAAATCCCATATCGAATGGATCCTATTGAACTTCGTGGAGTTAAAAGTCCAACTTCTGTGAATTGTTAGACATCGGTTTCATTCTGGCCCCAAGTACATCTCCTTGGGGTGCTCCTGTTTTATTCAGTAAAGAAGAAAGAGGCGGAGTATGCGATTTTGTATTGACTACCGAGAATTGAACCATGTCACCATCAAGAATAGGTATCCGCTACCTCGCATTGATGACCTATTTAACCATTGCAAGGAGCATAATTTTTTCAAAGATCGATTTCGGATATCATCACCAAGATTAAAACTTAGGATATTCCAAAGACCGCCTTCGTAACTCCTGCAGACGGCATTATGAATTCTTAGTCATGTCTTTTGGATTGACTAATGCTCCCCGCCGCTTTCATGGCTATGATGAACCGTGTATTCAAGGAATATTTGGATCAGTTCGTTGTTGTCTTTATTGATGACATCCTCATCTATTCCAAAAGCCATGAAGATCATGAACACCATTTGAAGCTAATACTTGAAAGGCTTCGTGAAAACAAGCTATATGCCAAGCTGAAGAAATGCGAGTTTTGGCTTGAGAAAGTAGCATTCCTTGGGCACGTGGTGTCAAAATATGGAGTATCTATTGACCCGACGAAGGTTGAAGCAATACAAAGTTGGGAGCAACCAAAGTCGATGATCGAAGTGCGTAGCTTTCTGGGCTTAGCTGGTTATTATCGGAGATTCGTGGAAGGATTTTCTCGAATCGCTACTCCGTTAACTTAGTTGACTCGGAAGGATACAAAATTTGTATGGAGCGAGGAATGCGAGAAGAGTTTCCAAGAGCTCAAGAGGAGACTCATTTCGGCACCTGTTCTGGCAATACCATTTGGTTCGGATGGATTTGTTATATACAGCGATGTTTTAGGCAAAGGGTTAGGATGTGTTTTCATGCAACATGGGAAAGTCATAGCCTATGCCTCACGACAACTCAAAGAATATGAGAGGAATTATCCTACTCATGATCTAGAGTTAGCGGCCCGATCGTTGCTGCTTGAAATATAGAGACACTACTTGTATGGGGAGAAAGTGGAGATCTATACGGATCATAAAAGCCTCAAATACTTCTTCACCCAAAAGGAGCTCAACATGCGGCAACAACGTTGGCTCGAGCTATTGAAAGCTTACGATCATACCATACAATACCATCATGGAAAAACAAACATAGTAGCTAACGCATTGAGTAGAAGATCGTATGCGGGTACGAGTGCGATGTTGTTAACACAAAGACCCATTTTGTACGATTTACAAAGGATGGAGATTGAGTTAAAGACTCCATGGACCCACTTGATGATGGCGAATATACGAGTAGAATCGACTTTAATCGATAAAGTTAAAGTTGCTCAAGCTACGGACCTGGAGCTGATGCGTATGAAGAAGAAAGTGCAAGAAGGTGTTATTCCAGAAGCAAGAATCGATGAAGAAGGAATACTTCAATTCAACTCCAGACTTTGTGTTCCTAACGATTCTGACTTGAAACATAAAATCATGATGGAGGCACACAACACCCCGTTTGCAATCCATCCTGGGAGTACCAAAATGTATCATGATATTCGACACACATTTTGTGGAACAATATGAAGAGAGAGATCGTAGAGTTTATCTCGAGGTGTTTAACTTGTCAACGAGTAAAGGCAAGCATCAAGTGCCAAAGGGTCCATTGCAACCACTTGAGATTCCAAAATGGAAGTGGGAACACATTACAATGGATTTCGTTACAGGTCTTCCCAAAGTTTCTCAAGGCATAGATGCGATTTGGGTTATTGTTGATAGATTAACCAAGTCTGCTCATTTCTTGACCATACGTGAGACTTATTCCCTTGAATGTCTTGCTCGTATGTACGTGAATGAGATTGTGAGATTGCATGGCATGCCAGTATCCATAGTTTCGGATCATAACACAAGATTCACTTCAAGATTTTGGGTTAGCTTACAGAAAGCTATTGGCACGGATTTACGATTTAGTTCAGCATACCATCCTCAAATGGACGGGCAATCGAAAAGGACTATTCAAACCCTTGAAGATCTATTAAGACTTTATGTCCTAGATTTCAAAGGAAGTTAGGATAAGTACTTGCCACTGGTGGAATTCTCCTACAACAACAGTTATCAAGCAAGTATAAGCATGGCTCTATTCAAGGCGTTGTATGGACGAAAGTGTCGTTCTCCAGTATGCTGGGACGAGGTGGGAGAAGCAACGTTGTTGGGACCGTAATTAGTACGCATGACTACGTAAAAGATCCAAATGATTCGATTAACGTATTCAAATCTCACAAGATCGACACAAAAAGAGTTATGTTGATCTTCATCGAAAGGACGTGGAATTTAATATCGAGATCATGTATCGCTATACGTATTGCTCCATGGAAGGGAGTTACACGATTTGGGAAGAGAAGAAAACTCAATCCATGATTTGTTGGTCCATTTGAGATTCTTGACCGCATAATAGGAAATGTGGCCTATAGACTCGCATTACCTCCAAGTATATCTCGTGTTCATAATGTCTTTCACGTATCTATGCTTCGTACATATGTAAAAGACCCGAACCATATTATTGCGTTAGAACCAAACGAGATAGCCGAAGATTTAACGTACGAAGAGGTACCTGTTAAGATCTTGGATAGGAAAGAGCATGTCCTACGCACAAAGGTTATACCACAAGTTAAGGTTTTATGGAGGAACCATGTTATTGTGGAAATGACCTGGGAGTTGGTTCCGAAAATGAAAGCGAGGTACCCTCACCTTTTCGAAACACCAGGTACGTACGTCAATTTTGAGGATGAAATTTCATAAGGAGGAGAGGTTGTAAGACCAAACTTATTATGAATAAAATCGAATTTCCTCTATTTATTATTGTGAATAATAAGGTGTTAATTTGATATAATGCTCTGGTTATGGGTAAAATGTGCAAATTTTGCAAAATAAGCAAGTGGTTATAAAATAATCATTGTTGTCAGGAAATATTCGTTTGGTCGTGGAATATTCTTTTTGTCGGAATATATCCAATGATTCATGCAGTAGATCATTTGTGGGCCCCATAATGTAATAACCGCTCGGATGAAGAAAATGACAAGTTTGAGTTTTTATAAATAACGTCAGTAGTTGTTACTGTTAAACATCGTTGAAATACCTTGGTAAAGTAAGGTAATACGCGTTGTGCACAAAGAAGACACCAGATTGCATGACAGATATTTTGAATTATTGATTCTTAAGTAAGAAGGTACTACTCAATAATTGTTAAAGAATTATCGCTCAATATTTTATTTTATTGATTCAATAATTGTTGCGTTGATATTTTATATTATTGTTGTTTCAATAATTGTCATTGCATAATATTTTCCATTATCAGATCAATAATTCATATTATTTGAATAATATTATTAGATAACATTATTGGCAATGTCTAATAAGTTCTGTCAAGGAGAGGTTTGGTCACCTAATTGCGCGCCAGTAAGGAGAAATCCTTATTGGAAAGCCCCCTCTTTCCTGAGGAACAGCCTGGTTGCCATTATTGTGATTCTGTAATATTATTTGAGAATAATTAATTATTGATTTATATGATAAAGAAATATTTATTTGATGCGGATATAAATGGTGGATTTATTTATATGGCTATAAATGAAGGAATTAATGCTGAGGTGTTTTATCAGTATTTTGTCGGAATGAAGGTATTAAAAATCACCCGTTTATAATTTTGGATATTTTCTGTTTGGAATTTGGAAAAACTCAAAGCTACAAAGTTGTAGAGAATTCGATTTTGTGTGGAATAGACATTAAATTCTTATTTTTCTGATAAACAAGCTATTTTCTATGAATTACTGAAGTTTCAGAAAATAAAATAATTTTTATTAAATTATAGGTGGGACCAACTTTTTGGTTGGTGTTGAATGCACATGGGCTGCTGAAAATTTTCAGAATTGGTGGCTAGCTTGTTCAATTGATGCATGCGTAGAAGAAAGAATGAGAAATAATATTAATTTATTATTTTAGTCTCCTTTGGCGTTCTAGTATTTTCCTATAAATAGACGCTTAGGTTAGAATTGAAAATCACACCAAAAATAAGTTTTCTTTCTCTCTAGATTATCGAGCATATTTTTGTGAGTATTTTGATACTTTGAGAGTTGCTATTCAGTGCAAGTTTCTTTCAGCACTATATCCGAAATTCAGTCAGAAGTATTGTTATTTTGAGGTAAGGGATGTTATTTTCTTCGTAAATGATATTATTTCTTTCAATACCATTATGCCAAAATATTGGTCTGAACTTTTTATCAAATTTGGAACTTTTTGTGTCTGGGTTACTTATTCACATATATCTGACTATTATTCAGATATACGACATTATTCACAAATACGACATTATTCATTTAAAAAATGAAAATTTTCCATTTTGTCCAAGATGTCTATTATGGTTACTATCTTTGATTGTATCCATGTTTTGATCTTTAGTTTTGAATTCTGCTTCACAATTGGTTATTATGAAGTATTATTGATCTTGGATAAACCGTTATACTAATCCCTACTATTTGTCATTCTTCCGTCTCCACCGGATTCATTTTTTAAAAATATTTTTCTTCATCCTCGGTCTTAAATGATGATATTCTTGAATATATTTGGCTCTTGTAGTGAAAAAAATGAATGATTAATCGATGAATATCTTTGGCCCGTAGTGCAAAAGATGAGCAGTGTTGAGAGATGAACATGACCAACTAGTGATACAAATGAATATCTTTGGCATGTAGTGCAAAGATGAATATTTGATTAAAGATGTATATTGATTGTTGTTACAGGGATACAATATTGATGATGAACTTTTAAATCTTAGAAGATAGTAGAACTCATTCTCTACTTGACTCTTCTAAAGGATTGTTGTTTCCGCTGCAGAATATTAATCTAAAACTTGTTGTCTATTATATTCTATCAGATTTTTCCCTGTTGAGGACTAATGAAAATTTGTTATATATTATCTTAGTCATAATATTCTTTACTGGGCTAGTTGAGCTCACCATTTTCCTTTTTGTTCTATTTTTCTTCTCAAGAGGTAAGAACATAACAGGATCTAGTCAGGGTATGGAGTGATGGTTCTAGAAAGATGTTTCTAGCAGTCCTCACTATTTCTATAAAATAGTGTATGAATAATTGTAATGAGGACTTATTTGAGTGTGGATATTGTCTAGAAGACAATATTTGTATTTAAACTCACAGTATGTGTTGTCGTATTTTGCACGACAATTGTATTATTGAAGTTGTCGTTTGTTTTCTATACCATGTATTTGGTGACTCAGAATGGGTGTTTGTCAGGAATAAGCATGTGAATGTTATTCCTATTTATATAAGATTTGATTATGATATATATATGTATATGAATGAATAATATGTAAGTATGTTTGCATTAAGAAAAGTTGTAAAGTCCTTTGATAGATAATAGAAATATATGTACAAGGACTTAGAATGAATTGATCAAATATGTTAGGTTGATCCTACATGAGCAAAACAACTTTGTAAAGTCCTTAAAAAGAAATTATTTACAAGGACTATAAATATAGAAAGATCAAGCTTGTTAGGTTGATCTTATAATGTAATAGATAGGCGGTCGATCGATCGTCGAGCATCGCACTGTAAGTCGAGTCCGCCAGTGAGTCAAGGTTAACTCGGGAGCTATCGAGGCAGAATAGAAGTATGCAAGATAGTAGATCTCGGAGTTCGTAGACTACCAGGGGAAACGAAGAAGGAAGGTAGTGTATCGAGAAGAGCTTCCTCGGGATCGTAGTGTGCTGAGAAAGTCATGTTCAGAATCGTAGAGACAGTCTGCCTATGAGCTGAACGATCATCTGCCGAAGCCAAGTCCGAAACGTAGACTACACTCAGAGTCGTAGAGCCTAGTGATGCCGAAGCCAAGTCAAGGATCGTAGACTACACTCTGAGTTCGTAGAATGCATTGAGTGCATACAGAGATCGTAGTCGGGCAAGATCAGATGAAGACAACAAGCACAAGGCAGAAATCGTAGAGTGTCAAGATCTGATCTCAGGATCGTAGTGTCTGCACAGCCAAAGCGGAATTGAAGAGTGCAGAACTACGACTCCAACAGAAGTGCTCACAATGCCAAGTCAGAATCGTAGAGTAGAGACGGTTCTCAAAGAATGAGTACTCCCAGAATATCCAAAGGTACGAAGCCTCTAGTTGGCACTGCAAAGATGCAATCCATAGTAAGGGAACCAGAGAGCACTCAACGAATGACATGCAAAGCTAAAGGAAGAACCAAGCACCAATCCAATCAAAGATCAAGATTGAGTTGAAAGGCCATTCGTGATGAAGTCTTCCACAAGATGATTCAAAGAAGACTTCAGAATTGACTAAGGAAAAGTCACTAATGCGATTGTTATCAAGAGAATGAAGACAACGATCTTGGAAGCAACCAGATCGTAGTGTTTGTCGACAAAGAAAGAACTGATGGAAGGTGAACCGAGATATCGGGTCACTTCAAGAGCAAGGCTAAAGTGATTAAGTGTGGTCGGGTTCATTAATGATAAGTGAGCGGAAGATCACAGGAGAAAGCAAGTCGGACGCGCCACAAATCAAGTGTCTTGATATTCGTAAGGGGACCAGAGCAAGGAATTAGGCCATCAAGATCTCGAGAACAAATAAGCAAAATGTAAGTATCAAGCATCGCCGCACAATACAAGGAAGAGGTGTTCTACATGAAGATCCAATCAACACTCTTTCAGATCGTAGTGTTAACTCTACTAGTCAACGAGCAACAATCAACAAGACACTACGATCAGTCCTCAAGACATGCATCAGAATCGTAGAGTTTGAATACCTGAAGACTGAAGCATTGGCAACGATTCAATCTGAAGGGTAACATTCGGACAAGTGCTTATTGAGAGCATCGATGCAAAAGGACAACCTCTGATCAAGAAATAAGAAGAAGTAAAGTCTTCGACCTGCCCAAGACATAAAAGTGATACATCTGACAGGGTAGGTGAAATAGTAGACTGCAGCGTCAGAAAAAGTATGACAAGTCACATCAAGCAGTCTACATCAAGCAACTTGAAATCTGTGAAGATATTTGAATAGCCTTCAACGGTTACTTTCCAACGGAAGGATTGGGAAGAAGTATAAATGAGAAAGAACTTCAAAGATCCAAGGAGGCTGGAGTTGTCAGTTTTGGAGAGAAGGTGGACTGATCTAAACCATGAGATAGTGAGTCCGAAGGCTCACTCTACGATCCACCAAGAACACTCAGAAGTCAGATCAAGAAAGAAGTAGAAGTGTGAGTTCTACTATGTAGAAGTGAGAGTTCTACTACATGAAGAGTGTTCTAAACTGCCGAGAGAAAAGAGAGCATCATGCCATCTGGATGTCCATCATGGGAAGACTATAAGTATAATAGAGAAGAGCTTACGATCATCTTAGCAAGTCCATCATGAGAAGGCATCGAGTAGCAAGAAGGGAGATCACAAAAGCCATCTTGGTGTTAAGCATGAGAAAGCTTCTAAGTACTTTACAGAAGAGCTTACAGTCATCTTAGAAGCCTCTCATGCAAAGCCATCAAGTACCAAGAAGAATGATCTTCAAAGGCGGTTCATCAAGGGGTCATCCGAGTAGTTGAGCAACCTAAGAAGTCGAGCATCATGCAACACTCAACCGCTTCTTCAAGGATGATCAAGCCAAGTCGCTAAGGATAGAAGATGTTCGAGAGCATGAAGACATCTTAGCAAGCCTCAAAGACCGACTCCAACAACAACAAACAAAAACTCAACAAAGCTGTGGGGCCGAGAGGGTCCTTGTCCAGAGGGACTAAATGAAGCAGGCCAAGAGGGTCCTTGTGGGAGGGACTAAACAAAGCAAGGCCAAAGGGTCCTTGTCCGAGGGACTAAACGAAGTTCCAAGCCTCATTGGCTTGAAGAGTTCCTAGGGAACTAGAGGAGTCCCAAGTCAGCCGCCTCAAGAGTTCTTAGTGAATCAAGTCCCAAGGTCAGCCGGCTTTCAAGGAATCGTAGAGATTGTGGTGCCGCCCTTCCTTAGTGGAAATCCTCGCTAGTTGAAAGCAGTAAAGAAAGGATTAGAGCTTCGAGTCTCTCGAACCACTTAAAACCCTTGTGTCTTTTTTACATTATGTCATTTACATTATGTCTATAATCGCTATAATCATATGTATGTTCTAACTGCGCTACAACTAAACTAACCCAACTAACAATGTATGTATGATTATGAATATATCAATGAAGGGAATCTTTTACTTATTCCATTCTGTGTTTGAAAAAGATTCTTATGTTTGTCATATACTCTAATATGAACAATACATCATAAACCGTAAAAGTATTTGAAATAAAAAGGATCTATTCAACCCCCCCTTCTAGATCTATTCAGGCCCCTCGGGAACTAACAATTGGTATCGAAAGGTGTTCTCATGCTATATTCAAAAGCTAATCGCTTTGAAGTCCGATCCTGTGCACTAACATTGTTCTAAACTTAGTTTAGTAGTGAGTAACTTGTTATATGCGTAAGAGCTCAACACGTTGGAAATATTGTGTATAGTAAAATGTGTATACACCTAAAGTCGCTCAGATTGGTCCATATCCTCGATTGCTATATCAACAAGACCAATCCTAGCCTACAGTCAATCTTGTTGTCTGAAGACCAGACGAGAGAAAGAAAGCAAGGGACATCAGTGACAAAGAGTAAAGCATTCATCAGTCTAAAAAATGAAGAGGTCACGCGTACTAAGAAAAGTTGATCAAGAGGAGAAAGAAGATCTTCTCAAACTTATGAGTGACCAACCAACAACATGGTGCTATCTTTGTAAACTCAAAGATGTCAAAGATCTTAATGCTACGATTCTCTTGATCTACATCTTCAAGACCACGACTGATTGATGAAAGGCCAACAAGAGCATTAAGCTGAAAGGAGCAAAAGTAAAAGCTATGCACATCAATACCGAACTCAAGATATCTAAGGTAAATGATTGTTAAGAAATCGACAAGAAAAAGGTACTGTTCCTCACCATTATTAATGTATACATCATATTTGCACCATCCTATGAACTATGACAAGATTCGTCAAGAAGTCATAATCTACCCTAAAAAGGTGAAGAGAGAAAGTAGTCCAAGATGGAAAATTCAAATGTCTACAAACTTTCTCTTTAACCAAGTTTTAGGTCAAGATGACATCTTCAAGAAAATCTAAAATAGATCATAAGAGTATCACGCATCAAATGAATTTTATGTTAAGTAATCATTGATGGTGTGCTAGTATGAATGTACAAGCCTATGTTCTAAGTGTTTGACAACACACAGAGAATGAACAGTTCTACAAGAAGATCTTGTTGATTTGTAGAAACTGATCACATCCATGAATCAACTAAATACTCATAAATCGTAGGGTTGATTCACACTCTGTGAACACTTAAACATTGTGAACATAACCCAGTAAATGATGAAACCATCATAGATAAAGAGTGTGTCACTAATTGTCCAATCCTACACACACTCACCATCATGCATCTCAAAAATGTATTATCTCGAGATAGTTGCATGCATGAATATGTCTCGCTGGTGATAAACATGATGATTATTCCAGCTTAAGAGGAATAGGGGTTTAGAAAACTAACTCTAAAGGGACCCATTCAACAATGGGGACCAAAAGTAGAAATATACTTAAACTCGCAGTACTTGGTCGGTCGGACCGACCACACTAAGGAATGTCAAGGTAAGACTTCATTCAATAGGACTCAATCAGCAAAAGGCTAAGGACCGTTTAGAGAGGAGTCTGATAAGGTTCCTACATGTCCAAGCCTGTCCTTAAAGACCCTCTGAGCTAACCGGAATGGAGCTCACATGGCTGTAAATCTGTATATGGGAGCATGCCATGCAACAGAAGATAAAGAGGATTCTATGTGCCCATATCAAGAAAGACATGCTTTATGAAAAGGATCCTCAAGGGAAGCTCACAACAAAAGATCATTGAGCTTAAGACAAAAGAAGTTCTTTACGAAGCAAAACTTCTCAAAACAAAAGACTGTCAAAGAAGACTACGTTCATAGTGCTGTCAAATGATCATAGAGTGATCAATCCTGAAAATACTCATCTCTACGATACAAGGATAACTAAGCAATGATGATGATTCCAGTCAGAAGGAAAAATGCTGGGCAGCCTTCAAATGAACATGAAGAAGGAATCACATCTATCTGAGAAGACAGCATCAACAAGGGGAAAGTAGTGATCTGTTAAGGAATAACAACACTATTAAACCTGGAAGAGATGTACCAGCTACAGAGTCCCAAAACTTTGTGGCTGATGAACCAAATGAAGATCCATAGTCATTAGGAACGTCTCAAAACGTACTACTGATAACCCTTCAGCCACGCAATCCATAATCGTGAAGTTCCTATGATCAAACACATGATTGTAGTGTAAGAGCAGAAGGACACCACGATTTCAGCAATGCAGATATCCAGAGCTGGTAGAAAGATCTCCCCATCAGAAAAGGTCTAATGAGATGTTATTGAAAATCACCGTCATAACACTTCATCCGGAAAGCGCCTCAGTGGACAAACTCGATCCTTAGCTCACTCTAAGAGGTGGCCCTTCGAGCTACCTTATCCCGTAAGGAATGCTTGATCTAGTTCATCTCAAAAGAACCAAGTCAGTCAACGATCGTAGAGTTGAACTCACGAGAGTACTAAACGATCGTAGTGCAACCTCGTGATCGAGAAGACAACTCAACGATCGTAGTTCTACCAAAGGGTACTCCAGCTCACAAGGAGTATGAAGAATGAGACATCCGCTAAGCCATTCAAGTTAAGGAGATAAGTTCAATTCATCGTTGATCGAGCTATACGCCGCATCAAGTAAGGAGGAAAGACAAAGCCATCCACCGCAAAGATCTCTCGTAAATTGATAGTTGAGTCAACAAATGAAATCGTAGAGTCTATAGCTATCTCATCATGTTACTCTACGAATCAAAAGGTCAACGGTCAAAGCCATGTCAATTAAACGTCCACTCCTCTAATAACTGAAAAGTCAGGGGAGTTCTGTACTCATTATCGGGCAACGGCAACCAATGGACAAGTTAACACATCACCGAGTATGCAGAGTTAGAAGGAACTCGCCATAAAGACAAGTTCAAATCTGCGCAGACAGCTATCAAAGATATCGAACCTTTCTCCCTCCTATTTTCAAAACCCTAGAAAGTGTTTCAAGAGCAAAATCAGTTAACCCCCAGAGCCTTACCAACCAGACAGCCATCTCGCATAAATCTCTCTAAATCAAACACCCACAGTCTTCGAACGATTCAAATGGAGAACTGGCAAGTTATCACCCAGATTCAACTTGGAACCAAATCGTTTGAGAAGTCGAAGAAGAAGTTCGTGGACATACTTAGACTCGTGAAAGGAAGTCGGGTTTTCGTAATGTCTCGAGGCGCAGTACTGTGTATACATCGACTGGTTAAGGAGTTCTACTCAAACATCTCATAAAACTCGAACTCTTTCTACCAAGGTTAAAGGTCGCCTCTCAAGTTAAAATCTTTCGACCTCAATCAATGCCTAGGTTTTCCTAACCAAGGGCTAAAGAACCTTGATAATGTCAACACTGAACTAGCAAAGAAAGTTATGGGGTATCAAAGAAACCCTAGCTTCAAGGACATAAAGAAGAAGGAGTTTCCTAAGCAATATGAGTTCCTTGCTGAAATAGTTGGAAAGTGCATACTGTGTAAGAACACTGCACATGACACAGTGATTGACCAGCAGTTGAAAATCATGTCAGCAATAGTTCTGAAGAAACAAATCGACTTTGGAGCTATCTTGTTTGATCAGATCTCCAAGTGGGTAGAGAAGGCTGAGAAGAAACCCCTGACCAAGGTATTTCATGGGAGGTTGTTGAGTATCATCCTGAAGAAAAAGCTAGGGGGAAAAATCAAGGATGATGAGGGAGAAGCCCTGGATGTGCACAAAGTAATGTCTCCACAGTTATTTGAAAACTGGAAGAAGAACCCCAAGGAGAACAAGAGGATGACAAATTGGGAGCAAAGAAGAGAGCCTCTGCAAAGAAAAAGGAAGATAAGAAAGACAGAGAGCTCTGAGTCTGATGACTCTGCAGCAGCTAAAATCACACCAGCCATGAAGAAATCAAAATTGGTGAAAAGAGCTGGTGATATGAAGAAAGCCCAGGCCCCACCAAGGAGAGTCTCCTGAACAAGGATAAAAGAAAAGGACCAAACTTCAAACCATAAAGAGAAGAAGCAAAGAAGTTGTTTCAAGGGGCTGTCAAAGAAGAAAGCTAAGGTGGAAGACAAACCAAATTTTAGCTTCTCAAATCAATACATCCATCAAGAAAGGGACGTGGAGTCACAGAAGGGAAGAAATAGAAGATGTGGTCCATCCCCACAACACAAGATCCAAAGAATGAGAATGAAGCGATGTGATGAAAGAAAAGTGTAAATCGGCGATGAAGAAAAGTGCTCAAGCCCCATGGCCAATTCTTAGAGAAGCCACTCTGATGATGAAAAAGAAAGTCAAAGTGACCAAAGAGCATCCCCAAATGCCACTGCCCCAACGAGCCCAGAGAATGGGTCAGAAAATACTACTCAAGAAGAAGATGAAAATGTCCCCTCCAATCCAGAAAGCTCTCATGATGGCTCAAAAAGTGATGAGTCCAAGAAAGAAGATCCGCCCGCCAAGGCCGAACTCCAAAGAAGTTTATCCGATGAGCAAGAGGAGTCGAGCCTCAAGAAGAAGAAGAAGAAGAAGAAGAGTCGGTGTCTCCAATAATTGAACCTCCTCGAAGAAGGAAAAGTTACAGTCGAAGCCCGGGCCATTTCCAAAAGGAATAAAGGCCAATCAAATGCCATCATTGAGTTGAGTGATGATGAGTCTCAGAATCCCCAGGAAAAAGTGTCAAGATGAATCCAAAGAAGTGAAGAAGAAAAAATCGAGGAAATACTTGGTCAAGAAGGTTCCGATAATGAAACTCAAAGAAGAAGATTTTTCTGTTGAAGATGATCAAGAAGGTTTCGAACATGAAATGAAAAGAAGAAGACCTATCTCGCCGAAGTCGATCTAAACAAGTTCGAGAAGGAAGAAGAAGGTGAAATGATTCCAACTCAAGAGAGAATCGTAAAAACTCGAGAACTTCACCCTGTTCTCTCACCTGCAAGTTTCACCGAGAGAATTATGGTAGAAGTTCCCAATGAACCATCAGAAACTCCTCCAGACAGATGGGTAAACCATGGAGGTGAATAGCTCAGAGTAACAAGAATGACTTCCTCTGACTTAGTCAAGAACTGGAACAACATGGAGCTAGACTGCTCAACCATTCTCTACAACCCTGATGATTTGCTGATGAGATGGTTCTTCCAATCAATGCCTTGGCTAAAGGCCTTTACTGAAGGAGATGGAAGTTACTTCAGCTGGTGTTACAAGACTTTTCCAAGCATGGAATTGGTAGCCCAAAACTTTCCAAGGGTGAAGACTTATGCTACCAAGATGATAACAAACCAACCTCACTTCAAGGTCTATCGACAAGCTGAAAATCTCTACATCCCCTACAATCGTAGAGTAGATTCTGAAGGAAGAAGGGTCATAACCAAGGAGCTGATCGTAGAGTCTATTCATTCTACGGATGATGGTGTTCAAGCCCAATCTCAGAAGCCTCTTTATGATCAAGCACTGCTATCAGTCACTCCATCATCCTCCACAAGCAATTGGTACTCCACGATTGTTCAGATTATCCAAACATTTTAAAATCTGTCCAAACATGATGATTGTAGAGTCCAATCCATTGCTCAACCTGAAGCTGCCAATCAAGAGGATCAAACTTCTTTGGAGCAGAACTATCAAGAGCTCGATGATCTAAGCAAGAAGATATCTATGCTCATCAAGAATCAAAAAGCGCACAAAGAATAGGAGATGATTCTTTCCAGCACAAGCTTCAAGCTATCTTGGCTGATGTATCTCTCAAGCTCCAAGAGAGAGATAGAATCTATCAGAAGGCCATCCAAGATCAGAAGGCAGTAGCTCTACAAGTTTAGGAGGCCAATGCAAAGCAGATCGAAGCCCTCTCTGACAAGATTGACGATCTGAAATAGTCCTTCTCTCTCAGGAAAACTGAGCTTCTGGCCAAGAAGAACTAAAGTTTGAAGTTGCAAACTCCTCCTACCTGATGGAGCAACTTATGTCCAACATGGAGCAGCTCTCTCAAATGATTGATGACAAAAAGGGGGAGAAAAAGAGGCAAAGAAAGAAGAGGAGCAAAAGGCACTCAAAGAAGAGCAGAGGGTTAAGGGAGAAGAAGCCAAAGAAGAAGATAGTAGCAGCAGATAAAGAATCATCATCTGAGGGGGAGCCTGAAGATGATGATACCAAAATCACGTAAGTCAAGGGGAAGCCGATCGTAAAGGTGATGAAGGGGAGCCAAGCAAAGATAGAAGGTCATCATCGAGAGGGGAGCAAGAGCAAGAAGCGAGTAAAAAGATGAGTAAGTGATCAACAAGCATCCCGAAAACACACAATGGAGCCAAGAAGGTACATCTCTAATTTGTTAGGAATGTTCGGATCCGTGATGTAGAATGTCTTAATGTATAAATTGCCATATCAATATAAATGACATTCATGATTAACTATTTTAGAAATACAAATTGCCACCGTATATAAGATTCATTCATAACATGCATATGCACTTATTATTTTTTGTCATAATCAAATAGGGGAGATTGTGGGTGAATAAGCATGTGAATGCTATTCCTATATATATGATTTGATTATGATATATATGTATATGAATGAATAATATGCAAGTATGCTTGCATTAAGAAAAGTCAGAAAGTCCTTTGATAGATAATAGAAATATATGTACAAGGACTTAGAATGAATTGATCAAATATGTTAGGTTGATCCTACATGAGCAAAACAACTTTGTAAAGTCCTTAAAAAGAAATTATTTACAAGGACTATAAATATAGAAAGATCAAGCTTGTTAGGTTGATCTTATAATGTAATAGATAGGCCAGTCTGATCGTCGAGCACTGCACCAGAAGTCGTAGTTTGCCAGGTGAGTCAAGGTTAACTCGGGAGCTATCGAGGCAGAATAGAAGTATGCAAGATAGTAGATCTCGGAGTTCGTAGACTACCAGGGGAAACGAAGAAGGAAGGTAGTGTATCGAGAAGAGCTTCCTCGGGATCGTAGTGTGCTGAGAAAGTCATGTTCGTAATCAGAGAGACAATGCTTATGAGCCGAACGATCATCATCGCCAAGCCAAGTCCAAACGTACTACACTCTCAGAGTCGTAGAGCCTAGTGATGCCGAAGCCAAGTCAAGGATCGAGACTACACTCGAAGTTCGTAGAATGCATTGAGTGCATACAGAGATCGTAGTCGGGAAAGATCAGATGAAGACAACAAGCACAAGGCAGAAATCGTAGAGTGTCAAGATCTGATCTCAGGATCGTAGTGTTCGCACATACCAAAGTCAATTGAAGAGTGCGTAACTACGACTCCAACAAAAGTGCTCACAATGCCAAGTCGTAATCGTAGAAAGCGATACGGTTCTCAAAGAATGAGTACTCCCTGAATATCCAAAGGAACGAAGCCTCTAGTCAGTAATCGCAAAGATGCAATCCATAGTAAGGGAACCCAGAGAGCACTCAACGAATGGCATGCAAAAGAAGCGTAAGAACCAAGCACCAATCCAATCAAAGATCAAGATTGAGTTGAAAGGCCATTCGTGATGAAGTCTTCCACAAGATGATTTAAAGAAGACTTCAGCAGTTGACTAAGGAAAAGTCAGCTAATGCAGTTGCTATCAAGAGAACAGAAGACAAGGATCTTGGAAGCAACCAGGATCGTAGTGTTTGTCAGACAAAGAAAGAACTGATGGAAGGTGAACCGAGATACTGGTCAGCTTCTGAAGAGCAAGGCTAAAGTGATTAAGCATGTGGTCGGGCTTCATTAATGATAAGTGAGCGGAAGATCACCAGGAGAAAGCAAGCTGGACGCGCCACAAATCTGAAGTGTCTTGATATTCAGAAGGGGACCAGAGCAAGGAATTAGGCCATCAGTATCTGAGAACAGTTGAAAGCAAAATGAAGTATCAAGCAATCGCACAATACAAGGAAGAGGTGTTCTACATTGAAGTTCCAATCAACACTCTTCAGATCGTAGTGTTAACTCTACTAGTCAACGAGCAACAATCAACAAGACACTACGATCAGTGTCCTCAAGACATGCATCGTAATCGTAGAGTTTGAATACCAAGACCAAGCATTGGCAACGATTCAATCAAGGGTAACATTCGGACAAGTGCTTATTGAGAGCATCGATGCAAAAGGACAAACCTCGATCAAGAAATCGAAGAAGAAGTAAAGTCTTCGACCTGCCCAAGACATAAAAGTGATACATCTGACAGGGTAGGTGAAATAGTAGACTGCAGCGTCAGAAAAAGTATGACAAGTCACATCAAGCAGTCTACATCAAGCAACTTGAGATCTGTGAAGATATTTGAATAGCCTTCAACTAGCATTTCCAACCAAGGATTGGGAAGAAGTATAAATGAGAAAGAACTTCAAAGATCCAAGGAGGTTGGAGAGTCGGGTTTGGAGAGAAGGTGGACCGATCTAAACCATGAGATAGTGAGTCCAGAAGGCTCACTCTACGATCCACCAAGAACACTCGTAAGTCGATCAAGAAAGAAGTAGAAGTGTGAGTTCTACTATGTAGAAGTGAGAGTTCTACTACATGAAGAGTGTTCTAAATCGCCGAGAGAAAGAGAGCATCATGCCATCCGGATGTCCATCATGGGAAGACTATAAGTATAATAGAGAAGAGCTTACGATCATCTTAGCAAGTCCATCATGAGAAGGCATCGAGTAAAGAAGAGGAGATCACAAAAGCCATCTTGGTGTTAAGCATGAGAAAGCTTCTAAGTACTTTTGCTGTAAGAGCTTACAAATCATCTTAGAAGCCTCTCTCATGTGTAGCCATCAAGTACCAAGAAGAATGATCTTCAAGGCGGTTCATCAAGGGGTCATCCGAGTAGTTGAGCAACCTAAGAAGTCGAGCATCATGCAACACTCAACCGCTTCTTCAAGGATGATCAAGCCAAGTCGCTAAGGATAGAAGATGTTCAGAGAGCATGAAGACATCTTAGTAGCTCAAAGACCGACTCCAACAACAACAAACAAACAACTCAACAAAGAAGTGGGGCCGAGAGGGTCCTTGTCCAGAGGGACTAAATGAAGCAGGGCAAGAGGGTCCTTGTCCGGAGGGACTAAACAAAGCAGGGCCAAAGGGTCCTTGTCCAAAGGGACTAAACGAAGTTCCAAGCCTGCTGGGCTTGAAGAGTTCCTAGGGAACTAGAGGAGTCCCAAAGTCACCGGCCCTCAAGAGTTCTTAGTGAATCAAGTCCCAAGGTCGCCGGCTTTGAAGGAATCGTGAGAGATTCTGTGGTGCCGCCTTCCTTAGTGGAAACTCGCTAGTTGAAAAAGAAGAGAGGATTAGGAGCTCGAGTCTCTCGAACCACTTAAAACCCTTGTGTCTTTTACATTATGTCATTTACATTATGTCTATAACTGCTATAACTGCTATGTATGTTCTAACTGCTTACAACTAAACTAACCCAACGAACAATGTATGTATGATTATGAATATATCAATGAAGGGGAATCTTTTACTTATTCCGCTGTGCTTGAAAAGATTCTTATGTTTGTCATATACTCTAATATGAACAATACATCATAAACCAGAAAAGTATTTGAAATAAAAAGGATCTATTCAACCCCCCCCCCCCTTCTAGATCTATTGTGCCCTTTGGGAACTAACAATTGGTATCAGAGCAGGTTCTCATGCTATATTCAAAAGTTAATCGTTTTGAGTCCCGATCCGTGCACTAACATTGTTCTAAACTTAGTTTAGTAGTGAGTAACTTGTTATATGCAGAAGAGCTCACACGTTGGAAATATTGTGTATAGGTAAAAATGTGTATACACCTAAAGCTGCTCAGATTTGTCCATATCCTCGATTGCTATATCAACAAGACCAATCTGATCAAGCTTGTTAGGTTGATCTTATAATGTAATAGATAGGCCAATCTGATCGTCGAGCACTGCACCAGAAGTCGTAGTCTGCTAGGTTAACTCGGGAGCTATCGAGGCAGAATAGAAGTATGCAAGATAGTAGATCTCAGAGTTCGTAGACTGGCAGGGGAAACGAAGAAGGATCGTAGTGTATCGAGAAGAGCTTCCTCGGGATCGTAGTGTGCTGAGGAAGTCATGTTCAGAATCGTAGAGACAGTCTGCCTATGAGCCGAACGATCATCTGCCGAAGCCAAGTCCGAAACGTAGGATACACTCAGAGTCGTAGAGCCTAGTGATACCGAAGCCAAGTCAAGGATCGTAGACTACACTTTGAGTTCGTAGAATCCATTGAGTGCATACAGAGATCATAGTCGGGTAAGATCAGATGAAGACAACAAGCACAAGGCAGAAATCGTAGAGTGTCAAGATCTTATCTCAGGATCGTAGTGTCTGCACAGCCAAAGCTGAATCGTAGAGTGCAGAACTACGACTCCAACAGAAGTGCTCACAATGCCAAGTCAGAATCGTAGAGAAGATACGGTTCTCAAAGAATGAGCACTCCCAGAATATCCCAAGGTACGAAGCCTCTGGTTGGCACTACAAAGATGCAATCCACAGTAAGGGAACCAGAGGGCACTCAATGAATGGCATGCAGGCTAGCAGAAGAACCAAGCACCAATCCAATCAGCATCAAGATTGAGTTGAAAGGCCATTCGTGATGAAGTCTTCCACAAGATGATTCAAAGAAGACTTCAGCAGCTGACTAAGGAAAAGTCAACTAATGCAGTTGCTGTCAAGAGAACAGAAGACAACGATCTTGGAAGCAACCAGGATCGTAGTGTTTGTCAGACAAACTAAGAACTGATGGAAGGTGAACCGAGATACTCGTCAGCTTCTTAAGAGCAAGGCTAAAGTGATTAAGTGTAGGGTCAGTTCATTGATGATAAGTGAGCGGAAGATCACCAGGAGAAAGCAAGCTGGACTCGCCACAAATCTGAAGTGTCTTGATATTCAGAAGGGGACCAGAGCACGGAATTAGGCCATCAGTATCTGAAAACAATCGAAGCAAATAGAAGTATTGAAGCGCTGCACAATATAAGGAAGAGGTGTTCTACATTGAAGATCCAATCAACACTCTTCAGGATCGTAGTGTTAACTCTACTGGTCAACGAGCAACAAACAACAAGACACTACGATCAGGTCCTTGAAGACATGCATCAGAATCGTAGAGTTCGAATACCTGAAGACTGAAGCATTGGCAACGGTTCAATCTGAAGGGTAACATTTGGACAAGTGCTTATTGAGAGCATCGATGCAAAAGGACAACCTCTGATCAAGAAATAAGAAGAAGTAAAGTCTTCGACCTGCCCAAGACATAAAAGTGATACATCTGACATGTAGTAGAAGTGAGAGTTCTACTACATGAAGAGTGTTCTAAACTGCCGAGAGAAAAGAGAGCATCATGCCATCTGGATGTCCATCATGGGAAGACTCTAAGTACAATAGAGAAGAGTTTACGGTCATCTTAGCAAGTCCATCATGAGAAGGCATCGAGTAGCAAGAAGGGAGATCACAAAAGCCAACTTGGTGTCAAGCATTAGAAAACTTCTAAGTACTTTACAGAAGAGCTTACAGTCATCTTAGAAGCCTCTCATGTGTAGTCATCAAGTACCAAGAGGAATGATCTTCAAGGAGGTTCATCAAAGGGTCATCCAGAGTAGTTAAGCAACCTAAGAAGCTGAGCATCATGCAACACTCAACTGCTCTTCAAGGATGATCAAGCCAAGCTGCTAAGGATAGAAGATGTTCAGAGCATGAAGACATCTTAGTAGCTCAGCACCGACTCCAACAACAACAAACAAACAACTTAACGAAGCCAGGGCCTAAGAGGGTCCTTGTCCAGAGGGACTAAATGAAGCAGGGCTAAAAGGGTCCTTATCCGGAGGGACTAAACAAAGCAGGGCTAAAGGGTCCTTGTCTCAGAGGGACTAAACAAAGTTCCAAGCCTGCTGGGCTTGAATAGTTCCTAGGGAACTAGAGGAGTCCCAAGGCTGCTGGCCTTGAAGATTTCTTAGTGAACTGAAGTCCCAAGGCTGCTGGCCTTGAAGGAATCGTAGAGATTCAGGGTGCTGCCCTTCCTTAGTGGAAATCCTGCTAGTTGAAAGAAGAAGAGTGGATTAGGAGCTTGAGTCTCTGAACCACTTAAAACCTCTTGTGTCTTTTACATTATGTCTATAACTGCTATGTATGTTCTAACTGCTTACAACTAAACTAACCCAACGAATAATGTAAGTACGATTATGAATATATCAATGAAGGGGAATCTTTTACTTATTCCGTTGTGCTTGAAAAGATTCTTATGTTTGTCATATACTCTAATATGAACAATACATCATAAACCAGAAAAGTATTTGAAATAAAAAGGATCTATTCAACCCCTCCCCCCTTCTAGATCTATTGTGCCCTCTGGGAACTAACAGTGTTGTATACCTATTTTGAAGGCGTCACAAATAGGGTGTCTTTTAATTATATGGGTTGTTGGATCATGGATCCATATCATGTAGATGTACAAAAATCATGTTTTTAGAAACTATTCTTGAACCTTCATGAGTCGTCTGACAAGCAAATGTCAAGGCCTTTAAATCCTTCTCTGTTTTTTATATTTGTTGTTTTATATTATAAATATGTTCTTTGTCATATGGACTATGATCTAAAACAAGAAACATTACCTGATCATGAATATGTTGAGAGTTACGAAAATAAAATGCGTTCGTTGGCCAGCCCATTTAATTACGGTTTCTCGGGTAACCCGAAACCCAAAAATTCTCGACATCCACTTTTGATGCTCTAGATTTTACTGATATTTGATTGTTTGGCCAAGTTGTTGTATTGATGTTGTAGTCTGTCATATGGACTACATATATAAGCTTTTAGATCACCCAAGTACTTGACGGAATCAAAGTTATACCAGGTCAAACAACCGCTGATCGATCGTATTTGCCGGATGAAGATTACGGAAACCCGAATCTTCAAGAACTTGTTTTCTGTCAGAGTTTGACCAGCTCAGATCTTTCGTTTGTTTTGATGTTAGACTGATTTAAGCTTGTATACATGTACCCTAACATGTAGTCTACAGTATTGAACCAATAGTTCACCCAAACAAATTACAGAATACAAGTTATGAGGATCGAAAACTAGTACCCTTGACTGTTCTTCATTTTCTGGAAAACCCAGAAATGAAGAACATCGTTGTCAGAGTTTTTGGAGACTCG
Source organism: Panax quinquefolius (assembly GCA_020205615.1). Classification (NCBI taxonomy): domain Eukaryota; kingdom Viridiplantae; phylum Streptophyta; class Magnoliopsida; order Apiales; family Araliaceae; genus Panax; species Panax quinquefolius. Next base: position 34,383,456 of record CM035151.1, read on the forward strand.
GATCTTCTACGTGTGAGGTTGTATGGCCATGAAGTTAGTTTGTAGTTGTTGTATTAAATGAGTGCTACAATATCGATGCTCAAACAAACCCAGAAACCTGTTAGACAAGAAATTATAATCGGTCAAACTAGCAACCTTTAACACTGACATGAAGTTCTGGGCTTGATGAAGAACAGCTCAAGAACACCTATAGCGACGGGTCTGTCGCTATAGGGCTCTTTAGCGACATTTATTTTGGAAAAATACTTATTTTAATTAAATAAATCAAATTAAATTGTTTTTAATTATTAAAAATACAAAATAAATTCCAAAAACTCATTTAAAGTCTGAAAAATAGTTTTTAATTATTTTGAGTATATTTCATAAATATTTAATATTTTTGGAATATAAATGATATTTAATTTATTTAATTATAATACTAAATAAATTATTTAAGAATGATTTTAATTCAAAAAAATCATGAAAAATTATATTATGGTATTAGAAAATATTTTAAGTTATGTTTAGTGACTTTTAATATTTGGTGATGAAATTCATTAATTAATCAATATTAATGATAATTAGCTTATTTAATAAATATATTAAATAAATTATGGAAAAATGGAATTAATGTTTACTAAATCATATAAAATGATTTAAGTATTATAAAAATATTTTAAGTTATAAAATATAACTTTTGATTTTTTGTCATGAAAATATTAATATTTTAATATTAATAGAAATTATCGGATAATGAATTTAATTGTTTAAAAATCATATAAAGGTGATTTTAAGGTATTAAAAATACTTAATGATATTATAAATATATTATAATATTATGACATTTATTTCATTAATATTTGATAATAAATAAATATTAATGAATATAGAATACTGTGGTATTTATATTATATAAATACGATATTAATGATTAAAAAATGACGATAAATGATAATAATTATTTAAAAATTATAATGAGACTTGGAAAATTATTTCGATTGTTGTTAAAATTATCTTAGATAATGGTTAAGTGTTTAGACAGAGTTTAATTGAACTTAAACTCGAAATTTTATCCGACTAGACCGTCGGGACGTTAGAATTTTGTTGAATTCAAGTCAGACTGCAATAGTTTGATTTAATACCGAGTCTTATGTGTGTTATAGACTGATAGGGTTATGTGTTATGTGTTTAGGTTATTCTATGTATATATATATTATAGTATTATATTGTGATGATATTATTCTAATATTGGAGATATATATTAGTAATATTAGGTCTTCGGATAAAGCGATATAAATTGTGTAGCGGTAATCAACGAAACAGGCAAGTTTTTAATTAACTCTACTAAGAGTTGTTTCATTCAGATATGCTTATGGTTAATCATTGTTGATTGCCATTGTAGAATTGTACTCTGTGCATATTGCATGTATAAGTCAGGTATGAAAGGCTGATCACCTTCATTACCCTTCGGTCCAGATATATTTGTTCATGTTTAATACTTGTTCAGTCAAAAGTTTGTTCCTGCTAGTTCACAATTATATTGTTGAATTATAGCCAGCTTATTATTCAGAATCTTTCAATCATGATATATCGTTATATTATTGAACTTAAACTTGTTGGGCAACTTTCATGCTCTCCATTGCTATATCATGATAAAACATTGCAGATTAAGGCGAATGCTTAGGATACAAGGAAATGTTAAAGACAGTTCCAGCTTAAAGTGAATATGTGCGATTGAATTTGTAATAGTATTGTATGATAATAATGTTATGTGTTAGACAAGTTATGAATTGTGTATAAGTTAAGGTTACTCGACCTTGGGGAAAAGTGTGTAAGTTTAATGTATAAACAAATTATGGTTATATATTCCGCAAATAGTAATAGTGGTATAGAATGATCGAACCGGATCCACGGTGATTCAGGACCTCGGATTCGGGGCCCTCACAGTAATCATTTAAATTCCAAAATGAGTGGGATAGAAACACTAATTCAATAATTAGGGAAATGTAAAATTAGTGTGTTGAATTCATAATATTTTACATGGCCCAAACAAATAAAATAGAAAGCCCAAATGAATTATTAAATGGTCCAAGCAATTAATCTAGTGGCCCAAACTTAGCCCAACTTGAGAGGGACTTGTTAGTCATTATACTAAGTAAATATGGGCAATAAAAATAAACTAAAATTGGTGGATAATGAGCCATATTTTTTTTCGCTAGGAGGAGAGAAGCCCATGTGATGTTAATCATTACCTTTAATCATTATCTCATGTGTTATTCCACCATTTAGTCAATTGTTTATTTAATTGTGCAAGTAAAATAAAAGATAAGGAATAGAGAGAAAAGTGTTGGGCAAATTTATGATACATAATACATAAAGTGTATCTATACTATTTCAGCAATACCAATTACCATTCCATTTTTAATTATCTACAAAGTTACTTCACTTTTTTCTTTCTCTCTCCACCAAAAGAAAAGCAAAAGAAGCAAAATTAGAAGAGGTAGAGAGATAGGGAAAAACCGCGGGTCTAGGGGGAGAAAAGGAGGAAGAACTTCATCTTCATGCTTCCAAAATTTATCTCATACTTTGGAGAATCAAGAAGGGTATCCATTAAATCAAGGTATAACCCAAAGTTCTAAGCTTTAATTTCCTTTCTTTCTTGGTTTGTTTTGTAAAAGAGATGGGTTGAAGTTTTCAAACTCAAATCCTTAGATCTTCACATTATTAAGTGTTGCATGTGTGAATCTAACCATTTGAGTGCTTGCATGTTGATCAAAAGGGGAGAAATGAAAACTATGTCTAAAGTGGCTAGAAACCCCTCATTTTCTTCCACTTTGATCAACTACCATTTAAGATCTACATCTTCTTTTTGTGATCCGCCAAAGAGGGGTGATAGATATATGAGTTAGTTTTTAAACCCAAGTGGTAACACTCAAAAATGATGATTCTACAAGCCATGGTGGTTGTTTCAGTCAAAACAGTCCAACTTGTGAAGAAAATAGAATGGACAGCTCCTGGTCTGTTTCTTACAAAGGCATTTTCGTCCTTTTTACGTGATTTAAAAATTTTCTAAAACTTTAGATTTTAATATGATAAGTTATCAAGATCTGGTCCAAAGATGGAGATTTTTGGATGTGTATAATGAGAGTTATGGATTTTACAAGAAATGACTATTTTAAAATAGAACTGAAATAACTTTTTGTGTGCAACTCCAAAAATTATGAACTTTTTACTTCAGGTAGAGTATCATGAAAAGAGCATCCCCTGAAAATTTCGTAATTTTTAGACTTAAGGTCTGTTCTTGATAAATGTTGCAAGATCCGGCTATTTTGGTCATTTTAAAAATAGTAAATGAAATCCAAAAATTCCAGAAAACTTATATGTTTCTCATAATACCATTTACTGATATTTTCCAAAAAATAAGAATTTTTTGAACTATTTTGGTATTTTTCATGGATGTGTTTGAGTTATGAATAAATAAGAATAATAAGTTATGTGATGTCATAAATGGTAAAAATATGATTTTATGTCTTATGAACCCTAAATATGATGAGATCAGATTGTAGAGGGTATTTTGGTCATTGTTGATGAAATATTATATTTATGGCATTTTAGAGTTATTAGTAAAGGATAAACAATTAAAATAAATTGTTTATTGGTTTAATAAATGATTAAAATATTATTAAAAGATTAATAATGTTAGTTTAAGATATTATTAATTAATTAATAATATTAAGATTAAAATTGGATTTAAAATATTATTAAGTGATTAATAATATTAGATTAAGACATTAATAAATGATTAAAATATTATTAAAAGGCTAATAATATTATATTAAAATATTATTAATATTATTAATAATATTAGATTAAAATATTATTAAATGATTAATACTATTAGATTAAAGTTAAATTAAAATATTATTAAATGATTAATAATATTAGATAATGATTTAAAATATTATTAAATGATTAATACTATTAGTTAAGGATTAAAATATTATTAAATGATTATTAATATTATGAAATTAATAAGATATTATTAAATGATTAATAATATTTTAAGGTGAAGTAAGATGTTATTAAATGATTAATAAAACTTGGGAATGAATGAAATATTATTAAGTGATTAATAATATTCAAAAAGGAATAAAATATTATTAAATAATTAATAATATTAGACAAGAGTTTAAGATGAATAATAAAGAGAAGTTAAGAATATAGTATGTTGAATTGGACATGTTATATGTTATATAGTAAGCTGAATTGGAATTCAATATGCTGAAAAGGGAAAACGGTTTGCCGTATTAGTATTCGGTTTGTCGTATTAGTATTCGACTTACTGAATTATAAAGAAGAACTTATAAAATGAAAAATTAAGTGTTAAATCATAAGATATATGATACAGTAATGAAATATTTTTCGCTATTAATGAGAGTTTAAGATGATGGCTATGTGTTAAAATAATATCAAAGGATGATAATATCACTAATGAGTTAAGGTATTATTTGATTGTGTGATTACATGTTAGATAAATTATTATGGAATAATGGTATTATAAGTAAGATATGTGATGCTAATTGAGAGATCAATCTTATAAATGATAGATCTTTAAAACGAAGTTAAATTAAATTGTGTAGTTGTAGTCAATGACCAATGCAAGTTTTCTAACTCAACTTGAGTTATTAATTTCAATGCATGATTATTGTTATTCGTACATATTGCATCTGATTTCATGTTTTATTACTTGAACTGTGAAGTAATTTAAAGTTCTTCATGAACTACTTATAAGTCATGTCTCAGCTTTTTGTTTCAGCTAGACTAATAATTGATTAATCGTTCAGTTATTTGAACTAAGTTATTATTGAAAGATTTATGCCAATTATTTTGGATAGATCAATATTGATATTACATGTTGAAATCATAGCATTTCTTTAAAAGTAATCCAAACCATATTGTTGTGGTATGGACTCATGATGTAAGAATGAGATGAACAACCCTTATAAAAAGGGGAACTTTATTGTTGGACATCCGTCTCGCGCGCTATGTTTGAGTATTATGCATAATCACGGGTACAATGAGGCTGATCACTTCATGTACTCGCAGAAGAGTATGATTTAATCTTTACGGTTAACTTATACTCTTAAGGTAATACAGTATTAATTAACTGATAATTCATCTATTAGTTCTTGATCCATTAATGATCACTCAGCATGAAATCTGGGAATATTCCACTTTATTGAATATTGTTGCAGTATTGCTAACTTTTCTTAATCAATTGAATATTATTGAACCTTCGAAAAAAATTTACTCTTTCATCCTTAATATGTTATTTATTCTGGAATTCAAAGAAATTCTTGTTATTGAAAATGATTTATCGTTCAGATATTTCACATTCTTTTGAATATTGTTGAGATTCTAGAAACTTAGATTCTTCTATATCTTTCATTAAACGCTTTAACTTGCAGAGAAAACTAGTTGCTCACCCTTGCTTAAATAAAAAAATTCACCTAAAGCCGAGGTAGTCAAAGGGTCTAAAAAGAACAAAGGAAAAGAGAAGGCGACCGAATAGTGACTCTTGAAGTACCGTTTAATTATGTTATGTGTTGATATAAACCTTTTGGTATTATTGGTCATATAATGTTAAGGTTAGTTAACCTGGGATGATATTACAATTATGTATTTAAGGTATGTTTTTATTAAGGAAATGTAATGAATGATGTAATTTTATAACGAATGGGTAGTTAGATGTGACATGTATTATGTATCGTGAGCATCGAATTCGAGGTTTAAGGAACCCGAATTTGGGGGAGTCACAGAGTCGAGTCTCGGGGTGGGTTTTTGTAGCTAGTCTTTGTATAACTAGGGAGGACTAGAGGGTAAACTGGTAATAAAAAATATCAAAAGGCTAAAAAACTTGATTTTTCATGTTTTCGGGCTATAGCTTGTTTAGACTTTCATTAACTTTCAGTGATCCTTTGTAGGAACTATCCGTAATAACGTGTAAGACCCAAACTTTTTATGAATAAAGATTTAATTTTCTCTAAATATTATTTTGAATAATAAGGTGTGGATTTGATATAATGTTATAATTGTGGGTAATATCTACAAATTTTGCAAAGTGAACAAGTTGTCATAAAATATTCGTTTGGTAGGAAAATATTCATTTTATCAGGGAATATTCATACGACGGTACAATCATTGGTGGCCCCACAAAGGAATAATTGTCAGATATAAAAAGTGAAAAAAATAACAATTTTATAGAATAACGGCAAAACTTTTATAGTTAAAATGTTGAAATACCCGGTGATAAAAGAACAGTAATATGCGTTGTTGCACAGTAGCACAGGATATTTCACAGTGTCTCTGATTATTGATGCTTACATAAAAAGTCACTCAGTTTTATTCAATTATTGCAACAGTAGTTGCTGCACAGTATCTCATATTATTGATTCAATTATTGTTATAGTATCACCTGCATAATATTTTATATTATTAAATCAATAATTGAGACGAAAAAGTTATTCATATTATTATTTGCATTATTGACAATATCTAGAAAGTTCTGTCGAGGAAAGGGGGTTGGTCACCTAATTGCGCGCCAATAAGGAGAAGTCCTTATCGGAAAGCCCCCTCTTTCCTGGGAATGATTTGGTTGTCAATATTGTGAGTTATAATATTAATGATGAATAATTGTTGAAAGATTTAAAATGTGTTTATTGAAGATAAAGTGATTTGTGGTAAATATTTATTCAATCTTTGATATAAATAAGAAGTCTGTTATGAGACGTTTGTTGTAAGTTTGGTTTATTTTATCGGACCCATATGTCATCATCTAAGAGTCACTTTCGCCAATAGTACTTGCATTTATCAGACGTCAAACCACTTGCCATTTCACATTACAGGCATCAAACCACTTGCCTTTCACATTACAGGCGTCAAACAACTTGCCTTTTCACATTACAGGCATCAAATTACTTTTCTTTTCACATTACCGGTCGTCAAGTCACTTGCTTCTTCGCACTGCAAGGGCTAAGCTAGAAATCTTCTATAAATAAAAGCTTATTTCTTCTTTCATTCTCACCAATTCACTAAGACTCACAAGAGAAAGATATAGAGAGAGAATCAGAGAGAAAGAAGAAGAGTATTCTGTTACTACACTATTGCAATATCCAATCTCCTATTAAGGTAAGGGATGTTATTTTTATTCAATATTCGTAATAATTAATATTTTCTTCCATACTCTGTAGTATATAAGTAATATTATTTCATTTCATATTCCTAATTCTACACTTATTTTGATAAGTATTGCTTCTATACTCCTTGAAATTAGTAGAATATCCTTGAAATTTGTGTTTCATCTAGTATCGTTTCACATAAATATTTTTCTGAATATTATTGTTAAGTTTTAATCTTTTCATGTCGGGGTACTATTCACGAGGTACTATTCACCCGGGGTACTACTCACGACAAAAATTGATTTCTTTTTTGTCCAAATTATCTTTGATACATGAATATTGTTCTTGAATTTTACTTCACAAAGCAGTTATCATGTTAATAATTTGGACATTCTTGAACTATGGATAAATTGAATTATAAATCTTTAGAATTTATCCTTAATCTCACTTAATTAAATTCTTATATCATTGTCATCATCCTCATGTTTATATTGTGATGAAAGTCATCTTTGGCCCGTAGTGCAAAGATGGACTGTTGATTGGTATGATTATGACCAGGAATTATGTATTGGTATAATCATGACCTGTAATGTTACAAATGATGTGGTAAAAGTCTTCATTGGCCCGTAGTGCATTGATGGATAATTGTTTGGCATAATCATGACCACTGGTGATAATAACGAATATCATTGGCCCATAGTGCATGGATAATTCATGGATATGATACTTAACGAATATCCTTGCCCCTAAAGTGCATGGATAATTCGATGATGTGGATTATTTATTGAGATGTGTTACGAGAGATAAATATTGATGATGAACTTTTAAATCATAGAAGATAGTAGATATCATGCTCTACTAATTGACTCTTCTAATGGATTGCTTGTTCCGCTGAAGTTAAACTTGTTGTCTATTGTATTCTATCATTTTTACACTATTGAAGGCTAAGGATAATTTATTTTGCATTCCCTTAGCCATAATATTCTTTACTGGGCTAGTTGAGCTCACCCTTTTCTTTCATTATTCTCTTGGAAAATAAGAATATAGTTAGAACTTATCGGGGGAATGGAGTGACGGTCCAAGATGGTTGTTATAGTAGTCCTCACTATTCTATAAAATAGTGTGAAAGTAATTTTAATGAGGACTTTATTTGAGTTTAGATATTGTCTAAGAGATAATATTTATGTTAAAACTCTCAGCTTATGTTTTGTCGTATTCTGCACGACAGTTGTATAAATTAAGTTTGTATTTGAGTTATGTACCATGTATTTGGCGACTCAGAATGGGTTGTGTATACCTATTTTGGGGGCGTCACAGTTGGTATCAAAGCTTAGGGATTGATTCCTGACAGAGATTTGAGGCTAGAACTAGGAGGGGAGAGACGGATAAATCCTTCACTAGTGTGTCTTACCTAAGCTTATTTGTTATTTAATTAATCGGTCAGAATATAGGGATAATATATGGCATGTCAATTAACCCTTGTTTTGTGGCAGTGTTTGAAAATGGCATTTGAAAATATTGAGATAAGCAATGGAGCACATGAGACCATTGAGTCACCGTGGAGATTAATAAAGGGATAATGTGCATCAATGTGCAATAATCCTCATGTAAACAACAACACCTACCAAGTGATGAAGCGACGGGATGTTTAGGAGCTTCTCGCAATTCATGCAACATCAAGCGAGAGCTCTATTCAAAAATATAGGTGGAAACACTGGCAACTCACGGATGGTCACTACTAAGTAATTCAAGGAGCTGGGATCACTGGAGTTTTTGGGAAAGCCAGAACCACTTAAGGCAGAGACTTTAATCAAGAAGATCACCAAGATATTTGATGTCTTGGGATGCTTGAGGAACAAAAGGTTCCCTTTTGCCACCTTCATGATGCAAGGAGAGGTAGATTACTGGTGGGAATCTGTAAAACGTACACAACCTTCCGCACTAAAGATGTCTTGGGAGAAGTTCCAAGAATTGTTCAACGACAAGTACTTTCCTGAAAGTATTCGTCACATGAAGGAGGTAGAATTCATCAAGCTGGAGCAAAAAAATATGACCGTATCGCAATACGAGGCTAAATTTGTGGAGTTATCCCGGTTTGCATCCCATTTGGTAGATAATGAGGAGCGTATGACACGAATGTATATGCGAGGTTTGAAACCCAAAATACGTCAATACCTCATTTCTCACAAACTTTGCTTGTATCCAGATGTTGTGAATAGGGCTCAATTATTGGAGCAGGATAATGAGTTAGCCCAACCAAAAGATAGAATCTAGCAAAACGATAATACCAGTGGTAGCAATCATCGAAGCAGTGACAACAAACGTGGAGGAAATCATCATGCCAGAAATGGTAACCACTTCGGTGGTAATCCTGGCCAAGATAATTGAAGTGGAAATTTCAAAAAGAGAAGGTTCAATAATGATGGAAATACTGCAGCACCAGCACCCGTTTTTAAGGAAGGAGAACGACCACAGGTCGTATGCTACAAATGTAGAGAGGAGGGACACATCCGTCCAAACTGTACGCAGCAACCCAAAGCGTGTTTCAATTGCGGAAGAGAAGGTCACCTAGCTTGATTTTATCGTGTAGTGAAGTCAAGTCCAGCTGGGATGGAGACACCAAAGGCTGTCTCCCAGACAAGTTAAAGTTGGTAGTTTAAAGGGAGAACATTTGTCGTGACCTCCCAAAAAGCGAAGAACCCGAATGAAGTTATCACGGGTAAGCTAATCATAAACTCTTGCGAAGTCTATACCTTATTTGATACCGGTTCTACCCATTCTTTTATTTCACCTACTTGCGCTCAACGTTTAAATTTGACTCCAGAGAAATTAGACTTTGACTTATCTGTTGAAACTCCGTTGGGAGAAACCTTCATTACCCTCACATTACCTGGTGATCTCATCTCTTTGAAAATACTTGCATTTGATGTAATTTTAGGGATTGATTGGTTAACTACTCATCATGCTAAAATTAATTGTTTTTGTAAGGTTGTTAGCTTTCATATTCCTAATCAACCTATTATGTGAATTCAAGCAAACAAACCACTAAAGTCAATCACTTTCATATCAAACCATAAAGCCATTCGTTTATTAAAAAAAGGATGTCAAGCTTTCTTAGCCCATGTCATGGATTTAAATTAAAATACGTCAGATTTGAATGATATTTCTATTGTTAATAAATTTCCTGGCGTATTCCCCGAAGAACTTCATGGCCTACCCCCAGAGCGTGAAGTCGAATTTTGTATTGACCTTGAACCCGGTACAAAACCCATTTCCAAAACCCCATATCAAATGGCTCCTATTGAAAACCAAACAACAGGAATTGTTAGACATCGGTTTCATTCATCCTAGTACATCTCCTTGGGGTGTTCCTGATCTATTCGTAAAGAAGAAAGATGGAAATATGCGACTTTGTATTAACTATCGGGAGTTGAATCATGTCACCATCAAAAATAGGTACCTGTTGCCTCGCATTGATGACATGTTTGACCAGTTGCAAGGTGCCAAATTCTTTTCAAAGATCGACCAGAAGCGAGAATCGATGAAGAAGGAATACTTCGAGTCAACTCCGAACTTTGTGTTCCTAAAGACTCTGATTTGAAGTATAAAATTATGGTGGAGGCACACAACACACTGTTTGTAATCCATCCTGGAAGTACCAAAATGTAGCATGATCTTCGACATATATTTTGGTTGAGCAATATGAAAAGAGAGATCGCGGAGTTTATCTCAAGGTGTCTAACTTGTCAACGTGTTAAGGCGGGGCATCAAGTGCCAAAAGGTCCATTGCAACTACTTGAAATTCCATAATAGAAGTGGGAGCACATTAACATGGATTTCGTTACTGGTCTTCCCAAGGTTTCTCAAGGCATAGATGCAATTTGGGTCATTGTTGATAGATTAACCAAGTCTTCTCATTTCTTACCTATACGAGAAATATATTCACTTGAACGTCTTGTTCGTATATACATAAATAAGATTGTAAGACTTCATGGTATGCCAGTATCCATAGTCTCTGATCGAGACCCAAGATTCACTTCACGATTTTGGATCGGTTTGCAGAAAGCTATGGGCACAGATTTACGATTCAGTTTTGTGACGCCCCCAAAATTAGGTATACGTCACCCATCTTGGGTCGCCACTTACATGGTACATAAATTCAAATACAACTTATTAACCTAACTGTCGTGTACAATACGACATAAACTATGAGTTTGAATACAAATATTGTCTACTAGATATTATACAAACTCAAAAGGAGTCCTCATTACAACTATTATCACACTATTTCACGAATAGTGAGGACTACTAATGCTATCCTCTCGGACCATTACTCCGTTCCTCGACTCGTCCCGCCTATGTTCTCATTTCATTTCAAGAGAACATTGAAAGAAAAGGTGAGCTCAACTAGCCCGAGAAGAAATATTATGACTAAGATAATGCGAGAATAAATTATCATTAGACTTCAACAAAGTGTTAAAGCGATAAAATACAATAGACAACCGGTTTAAGCTGCAATGAATATGCAATCCATTAAAAGAGTCAAGTAGAGAATAAAATCTACTATCTTTTAGGTTTTAAAGGTTTTCATCAATTTTTTTATATTTGAGACTCGATTTTAATAAATAAACCACCACATCTAATCATCCACGTATACACACGGTCAAGGATTTTCATCAAATTATCAATGGTCATGACTATCCGAATCACCCCCGGTCATAATTATACAAAAACTATCCATCAACGCATTACTGAGCCACCGAGGACTTTTATCACATCATTTATAACAAGCCATGATTATACCGAATGATCCTCGGTTATAATCATACTAAGTTCATCTATGCACGTAAGCCAAAGATAACATAATATATCATGAGGATGATGACAATGACATAATAATTCAATAAAACAAGTTCAAGAATTATTTTATCCAGAATTAATAACGTCAAATTGTCAACAAGAAACCTGTTTTGTAAAGTAAAATTCAAGAATGATCGAGAAGAATATTTCCATGAAAAGATCTTTGGATGAAACGCAAATATCAAGGATATTCTACTAATTTCATGGAGTATAGAAGTCAAAGTTTTAACTTTGGGTATAATAAAGAATGGAATAACAAAAGAAATCACCATGCATGCGGTGCAGCATGTATAAAGTTATTCCAATGAATAATAATAACGGAACCGGTCGGTGAAATTCACACAAGCGAGGATGATCAATGTAATAATAAATCTTTGAATAATAAACAATGGAACCAGTCCGGTGTAAAACACACGCATGGATATTCCAATGAGAATAATAAATGCGAATAATAAACAATGGAACTGTGTGGGTGTAAAACACATGCATGAGGATATTCCAACAGAATAATAAAGAATGAAATAATGAAGAAGATCACCAAGTATAGGGGATTCATGATATACTGAGTTATTCCAATGAATAAATAAGAATGGAATAATATAAGGATTTCACCAAGTATAGGGTATGCCGCGTATACAGGTTATGTATAGGGTATGCCACTTTTACAGGTTATTCCAACAGAATAATAATGAATGGAATAACTGAAGTTCTCTTCATGAATAAGAAAGAATAACACCCCTTACGAAGTACAACAAATAATATCACTTACCGTAAAAGATAATTGGATATCAAAGTAGTGAAGTACCGAATACTCTTTTCTTTCTCTCTATAGATTTTCTCTATATAGCTTCTCTCTATAGTTTCTCTCTCTAGAGTTTCAAAGTGAATTTGTAAGAAAATAATGAAGGAATGAGCTTTATTTATAGGAAAATAGAATGCATAGTAATTAATCCATGAGCGGTCCAAATTGATTACTTTAATCGACGGTCCATATTTAAAGCAAAATCTTTTAAATAAAATATAATATATTCTATTTATATAAAAATATTTTACTATCACAAAACACTATGCAACACTATGCAAAACACTATGCAACACTATGCATAATAAAATATAATATATTCTATTTATAGAATAACTTTAATAAAGTATACATTTTATATGAAAAGATGTTTTACATTTTATTACGTTAATAATCTGAATAAAACAAAAACGTCATTATCGCATTATAATAATTCATATTATTAATCGACAATAATGGAATCAAATGAGTGACTTCTCACATAAGCATCAATAATCAATCTGAGTGTGCTACTATGCAACCACACGTATTCTATACTTTTACTACCGAGTAGTTCAACAAGATCAAGCAGTAAAACTTCCGCCGTTATTTCAATAAAATATTTTTGTCGTTTCTCAATCAAATCAATAATTATTTATTGAGGAAGTCCAAAGAATGATTGAGTAGTTATACGAATATTCCTCGCTAAACCGAATATTCCCAGACCAATCGAATATAATATAACCACTTGCATACTTTGCAAAATTTATAAATACTACCCACAACTATAATATTATCTCAAATTCACACCATAATATTAAAAATTATTTCGACAAAATTTAAATCTTTATTGATAAAATCTGGGGTCTCACAAGTTTGGCATATCATCCTCAGACGGACGGGCAGTCGGAGATGACTATTCAAACTCTTGAAGATCTATTAAGACTCTGTGTCCTAGACTTCAAAGGAAGTTGGAACAAGTACTTGTCATTAGTGGAATTCTCTTACAACAACAGTTATCAAGCAAGTATAGGCATGGCTCCATTCGAGGCGTTGTATGGACGAAAGTTTCTTGCTCCAGTATGCTGGGACGAGGTGAGTGAAGCAACGTTGTTGGGACCAGAAATGGTACGTATGACAACAGAAAAGATTCAAATGATCCAGTAACGTATACAAACCTCACAAGATCGACAAAAGAGTTATGCTGATCTTCATCGCAGGGACGTGGAATTCAATGTTGGAGATCATGTATTGTTATGTGTTGCTCCATGGAAAGGAGTTACAAGATTTGGAAAAAGGAGAAAGCTCAATCCTCGATTCATTGGTCCATTTGAAATTCTCGACCGAGTAGGAATTGTGGCCTATAGACTCGCCTTACCGTCAAGTATGTCTCGTGTTCTTAACGTTTTTCATATATCTATGTTACGTAAATATGTAGAAGACCCGAACCACATTATTAAATTAGAACCAGATGAGATAGCGGAAGATTTAACGTATGAAGAGGTACCTGTTAAAATTTTGGATAAGAATGAACATATTCTACGCTCAAAGGTTATACCTCACGTCAAAGTTTTGTGGAGAAACCACGATATTGAGAAAATGACCTGGGAGTTAGAATCTAAAATGAAAACAAGTTATCCTCACCTCTTCGACATACCAGGTACGTACCCCAATTTCAAGGACAAAATTTCATAAAGAGGGGAGGTTGTAAGACCCCAACTTTTTATGAATAAAATTTTAATTTTCTCTAAATATTATTTTGATTAATAAGGTGTCGATTTGATATAATGTTATAGTTGTGGGTAATATTTACGAATTTTGCAAAGTAAATAAGTTATCATGAAATATTCGTTTGGTTAGGGAATATTCGTTTTATCAAAGAATATTCGTACGACGGCACAATCATTGGTGGACCCCATAACGGAATAACTGTCGGATATAAAAAACGACAAAAATAATATTTTCATAGAATAAAGGCAAAACTTTTACCGTTAAACTGTTGAAATACCCGGTGATAAAAGAACAGTAATACGCGTTGTTGCACAGTAGCACACGGTATTGCACAGTGTGTCTCTGGTTATTGATGCTTACGTAAGAAGTCACTCAATTTTATTCAATTATTGTAACAGTAATTGTTGCACAGTGTCTCATATTATTGATTCAATTATTGTCACTTTATCACATGAACAATATTTTATATTATTAAATCAATAATTGAGACGACAAAGTTATTCATATTATTATTTGTATTATTGACAATGTCTAGAAAGTTCTGTCGAGGAAAGGGGTTTGGTCACCTAATTGTGCGTCAATAAGGAGAAGTCCTAATTGAAAAGCCCCATCTTTTCTGCGAATGATCTAGTTGTCAATATTGTGAGTTATAATATTAATGATGAATAATTGTTGAAAGTTTAAAAATGTGTTAATTGAAGATAAAGTGATTTGGGGTAAATATTTATTCAATCTTTGATATAAATAAGAAGTCTGTTATGAGACGTTTGTTGTAAGTTTGGTTTATTCTATGGGACCCATATGTCATCATCTAAGAGTCACCTTCGCCAATAGTACTTGCTTTTACCAGACGTCAAACCACTTATCGTTTCACATTACAGGTGTCAAACCACTTGCCTTTTCATATTACAGGCATCAAACCACTTGTCTATTCACATTACAGGCATCAAACCACTTTTCTTTTCACATTACTAGTCGTCAAGCCACTTACCTATTCACATTGCAAGGGCTAAGCTAGAAATCTTCTATAAATAGAAGCTTATTTCTTCTTTCATTCTCACCAATTCACTAAGACTCATAAGAGAAAGCTACAGAGAGAGAATTAGAGAGAAAGAAGAAGAGTATTCTGTTACTACACTATTGCAGTATCCAATCTCCTACTAAGGTAAGGGATATTAATTTTGTTCAATATTCGTAAGAAATAATATTTTCTTCCATACTCTGTAGTATATAAGTAATATTATTTCGTTTCATATTCCTAATTCTACAATTATTTTGATAAGTATTGCTTCTATACTCCTTGAAATTAGTATAATATCCTTGAAATTTGCACTTCATCTAGTATCGTTTCACAAAAATATTTTTCTGAACATTCTTGTTAAGTTTTAATCTTTTCATGTCGGGGTACTATTCATGGGGTACTATTCATGAAGTACTATTCACGGGGTACTATTCACCCGGGTACTATTCACCCGGGTACTATTCATGACAAAAATTGATTTCTTTTCTGTCCAAATTATCTTTGATACATGAATATTATTCTTGAATTTTACTCCACAAAGCAGTTATCATGTTGACGATTTGGACATTCTTGAACTCTGGATAAATTGAATTATAAATCTTTAAAATTTATCCTTAATATCACTTAATTGAGTTCTTATATCATTGTCATCATCCTCATGCTTATATTGTGATGAAAGTCATCTATGGCCCGTAGTGCAAAGATGGACTGTTGATTAGTATGATTATGACCAGAAATTATGTATTGGTATAATTCTGACCTGTAATGTTATAAATGATGTGGTAAAAGTCATCATTGGCCCGTAGTGCATTGATGGATAGTTGTTTGGCATGATCATGATCACTAGTGATAATAACGAATATCCTTGGCCCGTAGTGCATGGATAATTCGTGGATATGATACTAATAAATATCATTGGCCCGTAGTGCATGGATAATTCGATGATGTGGATTATTTATTGAGATGTGTTAGAGCGATAAATATTGATGATAAAATTTTAAATCATAGAAGATAGTAGATATCATGCTCTACTTGACTCTTCTAATGGATTGCTTGTTTAGCTGCAGTTAAACTTGTTGTCTATTGTATTCGATCTGTTTTACACTGTTGAAGGCTAAGGATAATTTATTCTGCATTATCGTTGTCATAATATTCTTTACTTGGCTAGTTGAGCTCACCTTTTCTTTCATTGTTCTCTTCAGGAAATGAGAATATAGCTGCGACTAGTCAGGGAATGTAGTGACGGTCCAAGATGGTTGTTATAGTAGTCCTCATTATTCTATAAAATAGTGTAAAAGTAATTTTAATGAGGACTTTATTTGAGTTTGGATATTGTCTGAGAGATAATATTTATGTTAAAACTCCCAGCTTATGTTTTGTCGTATTATACGCATTTGACGGTGTATGTATTTGTATTTTATGTTTGTATTTGAGTTAAGTACCATGTATTTGGCGACTCAGAATGGATTGTGTATACCTATTTTGGGGGCGTCACAGTTGGTATCAAAGCTTAGGGATATGATTTGAGATAAGCAATGGGCAGATTTGAGGCTAGAACTAGGAGGGGAGAGACGGATAAATCCTTCACTAGTGTGTCTTACCTAAGCTTATTTGTTATTTAATTGATCGGTCAGAATATAGGGATAATATCCAATCTCCTATTAAGGTAAGGGATATTATTTTTGTTCAATATTCGTAATAAATAATATTTTCTTCCATACTCTGTAGTATATAAGTAATATTATTTCATTTCATATTCCTAATTTTACACTTATTTTGATAAGTATTGCTTCTATACTCCTTGAAATTAGTAGAATATCCTTGAAATTTGTGTTTCATCTAGTATCGTTTCACATAAATATTTTTCTGAATATTATTGTTAAGTTTTAATCTCTTCATGTGGGAGTCTTATTCATGGGTACTATTCTATTCAGGTACTATTCACCCGGGGTACTACTCACGACAAAAATTGATTTCTTTTTTGTCCAAATTATCTTTGATACATGAATATTGTTCTTGAATTTTACTTCACAAAGCAGTTATCATGTTAATAATTTGGACATTCTTGAACTATGGATAAATTGAATTATAAATCTTTAGAATTTATCCTTAATCTCACTTAATTAAATTCTTATATCATTGTCATCATCCTCATGTTTATATTGTGATGAAAGTCATCTTTGGCCCGTAGTGCAAAGATGGACTGTTGATTGGTATGATTATGACCAGGAATTATGTATTTGGTATAATCATGACCTGTAATGTTACAAATGATGTGGTAAAAGTCTTCATTGGCCCGTAGTGCATTGATGGATAATTGTTTGGCATAATCATGACCACTGGTGATAATAACGAATATCATTGGCCCATAGTGCATGGATAATTCATGGATATGATACTAACGAATATCCTTGGCCCCTAGTGCATGGATAATTCGATGATGTGGATTATTTATTGAGATGTGTTACAGAGATAAATATTGATGATGAACTTTTAAATCATAGAAGATAGTAGATATCATGCTCTACTTGACTCTTCTAATGGATTGCTTGTTCCGCTGAAGTTAAACTTGTTGTCTATTGTATTCTATCATTTTTACACTATTGAAGGCTAAGGATAATTTATTTTGCATTCCCTTAGCCATAATATTCTTTACTGGGCTAGTTGAGCTCACCCTTTTCTTTCATTATTCTCTTCAGAAAATAAGAATATAGCTAGAACTTATCGGGGAATGGAGTGACGGTCCAAGATGGTTGTTATAGTAGTCCTCACTATTCTATAAAATAGTGTGAAAGTAATTTTAATGAGGACTTTATTTGAGTTTAGATATTGTCTAAGAGATAATATTTATGTTAAAACTCTCAGCTTATGTTTTGTCGTATTCTGCACGACAGTTGTATAAATTAAGTTTGTATTTGAGTTATGTACCATGTATTTGGCGACTCAGAATGGGTTGTGTATACCTATTTTGGGGGCGTCACAGTTGGTATCAAAGCTTAGGGATTGATTCTGACGTGAGATTTGAGGCTAGAACTAGGAGGGGAGAGACGGATAAATCCTTCACTAGTGTGTCTTACCTAAGCTTATTTGTTATTTAATTAATCGGTCAGAATATAGGGATAATATATGGCATGTCAATTAACCCTTGTTTTGTGGCAGTGTTTGAAAATGGCATTTGAAAATATTGAGATAAGCAATGGAGCACATGAGACCATTGAGTCACCGCCGATTAATAACCGGGATAATGTGCATCAAGCAGGCAATAATCCTCATGTAAACAACAACACCTACCAAGTGATGAACGACGGGATGTTTAGGAGCTTTCTGCAATTCATGCAACATCAAGCGAGAGAGCTCCTATTCAAAATATAGGTGGAAACACTGGCAACTCACGGATGGTCACTA
The DNA here is from genome assembly GCA_020205615.1 of Panax quinquefolius. Classification (NCBI taxonomy): domain Eukaryota; kingdom Viridiplantae; phylum Streptophyta; class Magnoliopsida; order Apiales; family Araliaceae; genus Panax; species Panax quinquefolius. The sequence goes on from CM035151.1 coordinate 34,402,411, forward strand.
CTAAGTAATTCAAGGAGCTGGGATCACTGGAGTTTTTGGGAAAGCCAGAACCACTTAAGGCAGAGACTTTGATCAAGCAGATCACCAAGATATTTGATGTCTTGGGGTGCTCCGAGGAGCAAAAGGTTCCCTATGCCACCTTCATGATGCAAGGAGAGGCAGATTACTGGTGAGAATCTATAAAACGTACACAACCTTCCTCACTAAAGATGTCTTGGGAGAAGTTCCAAGAATTGTTCAACGACAAGTATTTTCCTGAAAGTATTCGTCACATGAAGGATGTGGAATTCATCAAGCTGGAGCAAAACAATATGACCGTATCGCAATACAAGGCTAAATTTGCGAAGTTATCCCGGTTTGCATCCCATTTGGTAGATAATGAGGAGCATATGTCACGAATGTTTATGCGAGGTTTGAAACCCAAAATACGTCAATACCTCATTTCTCATAAACTTTCCTTGTATCCAGATGTTGTGAACATGGCTCAATTATTGGAGCGCGATAATGAGTCATCCCAACCAAAAGATAGAATCCAGCAAAACGATAATACCAGTGGTAGCAGTCATCGAAGCAGTGACAACAAACGTGGAGGAAATCATCATGCCAGAAATGGTAACCACTTCGGTGGTAATCCTGACCAAGATAATTGAAGTGGAAATTTCAAAAAGAGAAGGTTCAATAATGATGGAAATACAGCAGCACCAGCACCCATTTTTAAGGAAGGAGAACGACCACCGGTCATATGCTACAAATGTAGAGAGGAGAGACACATCTGTCCAAACTGTACGCAGCAACCCAAAGCATGTTTCAATTGCGGAAGAGAAGGTCACCTAGCTCGATTTTATCGTGTAGTGAAGTCAAGTCCAGCTGGGATGGAGACACCAAAGGCTGTCCCAGACAAGTTAAAGGTGGTAGTTTAAAGGGAGAGCATTTGTCGTCACCTCCCAAAAAGCAAGGAACCCGAATGAAGTTATCACGGGTAAGCTAATCATAAACTCTTGCGAAGTCTATACCTTATTTGATACCGGTTCTACCCATTCTTTTATTTCACCTACTTGGGCTCAACGTTTAAATTTGACTCCAGAGAAATTAGACTTTGACTTATCTGTTGAAACTCCGTTGGGAGAAACCTTCATTACCCTCACATTACCTGGTGATCTCATCTCTTTGAAAATACTTAAATTTGATGTGATTTTAGGGATTGATTGGTTAACTACTCATAATGCTAAAATTGATTGTTTTCGTAAGGTTATTAGCTTTCATATTCCTAATCAACCTATTATGTGAATTCAAGCAAACAAACCACTAAAGTCAATCACTTTCATATCAAGCCATAAAGCCATTCGTTTATTAAAAAAAGGATGTCAAGCTTTCTTAGCCCATGTCATGGATTTAAATAAAAATATATCAGATTTGAATGATATTTCTATTGTTAATAAATTTCCTGGCGTATTTCCCGAAGAACTTCATGGCCTACCCCGAGGCGTGAAGTGAATTTTGTATTGACCTTGAACCCTAAGACAAAACCCATTTCCAAAACCCCAAATCGAATGGCTCCTATTGAACTTCAGGAGTTAAAAACCCAACTACAGGAATTGTTAGACATCGGTTTCATTCAACCTAGTACATCTCCTTGGGGTGTTCCTGTTCTATTCATAAAGAAGAAAGATGGAAATATGCGACTTTGTATTGACTATCGAGAGTTGAATCATGTCACCGTCAAAAATAGGTACCCGTTGCCTTGCATTGATGACATGTTTGACCAGTTGCAAGGTGCCAAATTCTTTTCAAAGATCGACCAGAAGCGAAAATCGATGAAGAAGGAATACTTCGAGTCAACTCCGAACTTTGTGTTCCTAAAGACTCTGATTTGAAGTATAAAATTATGGTGGAGGCACACAACACACCATTTGTAATCCATCCTGGAAGTACCAAAATGTAGCATGATCATCGACATATATTTTGGTTGAGCAATATGAAAAGAGAGATCGCAGAGTTTATCTCAAGGTGTCTAACTTGTCAACGTGTTAAGGCGGGGCATCAAGTGCCAAAAGGTCCATTGCAACTACTTGAAATTTCATAATAGAAGTGGGAGCACATTAACATGGATTTCGTTACTGGTCTTCCCAAGGTTTCTCAAGGCATAGATGCAATTTGGGTCATTGTTGATAGATTAACCAAGTCTTCTCAATTCTTACCTATACGAGAAACATATTCACTTGAACGTCTTGTTCGTATATACATAAATAAGATTGTAAGACTTCATGGTAGTATCCATAGTCTCGATCGAGACCCAAGATTCACTTCACGATTTTGGATGGGTTCAGAAAAGCTATGGGCACAGATTTACGATTCAGTTTGGCATATCATCCTCAGACGGATGGGCAGTCGGAGAGGACTATTCAAACTCTTGAAGATCTATTAAGACTATGTGTCCTAGACTTCAAAGGAAGTTGGGACAAGTACTTGCCATTAGTGGAATTCTCTTACAACAACAGTTATCAAGCAAGTATAGGCATGGCTCCATTCGAGGCGTTGTATGGACGAAAGTTTCTTGCTCCAGTATGCTGGGACGAGGTGAGTGAAGCAACGTTGTTAGGACCAGAATTGGTAAGCATGACAACAGAAAAGATTCAAATGATCCAAAGAACGATACAAACCTCACAAGATCGACAAAAAGAGTTATCGATCTTCATCGAAGGGACGTGGAATTCAATGTTGGAGATCATGTATTGTTACGTGTTGCTCCATAGAATGGAGTTACAAGATTTGGAAAAAGGAGAAAGCTCAATCCTCGATTCATTGGTCCATTTAAAATCCTCGTAGAGTAGGAGCGCGGCTATAGGGCTACTTACTTCATCGTCAAGTATGTCTCGTGTTCATAATCGCGTTTTTCATATATCTATGTTACGTAAATATGTAGAAGACCGAACCACATTATTGAATTAGAACCGGATGAGATAACGGAAGATTTAACGTATGAAGAGGTACCTGTTAAAATTTTGGATAAGAATGAACATATTCTACGCTCAAAGGTTATACCTACGTCGCCAAAGTTTTGTGGAGAAACCACGATATTGAGAAAATGACACAGGAGTTAGAATCAAATGAAAACAAGTTATCCTCACCTCTTCGACATACCGTGCACGCATTACCCCAATTTCAAGGACAAAATTTCATAAAGAGGGAGGTTGTAAGACCCCAACTTTTATGAATAAAATTTTAATTTTCTCTAAATATTATTTTGATTAATAAGGTGTCGATTTGATATAATGTTATAGTTGTGGGTAATATTTACAAATTTTGCAAAGTAAATAAGTTGTCATAAAATATTCGTTTGGTCAGGAAATATTCGTTTTATCAAGGAATATTCGTGACGGCCAAGACAATCATTGGTGGACCCATAACGGAATAATCATTCGGATATAGAAAATGACAAAATAATATTTTCATAGAATAAAGGCAAAAATTTTACCGTTAAACTGTTGAAAAATAGATAAAAGAACGATGTCTACGCGTTGTTGCGATAGTACATGGTATTGCCGTGTGTCTCTACGGTTATTGATGCTTACGTAAGAAGTCACTCAATTTTATTCAATTATTATAATGATGAATTGTTGCACGTTGTCTCATATTATTGATTCAATTATTGTCACTTTATCACATGAACAATATTTTATATTATTAAATCAATAATTGAGACGACAAAGTTATTCATATTATTATTGTATTATTGACAATGTCAAGAAAGTTACATCGGGGAAGGGGTTTGGTCACCTAATTGTGCGTCAATAAGGAGAAGTCCTAATTGAAAAGCCCCATCTTTCCCGCGAATGATCTAGTTGTCAATATTGTGAGTTATAATATTAATGATGAATAATTGTTGAAAGTTTAAAATGTGTTAATTGAAGATAAAGTGATTTGGGGTAAATATTTATTCAATCTTTGATATAAATAAGAAATCATTTATGAGGCGTTTGTTGTAAGTTTGGTTTATTCTATGGGACCCATATGTCATCATCTAAGAGTCACCTTCGCCAATAGTACTTGCTTTTACCAGACGTCAAACCACTTATCGTTTCACATTACAGGTGTCAAACCACTTGCCTTTTCATATTACAGGCATCAAACCACTTGTCTATTCACATTACAAGCGCCAAACCACTTTTCTTTTCACATTACTTAGTCGTCAAGCCACTTACCTATTCACATTGCAAGGGCTAAGCTAGAAATCTTCTATAAATAGAAGCTTATTTCTTCTTTCATTCTCACCAATTCACTAAGACTCGTAAGAGAAAGCTACAGAGAGAGAATTAGAGAGAAAGAAGAAGAGTATTCACATTTACACTATTGCGATATCAATCTCCTACTAAGGTAAGGGATATTAATTTTGTTCAATATTCGTAAGAAATAATATTTTCTTCCATACTCTGTAGTATATAAGTAATATTATTTCGTTTCATATTCCTAATCAATTAGTAGAATATCCTTGAAATTTGCGCTTCATCTAGTATCGTTTCACAAAAATTGATTTCTTTTCTGTCCAAATTATCTTTGATACATGAATATTATTCTTGAATTTTACTTCACAAAGCAGTTATCATGTTGACGATTTGGACATTCTTGAACTCTGGATAAATTGAATTATAAATCTTTAAAATTTATCCTTAATATCACTTAATTGAATTCTTATATCATTGTCATCATCATCATGCTTATATTGTGATGAAAGTCATCCATGGCCCGTAGTGCAAAGATGGACTGTTGATTAGTATGATTATGACTAGAAATTATGTATCAGTATAATCATGACCTGTAATGCTATAAATGATGTGGTAAAAGTCATCATTGGCCCGTAGTGCATTGATGGATAGTTGTTTGGCATGATCATGACCACTAGTGATAATAATGAATATCCTTGGCCCGTAATGCATGGATAATTCGTGGATGTGATATTAACGAATATCATTGGCCCGTAGTGCATGGATAATTCGATGATGTGGATTATTTATTGAGATGTGTTAGAGAGATAAATATTGATGATAAACTTTTAAATCATAGAAGATAGTAGATATCATGCTCTACTTGACTCTTCTAATGGATTGCTTGTTCCGCTGCAGTTAAACTTGTTGTCTATTGTATTCTATCTGTTTTACACTGTTGAAGGCTATGGATAATTTATTCTGCATTATCGTAGTCATAATATTCTTTACTTGGCTAGTTGAGCTCACCTTTTCTTTCATTGTTCTCTTCAGGAAATGAGAATATAGCTGCGACTAGTCAGGGAATGTAGTGATGGTCCAAGATTGTTGCTATAGTAGTCCTCACTATTCTATAAAATAGTGTGAAAATAATTATAATGAGGACTTTATTTGAGTTTGGATATTGTCTACGAGATAATATTCATGTTAAATCTCTCAGTATATGTTTTGTCGTATTCTGCACGACAGTTGTATAAATTAAGTTTGAATTTGAGTTATGTACCATGTATTTGGCGACTCATAATGGGTTGTGTATACCTATTTTGGGGGTGTCACATAACAAACTTGCAAAATGAATCTGTTTATCATAAAGAGATTCGACGTTTTTGACCCTGATCAAAGGCTGTAAGAGCGGACTGCTCTACATTCAGCCACACCACAATGACCCCGAAGCGATCTTCTTCTAGTTGCGGGACTCTAAGACAAACTAAAGGGATTTCTCTAAGCAACCAAGAGCAAGCAGGAGGAGAAGTCCTATCAGCCTATAAGGATTCGATATAGAGAATGTGAGTGTGCAAGAGATTCATAGACACACAATCCTTACCTCAAATGGCATATTATTTCTTTCTTACGTACACAGCTTAACCCAAGGGAACTAAAGGACGTTGTTTTCGTAAACACAAATAGAATTTTTTTAACATTTTTTGTAAAAAAAAAAAAGAACTTTCTATTTATCTGCAGAGCCTCACTTTTTCTGGTGAGGCTGATCCAATCTTTATTTCAGGTAGAGTTAGACATACCAGTCTTTTGAAAAATAAAGAGAACTATTTAGGGTCCTAGGCCAGGCCGGTCTAAGCCCAAAAAAGGCTGGCCTTTTTCAATATGGGTTAGACCGGGCTTTTGGACTCGTCGACTAGAGCCTTTTATACACCTCCACCTTCTAAACAAGAGCCCGAATGAGTGTTGAAAATTATGAGCAATGCAAGAGCATGAGCCTCCACAAGAAATAGTTTCATGAATCAACTAAAGAAAAAGACTTTCAAATAAATTTACATAACATCTGGAAAGAAAAAGAGAGGGGGGAACTGAGCAAGTAATAGAATCAAAAAATAAAATAAAATAACTTACAGTTACTATATCTTCTCAAAATGTAGCATTCCAAGTTCCACAAATTGCAAGTATATGTGTATTAGTATTAACATGGGGGGATCTATATACGGGGCAACATAGGCAGATGCCCTTGCTAGAATTTTTATTTTATAGGTATAGGGACAAGGTAGGTATGTAAATTAATAAATTAAAAGGAAAAGATTAATGAAAGAGTTAAACTTGGAGGGGGCAAAATAAATTTCATAAATCAATTCTAAATACAAGTACAAAAATCTCCTTAGTTTTAAGGCTTGATGAAATCTTAGAAGTACAAAATTAGTTTATGCCTTGAAATTAATTCATGATTTTGTTTGAATATAGAAAACAAATTTGGTATGAGGTTTTGAGCATTTGGGAAATCATTCAAATTAAACTATGACAAGTAACCAAAATAAATTTTTAAAATGTATCTAAATGTTTTTTATTTGGAATTCCTTTTCTAGTTTGGTTTATGAATATTTATTGCAATTTGTAAACATTATTATGATTAGTTAATATTATGATTAGTTCAAGTTTTCTTTATTTAATTACATTAAAAAATTTAGTTAAAATCCGACCATGTTGGAAAAAATTCTTAGATCCGCCCTTGTCAGTATAGTTTGAAAACGTTTAGATTTGGTAGGCTAATTTTTCAAAAGTGAGACTTATTTTTGCAAATCCTAAAAAGGGAATCGACTCTTACATGGGGATGGGTACAGATTTGGTGTTTTCGTATTCGTCTAAAGCGGATATTATTCATTTTTGACTTAAACGAATATCATTCGTATTTAATTAGATATATGCACAAATAAATGGATACGAATATGGATATATGTATATTTGTATCCGTTTAACATCCGTCCGCCAACATATTTATCGAATCATATATGCAGTATTATAATCCCGAGTAAAAAACGGATTATATTATAAATTTGTAATATTTTTAATATCTTCCATAGATATATTTTGTTAGGAATCTAATGATAGATTAGAAGAGTGTTTAATTAAGGGGAGTTTAATTAGATCCCTAATTAGATTCTAAATGTATGATTTGATGATGAAATCTACATGTGACTTAATGATAAAGCTTATAAAGTATATTTGTATGGATAAGTTTTGTACAGTCCTTAACTGGGATATTTATTTACAATGACTTAGAGTAGTATGATCAAACTTGTTAGATTGATCTTTATCATGTATGCATGTGTAATAGATAGGATCATTGTAAAGAGACTACTATGCATGGAAGAAGTATTGATCGCAGAGTAAATCTACATGTGCTTTAAAGTGAAATATGATTAATGTATATTTGTACAAGTAAGTTTTTTAAAGTCCTTCAAAGGAATTGATGTACAAGGACTTATATTAGAAAGATCAAATAATGTTAGGTTGATCTTTTGAAAATAAATCTGATGTATAGATGATAGGAAATTATGTTCGTAAAGTCACTCTGCTAGTTCACAGTATGAAGATGTTTCACAGAGACTGTAATATCCGTGAATTTTATGAATAATATTAATAATTTAATTAATAAAAGTGTGAGTATTTATGTTGAATACATATATATTTATGTCTTGAAATGAGATAATTTGAATTGAATTAAATCAAGTATGTGATGAGTAAGTAATGTGGTGGAAATGATGATAAGCTTAATTAAGCTTATATATAGTATGCCTAGTGTGGCATAACTGTGGACTAAGTAATTCATTAATTAAATTAATGAGGAAATGGTTAAATAATGTGATGGACTAATTATTATCATTATTTAATTAATTGTTGTTATGTGCAATTAAATGTGTTGTGTGAGCATATAAGTAATTAATTCATAAAGTTGCTTCATGCATAAATTATAACATGGGATGTTAAGAATAATATTATAATGTGATTATTATTCCATTAGACTATATAATAATAATCTTAATTTGTGTAATTCTCTTGAACTTGAATAAAAGAGTCTTGTGTGATATAATGATTCATGGTAAACCAATTAAATGTGTATTTTAAATGTATGGGAGAAGATAAATTTAAATAAATAAATATTTGCTATTAAATGTTTATTTCTATATTTATGTGTAATTGGGATAATAAGTTTATGGAAAATAATGGGTTGTTAATATTCTACTAATTTATTGTTTATCCCAATTCAAATATTTGGACTAACCCAATGTACATGGATTATATGATTATATGTATATGTGTCCATAACTAAACCTAAGTAATAACATTAAGTCATCAAAGGTAAACTTGTGAACCCAAAAGGAAATAAACCTAAGTATGATAGTACCATTTTGCTAATGCTGAGTAACTAAATTGGTTGTCCCAAAATCATAGTCCATTTAGCTTGTATCAACATTCATTGAGCAAAACCCAATTTTGGTCAATAACTTATCTATAAATGGAAGCTTTCCTCTTCTCAGACAAGTTGCTAGAAATTTTCTGTGAGTCTAAATTAGAGAGTGAGTTGCTGAAATTAAATGAGCAATCTGAGATTGGAAGCAAGAGTTAGCATTTCATCTTCAAAGAAGGTAATGTCCATATATGTTCTTGATTTCAAAGTTTTACAAATTCTTAGGAATTTCATGAATTACTTGATAATTGGTTTGGAAATGGATACCATGATGTTATATGAGTTTGTACATATGTTATGAACAATGTATGGCTGGTCTGAGCATGCTAAATTAAGTATATAGGTTGTATGATCTGTGTTCTGCAGAAGTAGAGTCAAGTCTGGCGATGTACCGAAGTGGTGTGGTCGCGCTACTTCCCAATACAAAACCAGTGCGGTCGCGCCTTCTGCTAGTCTTGAAATCCAATTTTTGTTTACTTCTAATATTCTGAGCATGTGTGGTTGACATTAAAATGAATATAAATAGTTATTGCATATGAATCAAGTTTCCTTTGCATGACATGAGTTAATTTAGTTTACTTAAAGCTTGATTTAGTAGCATTTTTGAAAGAAAATTTAGAAGTCAAAAACCAAACTTGATAAACCTTATGCCTTTAATTTATGATCTTGTTAGCATGTGTATGTGGTCTACTTGTGTATACAAATGAGTATGGAATGTGGATTCAAAGTTTCTTTGCATGTTTAGTTTGGTTTAACATGAGATTTTCAAGAAAAACTTAGAGGTTTGAAAACTAACTTTGTTGAAAACTACCATACTCGCATTCTGACCTTATGTACAAAACATATCAAGCTCTTTTATGCCTTAACACGTGACTAATATATTGGTTTATATGGTTAGGCGTAATATAGACTATTCAAGCATGATTTAAAATGAGTTTTCAAGTAGAGGACCATACTACCTATATGTAAATGAATTGGATACATGTGAGCATGTGTAGTAAAGGTTCATTTAGCCTCATGATGTGATTAATGATTATCATAGTTAGCTTTTATGTTATGAACTTACTTAGCCTTGTTAATTGGGATGTTTAAAAAAAACTATGAAATTTGAAAGCAAGTTTAAATGGCTTGAAATTAAACTTAGAGTAAAACCAAAACCTGCTTTACATGCAAACATGCTCTATGTTAGTACTTCATTATGTTAAGTAATGATCTGTGTAATCAAAAAACTCAGTCCTAGTTTTGACAGGAAGCAGCGTGGCCGCGCCACTCCCTAGTCATAATGCAACGCATGCCAGTGTTGTCTGACTTTTTTAAACTATGATGTGAGAATTGTAGCATGTATATATTAATGCTTTAAGTTATAATACATGATGAAAGTGATGTTCTAAGTGTTTAAGTGTATAGTGGCTACATTGAATCAATACTTAAAAATTTATAAACGGTTTTTAGATAAAGTTTTCAAAGACAAATCAATGTTAATGTTGTAACTATATGGTCTGATCGTGTAACTAAGATAAGACTTAATGTATATGTTTAACATATGTATTGAGTATGTATATGATATAGTTTGTGTATCAAGCTTGTATAACTAATGTGTATATATATATATATATATATATATATAGGATAATATAGTTCATTGGAGTGTTATTAAGCTATAAGTTGGTAATCGACACAAAAGGAAAGTTCTTTAACTTACACACCTTTGGATATTGTGCAAGTTTAAATTGTTGTTATATCAACTACATATTTGAGCAAATACATCTATTGATTGTATAATCGTTTTATAGAATAACTCGTGTGTTATCACAATTTTTGGAAGTTATTATTCACAATTATATTCTTGAAATCATGTTGCATACCTTGAGTTTGCGAATCATTTTGAAGTGTATTGAGAAAAGGTGTCTAAGCCATTTGATTCGGCTAGACCATTATCTACGAATTTGAAAAGCTATCCAAACCAATTGACTTGGTGCGGATCTTATAAATTGTTGAGATGAATAACCCTCTTAGAAAGGAAAATTTTATATTGTCGGGGAACCAACGTACACACAAACAACATGTTTAAATGTTATGCATAACATAGAGTACTATAGGTTGATCACATGTTGTACTTGTTTATATTGAATTGTCAATTAAATACTGTTAATTCTAGCAGGAGTTCTTAGTCCATAGTGACTATCAGTATTCGATATTCTTTAAATTGAAAATTTGAAACCTTTTGAATTATGTTAATAATTTTCAGTCCTTAGTGTCTCTTATTTCAATTCAAATGACTGATTTGGAAATGTTGATGCTTCTTTGTTTACAACATTATTCTTTTGAATTCCTGAGCTATCAATTACTGATATACCCTTGAACTTATGAACTCATATTATACATGTTCACCCTTTTTGTTATATTACTTGCTTGGCAAATTTGTTGCTCATTCTTGCTTTCCTTTAACATTTAAGTTAAGGCGAAACATGGCAGTACCTCAAGAAAAGATAAGGGAAAGGGCAAGGCTATAAAATAGCTTTAGTTCCCTATGCCAGAAGCTTATTTAGTATGTTGTCATCAGACTTATGAGTATTATGTATTAAGTTGTATTTGGATTTAAGTTATGTATTATGTTAGTAATGGTTGCGAGACCTTGGGAGGAGAATAATTATATTATATCAATATAAATTATTCTATTATTTATTTTGCATAAGTATTGGTATGTTAGATCGTGAAGCACCAAATTTGAGATAGAGGTATCTGAATTTGGGGGCATCACAGAGACAACCATAGTTGCACATCATCAGAAGATCGCAGAATTCACTCCATCTCTCAGACAGAGAATCAGTTCGTAAAGGAAGTAAATGATCTCAAAACTGCAAGGCTAACACATAACTGCACAAGGAGTCGAAGAAGTTGTTAAACATCATCTGGAAAAAATAGATAAATGAATTAATGGATAGAAGAGTAAAGATTGCTCAGTAAATAGTGATTGTAGAATACTCCAAGTAGACATTGAATGAAAGCAATATCTAAAGATTACTCTAAGATCGTTCAGTGAAACCAAGATCGTAAAGTCAACTTAAAAACAGTTGAGCGAAATGTGAAGTGCTGACTACATGAATTAAAGGAGATCACCAAGCTTAGTATCATGTGCCATGGATATAAAGTGAAGATTACTCAAGAAGAAGTTTATGGCAAGAGAATATACTCTGATGATAATTGAGTATATCTCTCACAAGAAGAGATCTCCAGAAGAAATCTAAAGGTCAACTGCAAGGACATTTCTGCCTGATCACAAAACAAATCGAAGAGCAATCAGCACTCTGTACATAAGAACAAAAGAGAACAACTCACCCAGAAAAATGTTATCGACTTCACAAGACAGCTGAAGTATCAAGAGAACGAATTAGATTCTGCAAAGCAAAAACAAACATTATGAAGCTATCGGAAAGCAAAAAAAAAAGATAAGGCTTTAGTAGTAGTGAGGATACAAAACATAAGACTACGATATCCCTCACTATACTACCAACAGTCAAAAGAGTACAAGAACAGAAAAAGTCAAACCGGTCGTAAGGCTCAGTTCTATGATTCTTGCAACAGTAAATCGTAGAGTTCATGTCAAGTCTGACAATAACACTGACAAATGGATCGTTACAAGAAGATGATCTCAAGACATCAAAAGATATATTCTTGGAAGAAAACAAAGGTATATCTGCCGACTAGTTAGCCAAAAGCAAGCTATCTAAAAAGCTAGAAAAGATATTGACTGATGTGAAAAGTCCCAAGTCAGAAGTTACACTAACATAGAGCCTCAGAAAGTCATCATCAGAGATATCAAAGTATCAAAGCATACTCCAACGGATACTTCTCAACGGGAAGATTTCAGAGCAGTATAAAAGTCAGCATCATTCAAAAGAAGAATAAGATGATGAGTACTAAACGTCAATACATAAGTAGGAGCATCATCAAAAATGAACATCGAGGTGAACAAGAGAGAACGTAGAGTAAGGAAAACTCTACGAACTGAGAAATGTTCAAAGTTGTTAAGATTACAAGAGGTTAATGAGTATATGCAAAGGTCAGAGCCGTAGAGCCAAAAACCAAAAGAGCTAGGAAGCTCTAGAGAAAATGAGCCAAAGCCGCAGAACCAATAAATGAAGGACATGGCTGAATTGAAGATTCAAATCTGAAGAAGCCATGCAGTTGATGCTGATGACGTAATAGTGGCTAATCAGAAGGCTAATCTTAAAGCCCCACTATACGATTCATCATGAACACTCAGAATCAACAGGTCGAAGATGATGAACACAAATATACTATCTTGAGATTGTTCAAAGTTGCTAAGCTCAAAAGATAAAAAGCTTAAGTGAATAGCTTAGTAGTACATCAACATTGATAATGAAGAGCTACTGAAAATCAGAAGGAATCAAGCTTCAACAATAAAGTTCAGCAAGCATCAAGAAGATGATCAACAATGCTGCTAAGTACCATAAGATGAAGAGCATTCAAGTCATTTTAGCAGCACCTCAAACACCTCTACAACAGGAAGAAGGGTCGGTGGATCCTAGTCTAAGTGACCGAAGTAGGGTCGGTGGATCCTGGTCTTGAAAACCGAATTGGGGTCAGTGGATCCTGGTCAGTAGTGACTCAATGTCGAGTCTAAGTGACTCGATGTCGAGACTTTGTGACTCGAAGGAATCTTAAGAATTCACTTGTAAATGGGCTTATATCCAATAGTGGATATCCTACTCGTTGAGTAGAAGAGTGGAGTAAGAATTGTTTAGTCTCCAAACCACTTAAAACCTCTTGTGTCTTTTACTTTCTGCATTTTTCATTACGTACTCTATAAACTACTATATCTGCTATGTGTTTGATTATTCATAACTTGTTTAAGAACTAAGATTTCTAAGTAAATCTTTAAGGGGAGTTTTTCAAACTTATATTTCGTTGTGTATAGATAATCTTGAATAATTAATTATTTGGTAACTCTCAAATAAGTAATTATGAAAGAATTTTTTAAAGATCTATTCACCCTTTCCCTTCCCCTTCTAGATCTACATTGTGTGTCTTTGGAAAATAACATATTTTACTAAATAGATCGATTAATTTTTTTTCTTCTGAATTTTATAATTTAATCATTTGTTTGATGATTGTGTTATGTTATATATTAATATCATAATACTAGTTTTTAAATTTTTTATTTACTAATTTTAATTAATCATGCTAATAAATTCAGATAGTTATTCGGAATCAGATAACATACAAATTCAAATAGTTTTTCGAATATCGAATTCGAATGGTACCTTAAGAAATCCGTCGAATATCGGATACAAATACGAATAAAATATCTTTTCCCGAGATCAAATATCATATCCTTTTAAACCTTGGGGATGGGGTAGACTCTTAAGAGTATTCTTTTGGGAACAAGGGATATGCCTCAAACACGTCCGAATAAGGTTGTAAATGATCCAAACAGTTCGAACGCGATTCGGGTTCGACTCGAAAAAATACGAGCGAGACTCGGATTCGTTAATAATATGATCCAAATCTGAGTATAAAAAATAGTTCGAATAAAAATATGAGTATAATTTGAGCAAGGTTATATTCGACTCGTTTAAAATTCAAACTACTCGAATTCTCAATTGTGATTCGATACATACTCGATTGATACAAATTCAATTAGATAATCGATACATTCTCTTATAATATATACAAAAATAAATCCAATTAGGTTAATTAATGGCAAAACTATGTTTTTCACCACTATACTGGCAAGTTTTATTTAATACACCATTGAACTTTTAATTTTTTGGATTACCCCATTAAACTAATTAAAATAGTAAAATTGGGTCATTCCGTTAAAAAAAATTGACAGACGTTAAAATATTGCTGACGTGGCGCTGACGTGGCAAAAAAATAGATTTTTATTGCTTATGTGGCAAAAAAATCAAAAACAGATTTTAAAAATAAAAAAAGTAACATTTTAAAGTTTTAAAAATAACAAAAACATAATAAAATAAAACAAAAAATACAAAAAAAATTTAAAAACAGATTTTTTAAAAAAATAGAATTTTTATAAAAAACAGATTTTTGAATTTAATTCGATCCGAGTCGAATCGAATTCAAGTAATAAATATTCAAGCCAAGTAAAATCTGAGTAGAACTTTTCATTTCAAATCCAATTCGAATAGATTTCTATTTACTTCGATTCGACTCATTTACACATTTACTTCCGAATGTCTAGCTAGTCCTTCAATCCTGCATCCCCTCTTTTGGGGATGTCCAAAACAAATACTCCCTCTATTCAACAAAAAAGCAATCACTTGTAAAATTTGTTAATAATTACATATGTTTGTTCCATGTTACCCCCCAAAAGTAACAAGCTATTAGTTTGTTAGTAATCACATGACAATAAAATTTTGATATCAAACTTGAAATATTAGTCATTTTATATTATTATTAATAAAAATATGCCTCTTTTTGTACAAGTCTTATAAGATAGCTACGAAACTATAAAATTGACATTACAATGGAATAATTAAGATTTTCTCATACGGTTATGCTTAACAGAAGGCGTAATGCTCCTCAGACTAGTATTATAGATGGTATAAGCCAACAACATTGGGATTGACAGGCTATACAGTGGAAAATGAACGAACAGATTCATGTCATATGCTTTCATAAGAGCCTTGCAATTCTGCATTAACAAACGGAAAAGAAAATTAGATATAAGTTTAAAACAATACGAGCTAATTACTTATCACACAAGAAAAATAAAAGACATAATACAAAACAAGTAAATTAGAAGCTGGAATCTAAAAAAAATTATAGGCTGGAGCAAATGAATGAAGACATGCAAATATATTATGATGCAGGAAAAGGTGGAAGGAATAAAGGGACAACACTGAACACCGCCTGAAGGCATAAAATCAATGTAAAACTTACAAGTTATCAGTTCATATTATATGAAAAACAAGCTTGTGGCGTGCAGAAAAGGTCCATCCAGCTTAATATATACTGTGAAAAAAGGACCAAGACATTTTTGTATACCAAATAGTAGAAGATGATACTGAAAACTATCAAAATAGAGGGGAATAGAGGGGTGGGGGTATTATGTTGTAGCTCAAAGTGAGTGTCGTGGTTAAGAAATCAGTGCAATATCATTGTAAAAAATGGAGATAAAACATGTGGACCATGCCATATGTTGTGATAGTTATACTTCATTTAGACTTTTTCTTTCAACTATGTCATGTTGACCAAGACGCTCAAACTGGGTCAGATTGGCTTTATTGTTCGTTTGCTAATCACTTGTAAATTTAGAAAGACGACCAAAGATAAACCAATCAAATGCATGACTAACATTCTCATCACAATAACATGCTTCAAGCTTCTTTGAGGGGTGCAGTGAGCAAATTTCAAAGAGACTGTATGGTGTTTAAAAAATTAATCTAGTCAAATGATGAAAAATGGTATCCACCCTCATGTGTGTGTGCTACTATAAGCTACAAATTCTTTATGCTGACCTTTGTTATTCTCATTTGAGATGCAAAAACAGTTTTTTTCTTGCGAGTTTTGAAAATGAGTGCAGAGTTGAAACCAAACCTGAAAATGCTTCCAACAAATTGCCAAAGAAACCACCAGAAGAATATTCCTGGTCCACCGCTTCCGAAAAAAGAACTTGAATCTATTGTTTCTTTCAGTATCAGACAATACTGATGTACCATCATAGTCGTCTTCTTTCTTTCCAGAAAATGAAAGAAGATGATCCCGATATATCCCTCTTTCAGCAGCCAACACCAAAATTAACAAAAATGCAGGCAAAACCACAAAAAAGAGATGTGGAAGAACAACCACCATTATATCTGGAAATCCAAGAAAGTCAAATTTTCCCATCATGTTGAGTTTTATCACCCAGCCTTTGTAGGTCATATATCCCCTTTCACCACCATCAGTTAAAACTTGGCCAAGAAGCCAAGGACATAATATAAGATAAAATAAGTAAGCTACCAAACAGAACCAGACCGAAGGAAGCCTGTAAAACTCTGTAAAAACCCATGCCATACCATTTATGAAGTTTTTATTGGCCTCAAATTTTTTGTAACTGCACTGCTTCTTTGAAAAGACGATTAAGGCTTTCGGAATAATAAGTGTGGAAAACATAAACACATAAAATAACCAGAGTATTGGAAAATATAAGGCAGCCCATTGACACCCCATGACTAGAAACTCTTTCCATGTCCATGAAAGGTTAGCCCTAAGACCATGTACCGAAAAAGGCCTTAGTTCAGTCAAAGTTGATCTGCCACTAGAGTCAGTTGCCTCTATCTGCAGCCAAAATCTATCAGGAGACGGATCCTCAAAAGCTAAATAGTTCCAGGGTACGGTATACAGATCTCCCCTTGATGAGGCAGACTCATACTTCCTCATAGATTCCTCCATGACTACAATGAAATCTAGACTTGAGTCGTAGATCCTGGACACAACTGATACAATTGGGGAAGAAGAAAAAACCAGTGCTCTGATGGTCTTGTAAGACGAAAAGTTCATTGCCTGACTTTTATACTTGCAAACCAACCTTGGTGACATAAAGCGCGCGTCTAATGGAAATGTGGGTAATATAATAGTAGTTTTAGCTCCTGACTTGAAGTCGGTATCAACAAATGACACGTCATCTCTATCAATGGCCAAAATGCGCATAGCTCTACTCTTCCTCCAATCGCCCATTTCCCACTCCCAGAAATCTTCAATTGGTGGAGCTCCATTCGAACAATTTATGCTACTTTGTGTATGTGAATTCCACTGTATAAACTTTTGAGAGAATAAGGGTGGAAAATTTGACTCATGGTGTCGCTTCAAATTCTTACCAAACCTGGTATGGAGGTGCCCACAGAGGTAAGCTGATAAAGAATGCTTGAGAAAAGTATCCTTCAGGGTCTTCCCAGAATATGAGGGTGCTGAAAATGAGAGCGGGAAATGCCCAAAAGAAATCTTGGTTACTGGTTTAGCATATTGAGTATCCCATAGTGAGAGTTCAGAACTAATGTCACTTAATAGCTGGTCATTCGGATGTCCAAAAAGATTAGTTGGACCTCGTAACCCAACAGACATCGTGCTGTCAAACCCAACAAAGAGAAGTTTCCGCTCACCAGTCTAATGAAGGATCATGTATAAAAGAATAAGAAAACAACAAAGGCTCTAACTTTATTATCTATTAAAGGATATACTAGAATAAATTTAAGAGTTTGTGATCAAGAATAATTTCAACAAACACATAATTCATAAATTAAAATTATGACATTATGGAATAGAACTAAATCTCCATCTTGAAAAGTGTTACTATTTGAGCTCAATACTTTGATATTAACGCACCAGAGACAAAATTTAGAGATTTATGAACAGCTACGGAAGGAATAATGAGGAACGAATTACATTATTTTGAGAACCTAAACGAAGAAAACTCATTTGATGCCATCATGCCAAAAGAACCAAGGAATATTTAATAAGCCAGCTTTCAATAAAATTTACTGAGTTGACTCACAATTAAAGAGGAATTTGATAGAAACAACTATGCTTCAGGGAAATAGAAATATAAAATTTAAGTCCAAGGCTTATACGGTTTACTTCTATGAATTATTAACATGAAAAGCCTATGGGAATCTGAAAATTGAATGTGATCCTACTTATTGACACTCGCAGGAAAAATAATAATTAACAATTAATGACTTTGACTAACCCAAAGTTAACATACAGAGTATATAAGAAAAAAAATAAATATGGACTTCTTTTTGCAACCTGAAAGCCATGAAGAGGAATACATATAACAGAAATAAAGAAACAGAGTATAACTGACCTGAATAGTGACACTATTAACGAGACCATTTCGTCCCTGTTTCCCATTGAGGCTATACTTCGAGAAAAAATCCAAAGAGTCACCAAAAGCTGGTACACCAAAATTATCATGATTCCCTCTAAGATCGTAGAAGATGCTTTTGTTAAGCCCACTCCTTTTGACGACATCTTCCATTACTTGTTGGTATTCCACCCACTCCTCTTCATCTTGCTTCATTGTCAACAAGTCCTTGCTTTTCCCATCTGATAAGAATTGAAGTTAAAATAGCTCATAAATTATTGGGGCTCAAGACATAGTGATTAAGAACATCATGCGTTTGTGAACCACCACTAGAAAAAAATGAGTGGGAGAGAACCATGTTATGTAAATGAAGAATAATACATGCATTCAAACATAAATAACTTTTTAATTTCTTCAAGATGCACAACCAGAATACCAGCATATGAAACCAAGGCTTCATTCTATTGTACTTAAATCTTACAGAATATAGGGCAATTGCAGTATAAATAGTCTTTTCCAGAGTGGGTGTCACTTGCACATGGCATGGAAGCTACTATACAAGCAGTTTAAAGCCATTGACCACTCATAGGGTTACAATATGTGAATTATCTTGGACGCCTTAGATCACCGAAAGGGCTACAGTACAAGTTCCCCCTAATTGCTAGCAATTGATAAGGATGTAGACTTCCTTGTTAATTAGGGGAGATTCAAGATGTTTTTCCACACTCAAGGACCCTGAAGGTGATTGCTCTCACTCTCATTCACAAAAACAGGCACACACCCATGCACATTACAAAGATATATCCCTAGAAAAAGAATCATATATCTAATATCCCCAAAGGTAACAGCCAACATAATCATTCTCTTAGCAGACTTTTAAGAGATCTTGAATATGTGCATCTGACATAAACTATTCAATATAAATTAGATTATCGTACAAAATATGGCATGAAAATCAGGAATATGGTGCAACAGCAAGCAATTTAATTGCCCTTTTTTCTTAAGCAAAATGTATATCATAGGCACCAACTCGCCAGTACAAACAACACATACAATGTAGACTAAAAGACAATGTGCACCCCAAACTTTACACCCTTATTGACTTTTGCACCCCAAACCGAAAAAGGTGTCTAAGTACACCGCAAACTTCAATTAAACGTAACAAAAAGCACACTTTCTTTGATTAACAGGTCAAAAGTGACCAGCTAAGGCTGTAATGTGGATCTGGAGGGGTGTTTAAGTCTTTTTCTTTTTATCTTCTCCAACATTAACATTAAGTTTGGGGTGAACATTGTGTTTTAGTCTAAAATAAATAAAATATTCTCCTTGTCAATCTATTGACCAGTCTCTTTCCCTTCTCTCTCTCTCCTCCATAACCAACTTTCTCTCTCTTAAACAAACATCTATTTCCTCTCCCTCTCAATGAACAACGACTACTTGTGAGCTGCATAGCGCCCAAATTCTTAAAAAAAAATCCATAATCATATTATTCTGACATATTTAAAATCACAGCCACCAAATAAAGAAAGGATAATTTTTTTGAAAACTTGAAGAAAAAGAAGGAAAATGAACATAGTATTCTGCTAATGCCATTCTCACTTTTCAGCAGCCTCCAATTTGTTAAAAATTACCTAAAAGACATTGAAAAGAACATGATCAAAATTTCAGACTGTCAAAACCTTTCACTAAATTTTGGTATATACATATTGGTAGAACTAAAAACTGGGGTTCCTAAAGGACCTCTTAATTGCCCTTTGTCAACTTGACCAGAGTGACTGCACACAGATAAAATGCAATTAAAATTACGGGATTTGGTTGAACATTCTTTTCCATCATCTGATTGAACAAGCCAAAAGCATCTTTATGCTCTCCATTTCGTCCATACCCTATTGCTGGATCATTAGGCTTTATCTCAAACTTATCGAAAACTCTGCGTGCTCAAGTAGGTTGCCCACATTTCATGTACATATCTATGAGCGTTGTAGCAAAGAATTCATCATCGCTGATATCAGTTCTAACACCATGCGCATGAATCTCTTTTCCACAATGCAAATAAAGACTACATCACAATTTTCACTATTCCCTTTAGAAACAGGATAATATGCAAACCAGAACACGTAATATTCAAAAACATTCAATTGAACTTGATACGAAGAACCACCCTTATTTGAAACTCTACCTTTAAACAAGGGACACAAATCGGTCAAAACGCGGCAATCTCGCTCACTTTGAAGCATAAACCGAACCCATTCTGGTAACCTTTCAATTGGAAAAACGTATTTAACCAGAGAAAGACTATCAACGGCGGAAATTAAAGACATCAGGACACCATTTGGGGATAAGAGAGAGAAAACCCTAGCAGCCAGCTTCGAATAATTGGATGTCGTAACCACATCGACCCAACCGTTGGGTAAATTAGGTTTTCGAGAAGGAGAATCGTCGAAACCAAAGATTTTGCAAATTAGGGCTGGGAAAGTGATGGTGAAGAACCATCGGTTTTGGTCCAGTGTGCGCTTGCGGAGGAAGGACTCGATTGCGGTGCAAGCTGCGGAGATTTGCGGCGGCGATGAGGCGGTTTAGTCATGGCATCACTAGTAGCAACAGTTACATTTGAGGCTGCACTAAATCCTCCTTGTAACCGGGCTTTCCATGCCAGAAAACCATTCAAAACCCTCCAATACTCGACTTCCAATCCTTAAACTCAGCTAAAAGTGAGTCAATCCTGGAGTCAATTGGCCAAATCGGTTGCTTTGAGATCCTTAACCATGGAATTCCAAGCGATATTATCCGATCGGTCCTGAATTCTCGTTCCGAAATCTTTCAACTATCACCGGAAAAGGAGGCCATCGTGTCGAGGTGTTCGGAAAGAGCGTACGGGTTTGTGGATTTCGGCCGTGAAGAGGAGAGAGAAACTACTGAAGAGTTTGTTTGGTGTAGAGAGGAAAGTCTGAGGTTGGAAATGGAGAAGTACCAAGTTTACCCCCCTGTTATAAACATTACGGCCTTAGCCACTCACTTTTGACCGGTTAAGTGAAGATAGTGTACCTTTTGTTAAGTAAATTAAAGTTTGGGGTGTACTTAGATACCTTTTTCAGTTTAGGGTACAAAAATCAACAATGGTATAAAGTTTGGGGTGCAATTTATCTTTTAGTCTACAATGTATATACTGAAAAGTGATTTTTAGAAATTGTGCAGCAAAATTATTATGAGGCCACAGCATTAGTGCCCTTTGAGTTAAATATTTTTCGATAAGTCAACACACTATATACACACAATACTTGTAAACTTCCACAAAATGGGAAATTAAAGTTAAATGACCTACAACAAATATGAACATGTCTAAAATTCAATTACACAATTTTTTATTGTTTTCCTATAAAAGTTTTAGAAGCAACCCATTTCCCATTTACACAGCAATTAGTGCTTCAATTACCCAACTAATCTCAACTTAATTTCTAACAGATGAGCCGTGTGACCTGTATCATTCTTATGAACTTTCATCTAATGCCTCAAAATCTAAACCAAACTCAAATCCCACAAGGGAAGTGATATTTCCACAGCTTCTTTCAATATTTCCGCAGTGGTCCCTACTATCTAATTAAATTAAGTAACTTGTGTCCATTTTGCCCCTATTTGATCATCACCAGTTGTTCTCTCTTCCTTTCATATTGTCTGCAACTCATTCTCTCCATCCTCCCTGAGGACCACCACCCCTGCTTCTTTCAAAATTTAAATGTGGTTTCTCAAAATTCATCATTTCTATCTCTAACAAAGGCGATACTAAAATAATACCCATACTCATTCTTGCTTTTTATGTTGTTTCCAAAGTCCAAACATGGTCTCAGGTCGCTCTTCTCACTCCTCCGGCACAAAAAATCATCTAATGTACAGTTCACCCTTCAATTGGGTTTGCGGTTGTGCTTAATTATTGGAATACTGCCGCTTTTGTTGGGTGTTGAATTGTATTAGAGTTTTCTAATTGTAGAGATGAGGCCAGATGTGAATTAGGGAATACAATTGCAAATTTTGAAACTATGTTTGTAACCCATTTTTATTTATTTTGGTTGATTTAGGGAATACCTATTTTAATCCAGTTTTTGATCAACCTATTTTCAACCAATTTGTGTTACAAACACCATGTGGAGATGAGGGCAGATGGTGTTTATTTTGTTGGGTCTCACGTAAGCTTTGGTTGGATAATCTTCTTTGGTGGGTTTTGGGGTTGGATAATATTCTTTGGTGGTTTTTGTTCTATTTCCTAATCTAAAATAGTTGCATTTCGATATGCCTCTTCATCTACCCGATTACCCCAATCATCGATCTAATTATGTGGAAACTTTTATAGACTTTGGGTTCAATTTTATTGAAGAGGAAGAAGAGCACCTTAGAAACCATCCGCCATTGAATTTTTTTTGAAGGTCTTAAAATCAATTTATCAAACTCTCTAAGGAGTGGGAAAAGAACCGAGATTTCTAAGTTGGTTTAGGTGAGATTCAGTCTTAGGGCATACTGAGATAGTGGTGGAAGGTATACTAAGAAATGAATTGCAGAAAGAGGAGGGAGAGGGAGGTGAGGCAATTGGGTAACGTCTCAAATGAGGGTATATTGGTCGTAGTTAGAATTACTTTGCTTAAATGTTGGTGACCACTGCGGAAATATCAAATGCGGCTGTAGAAATATCACTTCTCATCCCACAAATTCAAAAACACAAAAACACAAAAGGAAATATTAAGAATTATAAGGAAAAAACAAAGAAGAAAGAACATTCCTTTTATCACTGAAGTACATAACTGAAGATATTAAGCATAAATTTCCACATAACAGTGAGAGAGATTTGAACCTGTGAGGTCACCAGTAATGAGGACAAGAGAAGGATTGATCATAGAAAGAGAAGGACCCACCAAGTTCTTGAAGTCAAGAGCTCTCTCAGGATGATGAATGCTGAAATGGAGATCAGAGAGCTGAACAATCCAAACCACATCATCTGGTCCACCTATCACATCTATAATCTCTCTCTTTCCACCACCATTAATGCTGTGATCAATTTCTGCTGTTATGGTGTAAGCTAGAAATAGAATCAAAGCAACTACAATAACCATTTCTCTTTCTTCTTCTTTGATCTTTTCCTCCTCTTCAGGCACTCAACTGATTATTTGATTCATCCGAGATCTTTTTTAAGTTTTTTTTTTCCTATTATCCCTTGTTTTTTCCCTTCTCGTTTTCCTGTAAAAATTTTGGGGATGTGCCCAATTTATGGGGGAAAGGCTTACAACGAACCAGCAGCTTATCAAACCGCGACTTCCTCGAGCTTAACACTGTGTTTGGGAGTTTTCGAGAGAGAATAAAAGAAAGCAATTTAAAAATTTTAATTTTTTTTTTAATTGTTTGTGAGTTTTAAAATAAAACTTTAACTTAAAAAGTATATTACTCTCTCCGTCCCATGATAAAAGTCTTTATTACTATTTTGAGTAGTTCCATGTTAAATGTCCATTTTCTTTTAATAACCAAACTTTTATACATATTTTTCTATTATACCCGTAGCATTAAATATCTCATACTTTTTTTATTCTAATTTTCTCTCCATATTTAATGACATTATTATGGACAATTTAGTTATTTCATTCATCTTCTTAATATGCATGAAAAGTCAACCAGGACTTATCTTGGAACGAAGGGAGTATTATTTTATATTTATGAGATTATATTTTAGAAATTATTATATAAATGTAAGACCCCAACGTTTATGAATAAAGATAAATTTTTTTATAAATATCATTTTTAATATTATGGTGTGGATTTAATATAATGTTATAGTTGTGGGTATTATTTACAAATTTTGTAAAGTATGCAAGTTGTTATATTATATTCGATTAGTCGGGGAATATTCGTTTTAATGGGGAAATTAAATGCGATCAAGACAATCATCGTTAAGTGGACCCCACAATGAAATTATTATCGGAATGAGAAAATGACAAAAATATCTTTTTATGAAAATAACGGCGGAAGTTTCACCGTTAAGCTGTTGAAATAATTAGATGTTAAAGCTACGATGAATCTGGCGTGGTTGCGTAAGTAATAGCGCGGTATTGATTATTGATCTTACGTGAGAAGTCACTCGGTTTTATTCAATTATTGCTACGATAATTGATGCATAGTATCTCACGTTATTTTATTCAATTATTGTCGATATTTTATATATTATTAAATCAATAATTGAGACGATACATTTATTTATATTATTATTTACAATATTGACGATGTCTAGAAAGTTCTGTCGAGGAGAGATTTGGTAACCTAATTGCGCGCCAATAGGGAGAAATCCTTATTGGAAAGCCCCCTCTTTCTTGGGAACGATCTGGTTATTAAATATTGCGAATAATAATAATAATGATTAATGTTGTTAAAAATATTGAGGAGATTTTTATGAAGTGTTTGTTGTAAATTTTGTTTATTATATGGACCCACATTTACTCATTTTTCAAAATAATCGGTAAAAAATTATTCAGTATATATATATAAGTATTATATATATATATATATATATGTTTATGGTGGGGTCCATGTTTTTGAAAAGGACATATGGGTGGAGAAATTTCAAAAGTCACGGGAATGTAAGAAGAAGAAAAAGGACGGCAAGTATATATATAAATATATATTTTATATGTTTTGTTTTTTTATGAAAAATAGAATATATTATATTTTATTATGCATAGTGCAACATAGTAAAATCAATTTTTTTTAAAAAAATCTTCAGCTGGCGCCCGTCAATTGAAATTACTGTGCGTCCGTGATTATTTCCAAATAGTATCATTTCCATTCTCCTATAAATAGGATGCTTAGTTAGAATTGAAAATCACACCAGAATCAGAAAATTCTTCTTCTATAATATTAAGCGTATTTCTTTCGAGTTTTAGAAATCTTTGAGCGTAGAAAATAGTGAAAGTTTTCTTCAAGAATATCCCCGCTATACAAGCTGGAATACTATTTTTTTCAAAGGTAAGGGATGTTATTTTTGTTCGATATTCGCTTAAAATAATATTTTTTCATACTCTATAGTATGTAAGTAATATTATTTCGCTTTTGATTCGAATTCTATACTCATTTTGTTAAAGTTTTGGCTTCTAAACTCCATGAAATTAGTAGAATATATCCTCGATATTCAAGGCTTCATCCAAAGTATCTTTTCATGGAAATATTATTCTGAGCATTCTTGATAAGTTTTAACTTTTTTCATGTTGGAGTACTATTTACGGGGTTACTATTCACGGGGTACTATTCATGATAAAAATTAATTCGTTTTCGGTCCAAATTATTTTTGGTGCAATATTATTCTAGAATTTTATTCCACAAAGCAGTACCATGTTGACAATTTGGACGTTATTGATTTTTGGATAAATTAAATTATAAATCTTTAAAAATTTATCCTTGAACTTGTTTTATTGAATTCTTATATCATTGTCCTCATCCTCATGTTTATATTATGTTGAAAGTTATCTGTGGCCTGTAGTACATAGATGGACTTGGTATGATTATGACCAGGGATTATTCGGTATAATCATGACCGTAATGTTACAAATGATGTGGTAAAAGTCCTCGTTGGCCCGTAGTGCATTGATGGACAGTTGTTGGCATGATCATGACCATTGATGAATACACGAATATCCTTGGCCCATAGTCGTGGATAATTTGTGGTCGTGATCTTAAAAAATATCCTTGGTCAGTAGTAAGAAAAGGGGTGATTGATGATGTGGATTATTTATTAATTTGAGTCTCGGCGATGAAAATGATGAAAAACCTTTTAAATCATAGAAGATAGTAGATTTTATGCTCTACTTGACTCTTCTAATGGATTGCTTGTTCATTGCAGATTAAACTTGATGTTTATTGTATTTTATCGGTTTAACAACGTTGAAGGCTAATGATAATTTATACGCATTATATTAGTCATAATATTTCTTCTTTGGGCTAGTTGAGCTCACCCTTTTCTTTCATTGTTCTCTTGGAAATGAGAATATAATTTGGGACTAGTCGGGGAATGGAGTACCGGTCGGATGTTTGCATTAGTAGTCCTCACTATTCTATGAAATAGTGTGATAAAAAATGTATTGAGGACTTATTTTGAGTTTGAATACTGTCTAGAAGACAATATTTGTATTAAAACTCACCGCTCATGTTGTATATTTAAGTTTGTAATTTGAATTATGTACCATGTATTTGGCGACTAAGAATAGGTGATGTATACGTATTTTGGGGGCGTCACAGTTGGTATCAAAGCTTAGGGATATGATCCATGGCTGAGATGTGATACTAGAACTAGGAGGGGAGAGACAGGAAATTCCCACTAGTATGACCTACCTAAGTTTATTTGGTATTTATTTGGTCGGTCAGAGTATAGGGATAACATGTGACATGTCAATTAACCCTTATTTTGTGGTAGTATTTGAAAATGGGATCCGAAAATGTTGAGATAAGCAATGAAGCACATGAGACCGTTGAGTCACCAACGATCAATACCCAGGATAATGTGCATAAAGATGGCAATAATCCTCAAGAAAACAACAACGCTGACCAAATGATGAACGATGGGATGTTCAGAGGCTTTATGCAATTCATGCAACATCAGGCGAGAGCGGCTCCTGTTCAAAATGCAGGTGGAAACACTGGCAACTCACGGACGGTCACCGCTAAACAGTTCAAGGAGTTGGGACCACCAAAGTTTATTGGAGAGCCAAAAGCACTTAAGGCGAAGACATGGATAAAGCAGATCACCAAGATATTTGATGTCTTGGGATGCTCCGAGGAGCAAAAGGTTCTCTTTTCCACCTTTATGTTGCGAGGAGATGCAGATTACTGGTGGGAATCGATAAAGCGTACTCAACCTGCCGCACTGAAGATGTCTTGGGAGAAATTCCAAGAACTATTCAACGACAAGTACTTTCCCGAAAGTATTCGTCATATGAAGGAGATAGAGTTCATTAAGTTGGAGCAGAACAATATGACCGTGTCACAGTACGAAGCTAAGTTTGCCGAGTTATCCCGGTTTGCGTCCCACTTGGTTCATAATGAGAAGAGAATGACGTGGATGTTTCTAAGAGGTTTGAAACCCGAGATACGTCAATACTTAATTTCTCACAAACTGTGTTTGTATTTAGATGTTGTAAATAGGGCTCAGTTATTGGAGCGCCATAACGAGTCAACCCAACCAAGAGAGAGCATCCTACAAAATGATAATACCAGTGGTAGTAGTCATCGAAGCGGTGACAACAAACGTGGAGGGAATCAACATGCCAGAAATGGTAACCACTTCGGTGGTAATCATGGCCAAGATAATAGAAGTGGAAATTTTAAGAAGAGGAGATTCAACAATGATGGAAAGACGTCATCACAAGCACATGTTGTTAAGTAAGGGGAACGACAGCCAATCATATGTTACAAATGCGGAGGGGAGGGACATATCAGTCTGAACTGTACGCAGCAATCCAAAGCGTGTTATAATTGCTGAAGAGAAGGTCACCTTGCTTGATTTTTCATGCACCGAAGTCAAGTCCAGATGGGATGGAGGCATCAAAGGCCATCCCAGACAAGACAAAACCGATAGTTCAAGGGAGAGCGTTTGTCGTAACCTCCCAGAAAGCAAGGAACCCGAACGAGATCATCACGGGTAAGCTTATCATAAACTCTAGCGAAGTATATACCTTATTTGATACCGGTTCTAGCCATTCTTTTATTTCTCCTGCTTGCGTTCAATGTTTAAATTTGACTCCGGAGAAATTAGACTTTGACTTATCTGTTAAAACTCCGTTGGGAGAAACCTTCATTACGTCCACTGTTTATAAGTCTTGTTTGGTTCAAATCGATACCCTCACATTACATGTCGATCTTATTTCCTTAAAAATACTCGCGTTTGACGTAATTCTAAGGATTGATTGGTTAACTACTCATCATACAAAAATTGATTATTTTCGTAAGGTAGCTTTCATATTCTTAACCAACCTATTATGCGAATTCAAGCAACCAAACCATTAAAATCAATTACTGTCATCTCAAGCCATAAAGCTATTCGTTTATTGAAAAACGGATGTCAAGCTTTCTTAGCTCATGTCACGGATTTAAACAAAAATACGTCAGTTTTGAATGATATTTCTATTGTTAATAAATTCCCTAACGTATTCCCTGAAGAACTTCCTGGCCTACCCCCCAGAGCGTGAAATTGAATTTTGTATCGACCTTGAACCCGGTACAAAACCCATTTCCAAAGTCCCATATCAAATGGCTCCTATTGAACTTCAGGAGTTAAAGACCCAACTACAAGAATTGTTAGACATTGGGTTCATTCGTCCTAGTACGTATCATTGGGGTGCTCCTGTTCTATTTGTGAAATAGAAAGATGGGAGTATGCGACTTTGTATTGATTATCGGGAGTTGAATCATGTCACCATCAAAAATAGGTACCCGTTGCCACGCATTGATGACCTGTTTAACTAGTTGCAAGGCGCCAAATTCTTTTCAAAGATCGATCTTCGTTCTGGATATCATCAGTTGAAGATTAAAACTGATGACATTCCAAAGACTGCTTTCAGAACTCGGTACGAGCATTATGAATTCCTAGTCATGTCTTTTGGATTGACTAATGATCTTGTTGCCTTCATGGATATGATGAACCAAGTATTCATGGAATATTTGGATCACTTTGTGGTCGTCTTTATTGATGACATCCTCATTTACTCCAAAAGCCGTGAAGATCATGAGCAACACTTGAGGCTGATACTCCAAAAGCTTCATGAAAACAAGTTATATGCCAAGTTGAATAAATGCGAGTTCTGGCTTGAGGAAGTAGCATTTCTTGGGCACGTGATATCAAATCACGGAATATTTGTTGACCCGACAAAGATTGAAGCAATTCAAAGCTGGGAACAACCTAAATCAGTGACTGAAGTACGTAGCTTTCTCGGCTTAGCTGGTTATTATCAAAGATTTGTAGAAGGGTTTTCCCGAATCGCTACTCCATTAACTCAGCTGACTCGGAAAGATACAAAATTCGGTTGGAGCAAGGAATGTGAGAAGAGTTTTCAAGAACTCAAGAGGAGACTCATTTCAGCACCTGTTCTGATAATACCATCTGGTTCGGAGGGATTTGTCATCTATAGTGATGCTTCAGGAAAAGGGTTAGGTTGTGTTCTCATGCAATATGGGAAAGTCATAGCCTATGCCTCTCGACAACTCAAAGAATATGAGAGGAATTATCCTACTCATGATCTAGAGTTGGCAGCTGTCGTCTTCGCACTTAAAATTTGGAGGCATTACCTGTATGGGGAGAAAGTGGAGATCTATACGGATCATAAACGCCTCAAATATTTCTTCACTCAAAAGGAACTCAATATGCGGCAATGACGTTGGCTCAAACTGTTGAAAGATTATGATCATACTATTCAATACCATCCTGAAAAAGCGAACGTAGTAGTTGACGCATTGAGTAGAAGATCATATGCAGGTACGAGTGCGTTATTGTCAACGCAAAGGCCCATTTTGTACGACTTGCAAAGGATGGAGATAGAGTTAAAGACTCTAGGGACCCATATGATGATGGCTAATATACGAGTAGAACCGACTTTAATTGATAAAGTTAAAGCTGCTCAAGCTACAGACCTGGAGCTGATGAGTATGAGGAAGAAAGTGCAAGAAGGTGCTATCCCGGAAGCAAGAATCGATGAAGAAGGAATACTACGAGTCAACTCTATACTTTGTGTTCCTAACGACCCTGATTTAAAGTATAAAATCATGATGGAGGCGCACAACACACCATTTGCAATCCATCCTGGGAGTACCAAAATGTATCGTGATCTTCGACATACATTTTGGTGGTGCAATATGAAGAGAGAGATTGCAGAGTTTATCTCAAGGTGTTTAACTTGTCAGCGTGTCAAGACGGAGCACCAAGTGCCAAAAGGTCCATTGCAACCACTTGAAATTCCAGAATGGAAGTGGGAGCACATTACCATGGATTTCATTACTGGTCTTCCTAAGGTTTCTCAAGGCATAGATGCAATTTGGGTCATTGTTGATAGATTGACCAAGTCTGCTCATTTCTTACCTATACGAAAAACTTATACACTTGAACGTCTTGCTCGTATGTACATAAATGAGATTGTAAGACTGTATGGTATGCCAGTATCCATAGTTTTTGATTGAGACCCAAGATTTACTTCACGATTTTGGGTTAGTTTACAAAAAGCTATAGGCACGGATTTGGGATTAAGTTCGACATATCATCCTCAAACGGACGGGCAGTCGGAGAGGACTATTCAAACTCTTGAAGATCTATTAAGACTCTGTGTCCTTGACTTCAAGGGAAGTTGGGACAAGTTCTTACCATTGGTGGAGTTTTCCTACAACAACAGTTATCAAGCAAGTATTGGCATGGCTCCATTTGAGGCGTTGTATGGAAGAAAGTGTCGTTCTCTAGTATGCTGGGATGAGGTGGGTGAAGCAACGTTGTTGGGACCGGAATTGGTACGCATGACTATGGAAAAGATTCAAATGATCCGGTAACGTATAAAAACCTCACAAGATCTACAGAAGAGTTATGTTAATCTTCATCGGAAGGACGTGGAATTCAATGTTGGAGAACATGTGTTGTTACGTGTTGCTCCATGGAAAGGAGTTACAAGATTTGGAAAGGGAGGAAAGCTCAATCCTTGATTCATTGGACCATTTGAAATCCTTGATCGAGTAGGAACTATGGCCTATAGACTCGCCTTACCGCCAAGTATGTCTCGTGTTCATAACGTTTTTCACATATCCATATTACGTAAATATGTGGAAGACCCGAACCACATTATTGAGTTGGAACCGGACGAAATAGCGGAAGATTTAACGTATGAAGAGGTTCCTGTTAAAATCTTGGATAAGAAGGAACATGATCTACGCTCCAAGGTTATACCTCAAGTCAAAGTTTTGTGGAGAAACCACGATGTTGAGGAAATAACCTGGGAGTTAGAATCCGAAATGAGATCAAGGTATCCTCACCTATTCGTCATACCAGGTATGTACCCTAATTTTGAGGACAAAATTTCATAAGAAGGGGAGGTTGTAAGACCCCAACTTTTATGAATAAAGATGATTTTTTCTATAAATATCATTTTTAATATTATGTTTTGGATTTAATATAATGTTATAGTTGTGGGTATTATTTACAAATTTTGTAAAGTATGCAAGTTGTTATATTATATTCGATTGGTCGGGGAATATTCGTTTTAACAGGAAATATTCGTACGACGGCACAATCATTGGTGGACCCCACAATAGAATTATTGTTGGATTGAGAAAATGACAAAAATATCATTTTATGAAAATAATGGCGGAAGTTTCACCGTTAGCTGTTGAAATATCCGGTGTTAAAAATACAGTAATACGCGTGGTTGTATAGTAGCACACGGTATTGATTATTGATGCTTACGTGAGAAGTCACTCAGTTTTATTCAATTATTGCTACAGTAATTGCTGCATAGTATCTCACGTTATTTGATTCAATTATTGTTGATATTTTATATGTTATTAAATCAATAATTGAGATGATACAGTTATTTATATTATTATTTGCAATATTGACGATGTCTAGAAAGTTCTGTCGAGGAGAGGTTTGGTCACCTAATTGCGCGCCAATAGGGTGAAATCCTTATTGAAAAGCCCCCTCTTTCCTGGGAACGATCTGGTTGTTAAATATTGCAAATTATAATAATAATGATTAATGTTGTTAAAAATATTGAGGAGATTTTTATGAAGTGTTTGTTGTAAATTTTGTTTATTAAATGGACCCCCATTTACTCATTTTTCAAAATAATCGGTGAGAATTATTCAAGATATATATATATATATATATATATATATATATATATAAGTATTATATATATATATATATATATATATATGTTTATGGGTGGAGAAATTTCAAAAGTCACGGGAATGTAAGAAGAAGAAAAAAGACGACAAGTATATATATAAATATATATTTTATATGTTTTTTTTATGAAAAATAGAATATATTATATTTTATTATGCATAGTACAACATAGTAAAATCAAAATTTGTTTTTTAAAAATCTTCAGCCGGCACCTGTGAATTGAAATTACTGTGCGCCATAGCGCCTGTGATTATTTCCAAATAGTATCCTTTCCATTCTCCCATAAATAGGATGCTTAGTTAGAATTGAAAATTACACCAGAATCAGAGAATTCTTCTTCTATAATATTGAGCGTATTTCTTTCGAGTTTTAGAAAGCTTTGAGCGTAGAAAATAGTGAAAGTTTTCTTCAAGAATATCCCCGCTATACCAGTTGGAATACTATTCTTTTCAAGGTAAGGGATGTTATTTTTGTTCAATATTCGCTTGAAATAATATTTTCTTCCATACTCTGTAGTATGTAAGTAATATTATTTCGTTTCAGATTTCGAATTCTATACTCGTTTTGTTAAAGTTTTTGCTTCTAAACTCCATGAAATTAGTAGAATATCCTTGATATTTGCGCTTCATCCAGTATCTTTTCATGGAAATATTATTCTGAGCATTCTTGATAAGTTTTAACTTTTTTCATGCCAGAGTACTATTCATGGGATTACTATTCCTGAAGTACTATTCTCAGGGTACTATTCACTCGAGTACTATTCACCCGGTGTACTATTCCTGATAAAAATTGATTCGTTTTCGGTCCAAATTATTTTTGGTATAATATTATTCTTGAATTTTATTCCACAAAGCACTGTCATGTTGATAATTTGGAAGTTATTGATTTCTAGATAAATTAAATTATAAATCTTTAAAAATTTATCCTTGAACTTGGTTTTATTGAATTCTTATATCATTATCATCATCCTCATGTTTATATTATGTTGAAAGTCATCTGTGGCCTGCAGTGCATAGATGGACTTGGTATGATTATGACAAGGGATTATTCGGTATAATCATGACCGTAATATTACAAATGATGTGGTAAAAGTCCTCATTGGCCCGTAGTGCATTGATGGACAGTTTTGGGCATGATCATGACCATTGATGAATACACGAATATCCTTGGCCGTAGTGCAGGGGTGATTCGATGATGTGGATTATTTATTAAGCTAAGTCTTAGCGATGAAAGTGATGAAAAACCTTTTAAATCATAGAAGATAGTAGATTTTATGCTCTACTTGACTCTTCTAATGGATTGCTTGTTCCGCTACAGTTAAACTTGATGTTTATTGTATTTTATCAGTTTAACACTGTTGAAGGCTAACGATAATTTATTATGCATTATCTTAGTCATAATATTTCTTACTGGGCTAGTTGAGCTCACCTTTTCTTTCATTGTTCTCTTCAGGAAATGAGAATATAGCTGGGACTAGTCGGGGAGCGAGTGTGATTATCCAGATGTTTCAGATTAGTAGTCTTCACTATTACGTGAAATAGTGTGATAATAAATTTTATGAGGACTTATTTTGAGTTTGAATATTGTCTAGAAGACAATATTTGTATTAAAACTCACCGCTTATGTTGTATATTTAAGTTTGTATTTGAATTATGTACCATGTATTTGGCGACTCAGAATGGGTGATGTATACCTATTTTGGTGGCGTCACAATAAAGGTAGATTTAATATTTTAGTTTGTATGCCAAGTGTTAAAATAGTATATTATTATTTTACCTTTATGAAATTACATTTTAAAAATTATTATATAAATGTAGTTTTGGTATTTTAGTTTATAAGTTAAATGTTTAGCAAATTTCCTTCCAAATCTTTCCAGTTTTAAAAGAAATTTTTTTTGAAAAAATTCTTCCTTCTTTTTTCTTCCCTCCTCTAATAACTCACAAAACAAGAATTTTAATTATCTTCCCTAACTTTTCTTTTTTTCTCCTTTTTTTTCTTTCCATTTTGGAACTCACAAAATATAGTGTAAAATTTGGCTCAACGGATATTTGTTTAGAGCTGAATGACTGGATCGATAAGCCATTCAGTGCGTTTGTTTTGAATAAAATTCGTCTAAATAGCTTAATCGGTTAGATTTTTGGGTTGAATGACCAAGTATAATTTTTTTTGCTAAATGGGTTGAATGAAGTATTTTATATTTAATTTTTTTACATTATTAACTATTATATTAAGTAATATTAAATAAATTAACAACAATTTTGAATTTTTTTTTAGATGGGTAAAATAATAAAAAATCTGTTATTCAGATATTTCAGACATGTCAATTATCAAACAACTTTTTTTATTTAGTATTCAGAATTCTGCTTCATTCAGCTCATTTAGACTACTTAGGGGCTGTTTGATAAAATTGAATGAAATAGTTCCTAATGTTTAAGTAAGCTGAATGGAGCTGAATATTGAATATTGAATGAAACAATGTGTTTGGTAATTTGTTGGTACGATACATCTGAATAAATGTATTTACCTATTTTAACCTTTTAAAGTGTAGAATTTTTATTTAATGTTGATATACAATTAATAATAACACTTTGTTGACAAAAAACCTTATTAATTAGTATTTCATTTATCATAAATTAAAGTATTATTTTCTTTGTAAATACTTTTCTGATTATTAAAAATTGCATGTGATGGAACATAACTTTTTAATAACATTTCTTTAGTTTTTTATTTAATATTAGAATACATTCAAAAACAAAAATATGAATAATATAAAAATTGAAACAACAAGGTAAGCAACAACAGATTGTTGGGTAGAATAAATTAAGATTGTTGGGTAGAATAAATTACTTCTCTCTTTACTTCATCTAGTTCACGCCATTATTCCTCCCATTCATTTGCACACGAAAAATAAAACTCATTTTGCAATTAGCAACTCCATCCCTAAATCAATTGAATTTTAAAGAACGAAGGAGAAGTATATATCTTTTGGAAAAGAATTGATGTATAGAAGATCTAACCAAATTCAAAATTGTTATGCTCCATAATTATCAGAGACTCGTCGGAAAATGAACTCGCCGGAGAAGAAGTTGAGGGAGCTTTAAACAATCTCATGGATAATAGTTTACAAGGGAAAGTGTTAGTGTTGGTCATCAAGTCCTCACCCAATTTATTATTCCCCCGTCCCCTTGAATTTTCCTATGTCCGGCCCTATAATTTTTATGCCTACTGTGACGCCCCCAAAATTAGGTATACATCACCCATCTTGGGTAGTCAGATACATGGTACAGAATTTAAATACAACTTACTAATATAAGCCGCGGTATAATACGACATAAACTGTGAGTTTGAATACAAATATTGTCTACTAGATATTATACAAACTCAAAAGGAGTCCTCATTACAATTATTATCACACTATTTCACAGAATAGTGAGGACTACTAATGCTATCCTCTCGACCATTACTCCGTTCCCCGACTCGTCCCCAAATTTATGTTCTCATTTTCTGAAGAGAACAGTGAAAGAAAGGGTGAGCTCAACTAGCCCAGTAAGAAATATTATGACTAAGATAATGCGTAATAAATTATCAATAGCCTTCAACATTGTTAAACCGATAAAATATAATAAACATCAAGTTTAATGTAATGAACAAGCAATCCATTAAAAGAGTCAAGTAGAAAATAAAATCTACTATCTTTTAGGATTTAAAAGGTTTTCATCATCATCGTTATAAATGAGACTCAAACTTTAATAAATAATCCACATCATCGAATCACCCCGCACTATGGCCAAGGATATTCTTTAGTATCACGACCACAATTATTTCCCGCACTACGGGCCAAGAATAGTTGTGTATTCATTAATGGTCATGATCATGCCAAACAATCTGGCCCATCAATGCACTACTACCATCGAGGACTTTTTACAACATCATTTGTAACATTACGGTCATGATTACACCGAATAATCCTCGTCATAATCATACCAAGTCCATCCATGCTCTGTGCCATGATGACTTTAAAAAAAAATATAAACATGAGGATGATGACAATGATATAAGAATTCAATAAAACAAGTTCAAGAATTAAGTTATTCAGAACTAATAACATCCAAACTGTCAACATGATATCGCTTTGTAGAGTAAAATTCAAGAATGATCGGAAGAATATTTCCATGAAAGATATCTTGGATGAAACGCAAATATCAAGGATATTCTACTAATTTCATGGAGTATAGAAGTCAATGTTTTAACCATTTGGGTATAATAAAGAATAGAATAACAAAAGAAATCACCATGCATGCGGTGATTTAGATGTAAAGTTATTCCAACAGAATAATAATAATGGAACCGTCGTCGTGAAATTCACAATCGACAAGCAGGATGTTCCAATGAATAATAAAGATGGAACTGGATCCGGTGTAAAACACACGGATAGGATATTCCACGAGAATGATAAAGGCGGAACCAAAGTCCAGGTGTAAAACACATGCATGGATGTTCCAATGAATAATAATAAAAAGACGGAACTGTGTCAGGTGTAAAACACTTGACAGGATGTTCCAACAGAATAATAGAAGAATGGAATAAAAGAAGAAGATCACCAAGTATAGGGGATTCCGCGTATACAGGTTATTCCAACAGAATAAATAAGAATGGAATAACAAAAGAAGTTCTCTTCATGAATACAAAGAATAACACCCCTTACGGGTACAACAAATAATATTCCCTACCTTAGAAGAACTGAATATTGGCAAAGTGAAGTAGCGAATAATTTTCTTTCTTTCTCTCTTTAGTTTCTCTCTCTAGAGTTTCAGTGAATTCGTAAGAAAATAATGAAGGAATGAGCTTATTTATAGGAAAATAGAATGCATAGTAATTAATCCATGAACGGTCCAGATTGATTTACTTTAATCTGACGGTCCATATTTAAAGCAAAATCTTTTAAATAAAATATAATATATTCTATTTATATAAAAACATTTTACTATGCAAACACTATGCAACACTATGCAAAATACTATGCAAAAACACTATGCATAATAAAATATAATATATTTTATTTATAGAATAACTTTAATAAAGTATTACATTTTATATAAAAGATGTTTCGCTTTTTATTACGTTAATAATACGAATAAAACAAAACGTCATTATCGCTATAATAATTCATATTATTAATCGACAATAATGGAATCAAACCTGAGTAACTTCTCATATAAGCATCAATAATCAATACCGGTGTGCTACTATGCAACCACACGACATCTTGTACTTTTACTACTGAAAGTAGTTCAACAAAGATCAAGCGGTAGAAACTTTCGCCGTTATTTCAATAAAATATTTTTGTCGTTTTTTCAATCCGACAATAATTTCGCTGGGGTCCACCAATGATTAAGCTTAGATTGTCATTTAATATTCCCCGCTAAACCTAATATTCCCCACCAATCGAATATAATATAACCACTTGCATACTTTGCAAAATTTATAAATATTACCCACAACTATAACATTATATCAAATTATTCCATAATATTCAAAATAATATTTATAGAAAATTCATCTTTATTTATAAAAGTCGGGTCTTACAACCTCCCCTTCTTATGAAATTTCGCCTCGAAATTAGGGTACATACTGGTATGTCAAGAGGTAAGGATACCTTGATTTCATTTTAGATTCTAACTCCCAAGTCATTTCCTCAACATCGTGGTTCCTCCACAAAACTTTGACTTGAGGTATAACCTGGAGCGTAGAATATGTTCCTTCTTATCCAAAATTTGAACAGAACCTCTTCATACGTCAAATCTTCCGCTATTTCATCCGGTTCTAACTCAATAATATGGTTCGGTCTTTCACATATTTACGTAATATGGATATGTGAAAACGTTATGAACACGAGACATATTTGGCAGAAAGCAAGTCTATAAAGCCACGTTCCTACTCGATCGAGGATTAAAATGGACCGATGAATCGAGGATTAAGTTTTCCTCTCTTTCCAAATCTTGTAACTCCTTTCCATGGAGCAAATCTTAACAACACATGATCTCCTATATCGAATTCCACGCCCTTTCGATGAAGATCAAGATAACTCTTTTGTCGATTTTGTGAGGTTTTTATACGTTGTTGGATCGTTTGAATCTTTTTCCGTAGTCATACGTATCAACCCGGCCCCAACAACGTTGCTTCACCCACCTCATCCCAAAGATAATCGGAGAACGACACTTTCTTCCATACAACGCTCGAATGGAGCCATGCCAATACTTGCTTGATAATCGTTGTTGTAGGGAAAACTCCACCAATGGTAAGAACTTGTCCCAACTCCCTTGAAATCAAGGACACAGAGTCTTAATAGATCTTCAAGAGTTTGAATAGTCCTCTCCGATTGTCCGTCAAATTCGAGGATGATATGCCGAAGCTAAATCGTAAGTCCGTGCCCATAGCTTTTTTGCAAACCAACCCAAAATCGTGAAGTGAATCTTGGGTCTCGATCAAAACTATGGATACCTAAGATACCATGATCTTACAATCTCGTTTATGTATATACGAGCAAGACGTTCAAGTGTATAAGTTTCTCAGATTCGGTAAGAAATGAAAGCAGACTTGGTCAATCTATCAACAATGACCCAAATCGCATCAACGCCTTGAGAAACCTTAGGAAGACCCCAGAACGAAATCCATGGTAATGTGCTCCCACTTCCATTCGGAATTTCAAGTGGTTGCAATGGACCTTTTGGTACTTGATGTCCGCTTTAACTCGTTGACAAGTTAGACACCTTGAGATAAAATGCCGCTTATCTCTCTCTTCATATTGCTCCACCAAAATGTATGGATTAATATCATGATACATTTTGGTACTCCTAAGATGGATTGCAAATGGTGTGTTGTGCGCCTCCATCATGATATTATACTTTAAATCGGGGTAGTTAGGAACACAAAGTTCAGAGTTGACTCAAGTATTCCTTCTTCATCGATTCTTGCTTCCCAAGATAGCACCCTTTTGCACTTTCTTCCTCATAACGATCGCCTCAGTGTCTCAGAGCTTGAGCGACTTTAACTTTATCGATTAAAGTCGATTCTACTCATATATTCGCTATCATCACACGCGCGTCCTCGAGTCTTTAACTCTATCTCCATCCTTTGCAAGTCACACAAATGGGCCTTTCATGCGTTGACAATAACGCACTCGTGATTTGCATATGATCTTCTACTCAACGCGCGCCACTACCACGCTCGCTTTTCCAGGATGGTATTGGACGGTATGATCATAATCTTTCAATAGTTCAAGCCAACGTCGTTGTCGCATGTTGAGTTCCTTTTGAGTGAAGAAATATTTGAGGCTTTTATGATCCGTAAAGATTTCCACTTTCTCCCCATACAAGTAATGCCTCCAAATTTTAAGTGTGAAAGATAATAAACCGCCAACTCCGGATCATGAGTAGGATAATTCCTCATATTCTTTGAGTTGTCATGAGGCATAAGCTATAACTTTTCCATGTTGCATGAGAACACATCCCAACCCTTTGCCCAAGCATCATCAGTAGATCACAAATCCTCCGAGCGATGGTATCATGTAACAAAATAAATAAGTCTCTCTCGAGTTCTTGAAAACTCTTCTCACATTCGTCGCCCAATCGAACTTTGTATCTTTTCGAGTCACCGAAGTCAATGGAGTAGCGATTCGAGAAAATCCTTCCACGAATCTCCGATAATAACTAGCTAAACCGAGAAAGCTACGACGGCCATCATCGATTTAGGTTGTTCCCTACTTTGAATAGCTTTAATCTTTCTTTGGGTCAACAGATATTCCATGACTTGATACCACGTGCCCAAGGAATGCTACTTCTTCAAGCCGTAACTCGCATTTCTTCAACTGGCATAAAGCTTATATTCACGAAGCTTTTGGAGTGTCACCTCAAGTGTTGCTTTCATGATCTTCACGCGCTTTTGGAATAAATAAGGATGTCATCAATAAAGACGACCACCACAAAGTGATCTAAATATTCCTTGAATACTCTGGTTCATCATATCCATGAAGGCAAAGAGGAGCATTAGTCAATCCAAAGGACATGACTAGGAATTCATAATGCCCTGCATCGAAGTTTTGAAAGCCGCTTTGGAATGTCGCGGTTCTAATCTTCAATTGGTGATATCCGGAACTAAGATCAATCTTTGAAAAGAATTTGGCTCCTTGAATCGGGTCAAACAGTCATCAATACGTGGCAATGGATACCTATTTTGATGGTGACATGATTCAACTCCCGATAATCAATACAAAGTTGCATACTCCCATCTTTCTTCTTCACTTAATAGAACAGAGCACCCCAAGGAGAAGTACTAGGGACGAATAAAGCCAATGTCTAACAATTCCCTGCGGTTGGGTCTTTAACTCCTCAAGTTCAATAGAGCTATTCGACATGGGCTTTGGAAATAGGTTTTGTACATGGGTTCAAGGTCGATACAAAATTCAATTTCACGCCCGGGGTAGGCCAGAAGTTCTTCTGGGAATACGTCAGAAATTTATTAACAATAGAAATATCGCTCAAAACCGACGTATTTTTGTTTAAATCGTGACATGAGCTAAGAAAGCTTGACATCCGCTTTTTCAATAAACGAATAGTTTTTATGGCTTGAGATGACCGTGATTGATTTTAATGGTTTGGTCGTTTGAATTCAGTATAATAGGTTGATTAGGAATATGAAAGCTAACAACCTTACTTAAAACAATCAATTTTGCATGATAAGTAGTTAACCAATCAATCCTAGAATCACCTCAAATGCAAGTATTTTTAATGAAATAAGATCGACAGTAATGTGAGGGAACCGATTTGAACCAAACAAGACTTATAAACAAAGTGGATGTAATGAAGGTTTCTCCCAACGAGTTTCCACAGACAAGTCAAAGTCTAATTTCTCCTGAGTCAAATTTAATCGATGAGTAAGTAGAGAGAAATAAAAGAATGGGTAGAACCCAGATCAAATAAAGTATAGACTTCATTAGAGTTTATGATAAGCTTACCCGTGATGACCTCATTCGGGTTCCTCGCTTCTCTGGGAGGTCACAACAAACGCTCTCCCTCAGACTACTCTGGTTTTGACTTTTCCGGAACGGCCTTTGGTGCCTCCATCCTAGTTGAATTTGTCTTCAGAATGACAAAATCGAGCTAAGTGGCCTTCTCTTCCACAATTATAACATTCTTTGACTAAGATGGCACGCTTCGGACCGATGTGTCCCTCTTCTCCGTGATTTGAAACATATGATAGGTGGTCTTTCTCCTTCCTTAACAACTGGTCTTTGGTGGTCGACGTCTTTCCATCATTGTTGAATCTCCGTTTCTTGAAATGTCCATTCTTATTGTTTTGGCCCCGATTACCACCAAGTGGTTACCATATCCGCCCATTGATTCCTCCACGCTTGTTGTCACCGCTTCGATGACTACTCTCACTGGTATTATAATTTTGCTTACCGCTCTCTTTTAGTCAAGCGTTGACTCGTTATCGCGCTCCACTAATCGAGCCCTATTTACAACATCCGAATACAAACACAGCTTTATGAGAAATAAGATGTCGACGATTCTCCGACTTTAAACCTCTTAAAACATTCGTGCCATTCTCTCTTCATTATCCACCAAGTGGGATGAAACCGTGATAACTCCGCAAATTTTGCCTCAGATTGCGACACGGCCATATTTTTTTGTTCCAACTTGATAAACTCCACCTCCTTCATATGGCGTAATACTTTCGTGAAAGTATTTGTCGTTGAATGCTCTCTCGAACTTCTCCCAAGATATCTTCAAGACAAAGAAGTTGAGTACGCTTTTACCGATTCCCACCAAAGAATCTTCCTCTCGCAAGA
Organism: Panax quinquefolius; assembly: GCA_020205615.1. Classification (NCBI taxonomy): domain Eukaryota; kingdom Viridiplantae; phylum Streptophyta; class Magnoliopsida; order Apiales; family Araliaceae; genus Panax; species Panax quinquefolius. The sequence goes on from CM035151.1 coordinate 34,444,672, forward strand.
ATATAAAGGCGGTAAAGGAACCTTTTGCTCCTGAGCATCCCAAGACATCAAATATCTTGGTAATCTGCTTTATTCATGCTTCCGCCGTAAGTGGTTTTGCTCTCCCTTAAACTCCGGTGGTCCCAGCTCCTTGAATTGTTTAGCGGTGACCGCCCCAAGAGTTTTTCGTGTTTCCACCTACGTTTTTGGACAGAGTCGCTCTCTTTCATTGTTGCATAAATTGCATAAAGCCTCGAACATTTGATCATTCATCATTTGGTCGTTGTTATTGTTTGTATGAGGATTGTCGCCTTCCTAGATGCACATTATCCCGATTATTGATATGTGGTGAATCAACGATCACGTGGCTCCATTGTTATTCTCAACATTCTCGGATGTCATTTTCAGACATCGCCACAAAACAAAAGATTAATTGACATGTAGCAATTATCTTTATATTCTCAATCGACCAATAAAATAAGACATAAACTTAGGTAGGTCATACTAACGAAGGTATTCCCTGCTTTCTCCCTCCTAGTACTATTCTCACATCTTAGCTAGGATCATATCCCTAAGCTCGATACCAACCGTGACGCCCCCAAAATTAGGTATACATCACCCATCTTGGGTAAATGATATATGGTATGTAATTTAAATACAACTTACTAATATAACTGTGTGTGGTAATAATAATACGACATAAATCGTGAGTTTGAATACAAATATTGTCTACTAGATATTATACAAACTCAAAAGGAGTCCTCATTACAATTATTATCACACTATTTCACTGTAATAGTGAGGACTACTAATGCTATCCTCTCGACCATTACTCCGCCCCGACTCGTCCAAATGCCTATGTTCTCATTTCTCAAGAGAATAAAGTGAAAGAAAGGGTGAGCTCAACTAGCCCAAAGAAGAAATATTATGACTAAGATAATGCGTAATAAATTATCAATAGCCTTCAACATTGTTAAACCGATAAAATATAATAAACATCAAGTTTAATCAAGAATGAACAAGCAATCCATTAAAAGAGTCAAGTAGAAAATAAAATCTACTATCTTTTAGGATTTAAAAGGTTTTTCATCATCATATAGTTTGAGACTCAAATTTTAATAAATAATCCACATCATCGAATCACCCCCGCACTACGGCCAAGGATATTCTTTAAGTATCACGACCACAATTATTCCCGCACTCACGGGCCAAGAATAGTTGTGTATTCATTAATGGTCATGATCATGCTAACAATCGCCCATCAATGCACTACTACTAATCGAGGACTTTTACCACATCATTTGTAACATTACTACCATGATTACACCGAATAATCCGGTCATAATCATACCAAGTCCATCCATGCTCTACAATGTGCCACAGATGACTTTAAAAAAATATAAACATGGGGATGATGACAATGATATAAGAATTCAATAAAACAAGTTCAAGAATTAAGTTATTCAGAACTAATAACATCCAAATCGTCAACATGATATACGCTTTGTAGAGTAAAATTCAAGAATGATCAAGAATATTTCCATGAAAAGATAATTGGATGAAACGCAAATATAAAGGATATTCTACTAATTTCATGGAGTATAGAAGTCAAAGTTTTAACCAACCGGGTATAATAAAGAATGGAATAACAAAAGAAATCACCACGCATGCAGATTGCGACAGACAAAGTTATTCCAATGTAATAATAATAACTAACCAAAGTCGTGAAATTCACACAATGGCTGTGATGTTCCAATGTAATAATAAAGATGGAACTGCATCCTGTAAAAAACACATGTATAGGATATTCCAACAGAATGATAAAGACGGAACCAGTCCTGTAAAAACACATGCATGTGATGTTCCAATGAATAATAATAAAATTTTAACCGAAAAGGTGTAAAACACATGCATGTGATGTTCCAATGTAATAATAATAAAAGACGGAACCAGTCCTGTAAAAAACACATGCATGTGATGTTCCAATGTAATAATAGAAGAATGGAATAAAAGAAGAAGATCACCAAGTATAGGGGATTAAGCACAGATACAAAGTTATTCCAAATGTAATAAATAAGAATGGAATAACAAAAGAAGTTCTCTTCATGAATACAAAGAATAACACTTTACTTGGGTACAACAAATAATATTCCCTACCTTAGAAGAACCGAATATTGGCAAAGTGAAGTAGCGAATAATACTTTTCTTCTTTCTCTATAGTTTCTCTCTCAGAGTTTCAAAGTTGAATTCAGTAAAAAATAATGAAGGAATGAGCTTCTATTTATAGGAAAATAGAATGCATAGTAATTAATCCATGAACTATCCGTATTGATTTACTTTAATCGACGGTCCATATTTAAAGCAAAATCTTTTAAATAAAATATAATATATTCTATTTATATAAAAACATTTTACTATGCAAACACTATGCAACACTATGCAAAAACACTATGCAAAAACACTACGCATAATAAAATATAATATATTTTATTTATATAATAACTTTAATAAAGTATTCGCTTTTATATAAAAGATGTTTCGTTTTATTACGTTAATAATAATGAATAAAACAAAACGTCATTATCATTATAATAATTCATATTATTAATCGACAATAATGGAATCAAACCGAGTGACTTCTCACATAAGATCAATAATCAATACCGGTGCTACTACGCAACCACACGACATCGCATTTTTTACTACCGAGTAGTTCAACAAGATCAACGGTAAAACTTCAAACCGTTATTTCAATAAAATATTTTTATCGTTTTTTCAATCCGACAATAATTTCATTGTGGGGTCCACCAATGATGATTGATTGTCAGACTAATATTCCCTCGCTAAACCGAATATTCCCCCACCAATCGAATATAATATAACCACTTGCATACTTTTGCAAAATTTATAAATATTACCCACAACTATAACATTATATCAAATTATTCCATAATATTCAAAAATAATATTTATAGAAAATTCATCTTTATTTATAAAAGCTGGGGTCTTACACCTACCTCATTTACTTCTCCTCCCCTCCATTATACTATAAAAGGGAAGCCAAAAATTCACACTCCCATTCGAGAAAGGAAAAGAGAAAGGGGTGAGAAAAAAGCTTTTGTGAAACTTTAAAAAAATAGAGAGAGAAATATAGTTCAAATAAAAGGGTGTTTTATTTGATTTCCATCACATAGTTATTGTGGTGAAGTAATTTAGGTTTATACTCAAATTATGATATCTTTGTATTTTCTCATATTATTCTAGTGAATTCTTCGGAGTTTGTCCCGTGGTTTTTACCTCTTAGTTTTAGAGGGTTTTCCACCAAAAAATTCGGTGTCTCGTGGTTGGATATTTTTTACTCATTATTTCCCGCATGGTTATTATTTTGGTGGAATTGAAAATTTAATCTGTTTGTCATATTCTGGTATTTTATCCGTCTAATTTATCAAAGACGACAATATTAAGGAGGTGATTTTTACCCAACAATTAATAGAATTGGTGATGTTTGCATTCAGACAGGTGTTGGTTGCACTGTTACCTTGAGGGATGTTAGACACGTTCCAGATTTACGTCTTAACTTGATTTCCGGCATGGCCTTGGACAGAGAAGGCTATGAGAATCACTTATGGTATAAGAGGCTTAGCCACATGAGTGAGAAAGGGTTGCAGTTATTAGTAAAAAGGTAACTCATTCCTTTTGTTAAACGTACTATTTTAAGCCCTTGTGATTATTTTTTGTTTTGGAAACAACATAGGGTTTCATTTAGTAGTTCAACTAAAAGAAAATCAGAGCTACTAGATAGAGTATATTCTGATGTATGCGGACCCATTGAGGTTGAGTTTTTGGGTGGAAATAGGTACTTTGTTACCTATATTGATGATGCTCCGCGGAAAGTGTGAGTATTTTTGTTGAGAACAAAAAACCAGGTATTCCAGCATTTTCAGAGTTTTCATGCTATGGTTGAAAGGGAGACTGAAAAATCATTGAAGTGTCTTCGTAGTGACAACGGAGGGGAATACACTTTAAAGGAGTTTGCTGAATATTGTAGTAAACATGGCATTCGGCATGAGCATACTGTTCCTGGTACCCCACAACATAATGGTGTGGCTGAGAGAATGAACCGCACTATTATTGAGAGAGTGTGATGCATGTTGAGAATGGCTAAATTGCCTAAGTCATTCTGGGGTGAAGCTGTGCGTACTGCTTGTTACCTGATTAATAGATCTCCATCAGCACCATTGAATTTTCAGATTCCAGAAAAGATTTGGAGTGGTAAGAATTGGTCTTATTCTTATTTGAGGGTATTTGGGTGCAAGGCTTTTACACATATCCCCAAGGAACAAAGATCGAAACTTGATGACAAATCTACTTAATGTGTGTTTGTTGGCTATAGAGATGTTCAGTTTGGATACCAGTTATGGGATCCAATGCAGAAGAAATTATTCAGGAGCAGAGATGTGGTGTTTCATGAGCACCAGAATTATGAGCATTTTGATAATGCTACAAAACCCAGAGATAATAGAGTTCTAGATCTCAGTGGATTTCCTTCTCCAGTATAGAATGCCATAGTTGGAGAAGGAGGTCAGAATGAAGATATGACTGATACAGATTTGCACGATGGTGATGGGTCAGATGCAGAGAGTGTTGATCAGGGGGAGCAACCTGATATTGAAGAACCTCGGTTAAGAAGATCCATTAGAGAATGTGTGCCATCAGTCAGATATCCTTCATCTGAATATCTTTTAGTTGCTGAGGAAGGGGAGCTAGAGAATTTTCAGGAAGTCAATACTCATAAAGAGAAGGGTAAATGGCTGAGAGTTATGCAGGATGAGATGGATTCTTTGCATAAGAATCACACTTATGAGTTGACTACACTTCTGAAGGGCAGGAAAGCAATAAAGAACAAATGGGTGTTTAAGCTTAGGAAAGATGGTGAAAACTAGTGAAGTACAAGGCTCGATTAGTCGTCAAGGGTTTTTCTCAAAAGTAAGGTATTGACTTCAATGAGATTTTTTTCTCTAGTTGTGAAGATGACTTCTATTCGAGTAGTGCTAGGATTAGTAGCTAGTATGAATCTTGAGCTTGAGCAGTTGGATTTGAAGACTGATTTTCTTCATGGTGATTTGAAGGAGGAAATCTACATAGAACAACCAGAGGATTTGAAGTTAAAGGGAAAGAACACTTAGTTTGCAAGCTGAAGAAAAGTTTGTACGACCTGAAACAAGCCCAAGGCAGTGGTACATGAAATTTGATTCATTTATGGTGGATCAAGGTTATAATAGAACATTTGCAAATCACTGTGTGTATGTCAAGAAGTTCCCAAATGGTAACTTCGTAATTCTGTTGCTATATGTAGATGATATGTTGATAATTAGGCAGGATGCCGATATGATTCGTATGCTCAAGGGTGAGTTGTTTATGTAAAGCCCCCAAATCTGGGTACTTGAAACCCGAACTCGGTGCTTCACGATACCATTTCTATGAGCGGAATAATACTAATAATAATAACAATAATATAAAGATCAACTTAATTTACATATCATCAGAGTCTAATCCCCAGGTACGAGACCTTTAAACATTCATTACAATACATGATAGATAATATATATCATACTTGTATTAATAATATCGAACTAATACATAAACTACCACAAATCTTATTTGGTTAGCTTTCATTTTCCCTTGTTTCTGCATGAGCTTTCTGGTTCTTCACACTTAGCTGAAAACATTTAAATTAAGCAAGGATGAGTATTTGAGTGCCCAACAAGTAATAACAATTATATATATAAGCTGAAAGAATTTAAATGTTTTCTTTGTACTACCCTTCTACAACAAGTCAATAGTTGTGAAGTAATCTGAACCGATAATAATAACATAACAACTTTCTTTCAAATTTTTGAAACTACATATTGACTATAACTAGGGTTATGGTGACATGCTATGAACATTGTTTTCATTTTCGAAAAGGTTAAACAGAAATTCATCTGCAAACCGTCATAACTTACGGGCACGGGGGGTGATCAGCCCGTTATGCCCTGCATTGATCAATACTACATGCAAGAACGATAAAATCGTTCACTCTGTCCACCTTGAGTGCATAAAAAATTTTCCCGTGTAAGGGATGTTCATACTAGTCTGGGTTACCAACCAAAGTAATTCAATTGGATAATAGTGAGGTTTATCTTGTTCAACAATAATCTATAATTCAACATATATATATACGGGTAATTGACAAAGGTATATCAACATGTGATTAAATACAATGATTATCCAAGTGGGGACACTTGTATAACTATTTATAGAAATTAATTAATATATATATATATATATATATATATATATATATATCTGAATTACCATATACTAACATGTTGATAATCAATGAGCGTATATAATATAGGGTTAATAATATGTACAGTATTAATATAATTTAGAAACATTCTTACTCATGTCCATTGCATAAAGAAAATGCAAAGGTAAAATACTTGCCTGATGCGCTGCTTACAATTTGCTACTTAGTTTTATCTTTTATATAACCACCTATCAGTAATAAGATCATTTTACTGATTAGAATAACATATCTCAACATATAATACTGCTTATTGTAGTCAGCACATAACCTAATCACATTGTCACCTATGTTTAACAACCATTGAATCACAAATAAACACTTTATCAAGTCAACCTATCTAAGTCCAAATCAATTTCTGAAACATGTCGGTGTACCGACGGTTTTATCGGGTAATAATCGAGTCTAAGACTCTATCATGAAACTTAGTATCAGTCATATTATTTTTTAAATGACTTGATATAATTTTAAAATATTTATTATAATTTATCATGAATTTTCAAACATCAGAATCATTATTAAATGATTTAAATATTAAACAATTCTATTATCATTAATATTTAATTAATATTAAACTATTAATGAAACCATCGCTAAAAATATTAAAGTTATTTATAATAACTTAGTAATATTTTTAAAGTATTTATATTACCCTTAAATGATTTTTAAAACATTTAAAATCATTTTAAATAATTATCATTAATATTAAAGTATTAATTTTTATTTATCAAAATATTAAAAGTCATTAAGTATAACTTAAAATATTTTTAATTCATTTATATCCTTTTTAAATGATTTTTAAATTATTAAAATCATTTTTAAACTAAATTATTTAATATAATTATTAAATAACGTTAAAATTATTAATAATAATTAATTAATGAAATTTAACTTTAAATATTAAAAGTTATATTTTATAACTTAAAATATTTTAAATACCTTATTATTATTTAAAATGATTTTTAATATAATAAAATCATTTTTAATTAATTTATTTAATTCATTTAGTAAATAATTTTATTATCATTAATATTATTTGTTAATGAAATTTATCAAAAATATTAAAAGTCATCAAAAATAACTTAAAATATTTTCTTATATCATAATATAATTTTAAATGATTTTTCAAGTATAAAATTATTTTTAATTAATTTATTTAATGTTATAATTAAATAAATTAAATACCAATAATATTTCAAAATATTAAATATTTATGAAATATACTTAAAATAAATAAAAACTAATTTTCAGAATTTAAAATAATTTTTAATAATTTATTTGGTATTTTTAATAATAAAAACTATTTTTTTCTATTTATTTAATTAAAATAATTAATTTTCGAGAATTAAATTAATTAAAATGCACTGTCTGTCGCTAAAGACCACCTATAGTGACATAACTGTCGCTATATGTGTTCTTCATGTTCTTCATGCAAACCCAAATATTCAATCTCAATTTCGAGGGTGCTACTTTGACCATTAATTATGAACTGTTGTGTGTTTCTGTGACTCATTTCGGTCTGATTGTGTAGTACACTTACAACACTACAAGAACCAACAACAAACATGGCCAACAAGCATAACATAAGCAAGATCTAGAGCCTTGAACAAGCTGTCAGAGCTGTTCTTCATTTTCTGAGTTACCCAGAAATGAAGAACAGTTCGATTGTTCATATTTGGGCCTCCACAACTTGCAATCCGTGTATTGTTTTTGTGATTTAAGACTTCCAAGTTGTAGACCACATGTAGCACTATATATCTATCATAAACTATCATCATAACAACAACACATCAAGAATATACATGCAGGTCAAACTATGTCAGAGGCAGTGTTCATAGATTTTCTGGGTTACCCAGAAAACCGTTGTCAAGCTTGACCATGCTACTTTGACCAACCACTACATTAAATATATACATTATTTAGATGCTCTGAAAGCTTTAAACTGAAGTCCATATACCCGGCTACCATTCTATTACAACAACAACAACAAATAAGTTAACACGTGTAAGATCCAAGGTCATGAACATGCTGTTAGACCGACCTGGAGAACTTCTGGGTTACCCAGAAAAGGGAAAGTCATGGTCGGTCAACTATGTTTGACCAGCCATAACTTTCGATCTGTTCATGTTCTGACTTTGATTCAAGTTTCAGATCAAAGATCTCATAGCATACTACAAGATCAAAGCTTTAGATAACAAAAACATATAACAGAAAAAGATCTACAGGGCCTGACATTAGGCTGTCAGACACAAAAATATTTTTCCCAGATTTTTTAAAAACACCAAATTCGAGCCTCTAGATGTTATGGATCTAGCATCTAGCAACTCGGATCATCATTATATACCTTAAACAACATATTATAACACTGAATCATAACATCTAACATTGGATCAATGGACAGATTTTTCAAGCTAGGGTTTATACCTTGATGATCAATCTCTGATTCTAGCTTCAAATGTTTGTTATATGTATTAGTGGGGCTGGTATTTTGGGAATGATATGCTAATAATTTCGGAGGTGAGAGCTTGAGAGAGCTTAGGTTGAGAGTTGTGAAAAATGTAAGTTAACTGTAACAACCCGATATTTTTTGTATAAATAAATCAGAAATTTTGCATATAATTTTTTTTTATTTTAAGGATGAGGATTTGTACAAGATAATGTATGTACGTAATTATGTAATAAATAAAAATATATTTATTAAATTAATGTTTACAAATAATTTTATTTTAGAATTATTGACTATTATAAAGTTTATTCTTATAATAATTAATTTTATATAGCGAAATATTTTTGTTAATTATTTTCTATGAAAATATGATTATATATTATTTAAATAATATATGAAATGATTTTTAGAATTATTATAACAATTATTTATTTTATTATATGAATTTATGCATGATTAATTAAGTTAATTATTTTAACTTAATTAATAATGTTATATATGAAGAATAAATCAGATATGGAATCCAAACCCTAATTTTGGATTTTTATCAATGGATAAGAATAATAATATTATATTTTAAATTTTCAGTGCTATAGATATGTACTGTATATGTGTGAACTATTAAGGGTCGGTCAATTTTAGTGTATCATGACCAAACCCTAGTATTAATTTGTTAACCCTAATTCAAAAAGTCAATTTTGGCTTTCAAGAATTGTGTAAGTTGTGTGGTAATTGTGTTAATGTAAATGAGTATAGGTATTATACTTAATCCTAATTTTAGAAACCCTAATATTTAAATTATAAACCCTAAATTGATTTGAAACCCTAATTCAAAGGCCATTTATGACTTTAAGAGTTTGTTATGTAGATATGTAATCATGATAATGTTTGTAATAACCGGTATTAAAGATATTAACACTAGTTAGGGAGAATCTTAATTATTTTTAAAACCCTAATTTTTTTTAGGGTATAAATCCTTATTATTATTTTTTCTAAGTTATAAACCCTAAATTTGCTAATTATAAACCCTATTTGCTAATTAGGCACGCTTAATGATAATTAGTAAAACATAAACCTAATTATCAAGTCTATGTGATTAGGAAACCGAATTAATTAAGAAACCTTAATTTTGTATTTTAGAAACTAAAATTTTATTATTTTATTATTTATTTATTTTTTAAAACCCTAAATTGGAAATTCTAGAAATTATTTTTAAACCCTAAAATGGTCCAAACCCTAAACCCTAACCCAAACCCTAAACCCTAAGGGTTTGCAAGGATTACAAGATTGCCATTAATTTTAAAGGCTAAATGACATTTTTGCCCCTCTTGTATTATTTGAGCTTGCTTGTGTATCTAACCCAATAAGGAGTGGGTGACCTAACTTGTTGACATTGTAACCTAAATAATGCCAACAATCAATCCTAGATCAGTCAATACATGCATCCAAGACTTGTATAAATAGATTGGAAGAGAGAGAATGAATGTCAGACCATGTAACGCTCATCCTGTTTATGTGATTTGTTGTTTAAAGGTTGATACGTGAAGTATGTCATGAGATTTGTCTTCTGAAACTCATAGAAGGTCCAGATCATGTATGGATTGATATATATTGATGGTCAAAGGTCGCTGAATGAACCATGAGATATTAGATCCGATTAGAATTTCGGTAACCCGTAACGTATTTAACAGTAGTCTCCACAACATGTTTCAAAGCCTATATTTGTCGGGTGTTATGTAGTTTGTTGTTTTTGTAGTAATATATGTGTAGCCTGTTGTCTGGATTATAGTTACATGCCTTTAAATACCTTATAACATCAACATATCGAATGTAATGGGTGGTCAGACTAGACCACTCGCACTGTTTTACGTTTTTGGAAAAAACCCAGAAACTTGTTAGACAAAGTTTTCTGACAGCCATTAACCGATCAAGATCTTGCTAGTATTTTGTTTTTATGGTTATGTATTGTATTAGATCTGTAATATTACATGATATCTACAATCTAGATGTCTTAAATCTCATGAAAGTTACCAGTATTGGAAGTTATGGAGATCTAAAGTAGGTACCTTGTACTGTTCTTTATTTCTGGAAAACCCAGAAATGAAGAACAACGTCTGACAATGGTTTTGAGAAATTAAATCTCTTTGTTCTTTAATTATTTGACCATGTAATCAGTTTGTAGTTATAGTGATGCATGAGTGCTACAATATCTAATCGATCTCTAGCCCAGAAACACTTTATATTGGATTTTATAAGTGGTCAAACTAGACACCCTGTCATTAATCGTCGATGAATTTCTGGGTTTGATGAAGAATGCTCAAGAACACCTATAGCGACAGTTTCGTCGCTATAGAGTCCTTTAGCGATAGTTTATTTCTTAAATTATTTATTTTTACGAAATAAATAGAAAAAATAGTTTTTAATTATTAAAAATACAAAATAAATTATTAAAATTATTTTAAAATCCAAAATTAGTTTTAATTATTTTGAATATATTTCATAAATATTTAATATTTTTGGAATTTTAAAAGTATTTAATTTATTTAATTATAATATTAAATAAATTATTTAAAATGATTTTAATACATGAAAAATCATTTAAAATTATATTATGGTATATTAAAATAATTTAAGTTATTTTTGATAAATTTTAATATTTTGTGATGAATTTCATTAATTAATTAATATTAATGATAATTAAGTTATTTAATAAATGTATTAAATAATTTATGAAAAATAGAATTAATGATTTATAAATCATATAAAAATGATTTAAAGGTTATAAAAGTATTTTTAAGTTATAAGTATAACTTTTGATATTTTTTCATGAAAAATATTAATATTTTAATATTAATTATATTAGATTTATTTAATAATTATATTAAATAAATTAGTTTAAAAATGATTTTAATATTAGAAAAATCATTTTAAATGAAAATAAATAGTTTTAAAATATTTTAAGTTATAAAATATAACTTTCAATATTTAAAGGTAAATTTTATTAATTATTTACTATTAATGATATTAGAATTATTTAATAATTATATTAAATAAATTAGTTTAAAAATGATTTTAATATTATAAAAATCATTTAAAATGGAAATAAAGTGTTTAAAGATATTTTAAGTTATAAAATATAACTTTTAATATTTAAAGGATAATTTCATTAATAATTTAATATTAATGATTATTAATTTAATATTAATGATATTAAGTTTATTTAATGATTATATTAAATAAATAGTTTTAAAATGGTTTTATTTATTTAAAAATAATTTAAAAAGGATATAAATGAATTAAAAATATTTTAAGTTATGATTAAGGACTTTTAATATTTTGATAAGTAATACATTAATACTTTAATATTAATGATAATTGTTTGAAAATGATTTTAAACGTTTTTAAAATTATTTAAGGGTAATATTAATACTTTAAAAGTATTTTGAGTTATTATAAATAACTTTAATATTTTGGCAATGATTTCATTAAAAGTTTAATATTAATTAAATATTAATGATAATAGAATTATTTAATATTTAAATCATTTAATTAATGATTAGGTGTTTAAAAATGCGTGATAAAAGATAATAAATGTTTTAAAATTATTATAAGTCATTTAAAAAGTAATATAGTCGATACTTACATGATATTAAACTACAAGATAGAGTCTTAGACTCGATAATTACTCGATAAAGCCGCTTGCAGATAATCGGTAAGCGTTTTTGAAATTGATCGGGACTTAGATAATTTAATTAGATATATGTTTATTTATGATTCAATAGTGGTCATAAACATATGTGATAAATGTGATTAGGTTATGTCTTTGATCGCAATAAGCAGCTATGTGTTATAGTATGTTATTCTAATCGATCGAATGATCTTATTAATGATAGGTGTTATATAAGGATAGAACTAAATTACGAATCGTAGAAGTAGCGTGATCGTGCAAGTATCTTACCTTTGCATTTCCTTTATCTAATGGACATGAGTAAGAAGTTTCGTAATTATATTATTATTATGCTATATTATTAACCCTATTGTGATATATTCTATATCCCATTATTGTTTATCAACATGTTAGTATATGGTAATTCGTATATATATTTTGTTCGTTAATTTTTATATATGGTTATACAAGTGTCCCCACTGGATAATCATTGTATTTAATCACATGCCGATATATATATATATATATATATATATATATATATATATATATATATATATATATATATATATAAGCCGTCTAAGCTATTTGATCAGCTAGACACAAATTTTGAAATGTCGTTGAATATGATAAAAACCTTTTTGTATCCAATCAAATTATTTTGGTTCGGATTCCAGACTAAGTATGAACATCCCGATCACGGGAACATTTTTATGCGCTAAGGCGGACAAAGGATGAACGATAATATCGTTTTAGCAATGTAGTATTGATCAATACAGGGCCCATGGGAAGTACAACCTAAAGCCCGTAAGTTATGACGATTTGCAGATTAAGTTCTACTAAACCTTATCGAAAACTAAAAACAATGTTCATAGTATGTCAACTAAACCTCATATATAGTCAATATGTAGTTTCAAAATTTGGAGATAGAATTGTTATGTTATTATTATCGGTTTAGTTTACTTCACAACTATAAATTTGTTGTAGAAGTGATGTACAAAGAAAACATTTATTTTTTTCAGCTACTTATATTTCTAAGTGTTATTAATTGCCGGGCACCCAAATGCTCACCCTTGCTTAAATTTAAATGTTTTCATACCAGCATGAACAACTCAAGGTTCGCATAAGAACAAGTGAAAAGGAAAGCAAAGCGTAACATGTTTAATGGTATCTTTTGTAATAGTTAAACAATATATAGATAATGATATGTATTATATATCATGTAAAGAATTATAGTAAAGGTTGCGTAATTGGGATTAGACTCTGATAAATGTAAGATAAGTTTGATATTTATATTATTGTTATTATTATTAGTATTATTCCGCTCATAGAAATGGTATCGTGAAGCACTGAGTTCGGGTTTCAAGTACTCGAGTTTGGGGGCTTTATAATATGGTATCAGAGCTTAGGGTTAAAAACCTTAGGTGTGTTAGACCTTAGGCTATAACCTTGGAACAGAGGGAAACGTTGAAAATTCAAATAACTCATATAGAGTTTAAAAAGGGAGATGAATTGAATAAGTTCATCGTCAAATCAAATAAAAGATAATTTATATAAAATTATTATTTGTTGTGTGTATATATTAGTTGATAATCAGGATAACTTAGGTGTGTAGATGTCAGATAAAAAAGGATTAGGATACCCTCAAATCGTAAAGAAGAAGTCAACCTCCATAACCGAGCCAATATCAAAGCCAATAGCTGAAATAGAGGCTCACATTGAAAGCTACCTCAATAAGTTATTTTTGAAAAGTATAACGATAAAGATATATAACCGATAGTAAAGTATAGTTAAAGAATATGTGGTCAATGTCGAGTTCTTAAACTCATATGTTTGTGGTGAGTTCTTAAACTCATAATGTATGGTAAGTTGAACGAACTAGGTGTAGTTAGGTGCGAATGGATTATTGAGGATAATGGTAATAGACAGATTTCTGAGCAATTGAACCTTAGTGGAGGCGTAAAAAATAAGTAGTACTAGTATTACTTGAATAGGTATGAATCTATGTTATATATATGATAGGTATATTTGTATAAGGTAATATTTTTTAAATTTTGTATAAGTTGTGGCAGCGATTCCTGACTTTTGAGTCACAAAGGGATAGCGGATGATTAAAGCAATATGTGATATGGTATGTCAAGTGATATGGGTATGAATTTATATGGGATTAATGAAATAAGTTGGTATAAAGATAGTAGTTAATTATATGAGTACTGGTTAATGCAGAAAACCAAATTTTCAAAATCTAATATTTTGAGTTCATGATTATTCGAATAGAAAGTTTTGTGCTATATGATTAAACGTATACAGTATGTGAGACCCCAGATTTTATCAATAAAGATTTAAATTTTGTCGAAATAATTTTTTAATATTATGGTGTGAATTTGAGATAATATTATAGTTTTGGGTAGTATTTATAAATTTTGTAAAGTATGCAAGTGGTTATATTATATTCGATTGGTCGGGGAATATTCGGTTTAGCAGGGAATATTCGTGCAACGACTCAATCATTGGTGGACCCCAAATGTAAATTATTGTCGGATTGAGAAAACGACAAAAAATATTTTATGAAATAACTCATGGAAGTTTTACTATTGATCATTGTTGAACTACTCGGTAGTAAAAGTACAAAGAATATACATGTGGTTGCATAGTAGTATTACCAGTATTGATTATTGATGCTTATGTGAGAAGTCACTCACCTCGGTTTGATTCCATTATCATCGATTAATAATATGAATTATTATAGTGATAATGACGTTTTGTTTTATTCAGATTATTAACGTAATAAAAATGTAAACATCTTTTTATATAAAATGTAATACTTTATTAAAGTTATTCTATAAATAGAATATATTATATTTTATTATGCATAGTTTCATAGCATAGTGTTTTTATAGTGTTGCATAGTATTTGCATAGTAAAATGTTTTTATATAAATAGAATATATTATATTTTATTTAAAAGATTTTGCTTTCAATATGGACCGTCAGATTAAAGTAAATCAATACGGGACCGTTCATGGATTAATTACTATGCATTCTATTTTCCTATAAATAGAAGCTCATTCCTTCATTATTTTCTTATTTAATTCAACAAACTCTAGAGAGAAATTATAAAGAGAAGCTATATAGAGAGAAAATCTATAGAGAGAAAGAAGAAGAGTATTACGGTACTTCACTACTTTGATATCCAATTGTCTTTTTACCAGTAAGGGGTATTATTTGTTGTACTCGTAATGGGTTTTATTCTTTCTTATTCATGAAGAGAACTTACGTTATTCCATTCATTATTATTCATTAGAATAACCTCGTAAAAGTGGTATACCCTATACATAACATGTATATGGCAGTAATCCTATACTTGGTGAAATCCTTATGTTATTCCATTCTTATTTATTACATTGGAATAACTTGTATACGCTGGAATCCCCTATACTTGGTGATCTTCTTCGTTATTCCATTCTTTATTATTACATTTGAATATATCACATATGTGTTTTCTGTGGGACCGGTTCCATTGTTTATGATTCCGCATTTATTATTACATGCTGGAATATCCACATGCAGGTGTTTTACACCGACCGGGTTCCATTGTTTATTATTCAACATTTATTATTTCGTTGGATCATCACGCTTGTGAATTTCACCCGACTGGTTCCGATATTATTATTCTCATTTGAATAACTTTATACATATGCAAGCACCGCATGCATGGTGATTTCTTTTGTTATTCCATTCTTTATTATACCCAGTTGGTTAAAACTTTGACTTCTATACTCCATGAAATTAGTGGAATATCCTTGATATTTGCGCTTCATCCAGTATCTTTTCATGGAAATATTCTTCTGATCATTCTTGAATTTTACTCTACAAAACAGTATCTTGTTGACAATTTGGACGTTAATAATTCCTAGATAAATTAATTCTTGAACTTGTTTTATTGAATTCTTATATCATTGTCATCATCCATGTTTATATTATGTTGAAAGTTATCTTTGGATTACGTGCATAGATGAACTTAGTATGATTATGACCAGGGTTCATTCGGTATAATCATGGCTTGATATAAATGATGTGACAAAAAGTCCTCAAATGGTATTTTGTTTGGTATGATGGTGGATAGTTTTTGGTATGATTATGAGATGATTGGGGGTGATTCTAAGTATAGTCACGACCATTGATAATTTGATGAAAATCCTTGACTCGTGGTACATGGATGATTAGATATTGTGGTTTATTCATTAAATTTGAGTCTCTATGATCTATGAAAACCTTTTAAATCATAAAAGATGTAGAAAACCTTTTAAATCCTAAAAGATAGTAGATTTTATTTTCTACGGTTTGACTCTTTTAATGGATTTCGCATATTTAGTATTAATAGCTTCTTTGGGCTAGTTGTCTTTATTCTCGATATTTGTATTCAAACTCAGTGATTTATGTAATTGCATTATTTGTGAAATAGTGTGATAATAATTGTAATGAGGACTCCTTTTGAGTTTGTATATATTAGTAAGTTGTATTTGAATTTATGTACCATGTAAGTGGCGACCCCAAGATGGGTGACGTATACCTAATTTTGGGGCGTCACGGTTGGTATATCGAGCTTAGGGATATGATCCACAGCTAAGATGTGAGATAAGAACTAGAAGAGGAGAGGCGGAAATTCCTTCGCTAGTATGACCTACCTAAGTTTATTTGGTATTTAATTGGTTGATCAGGTATATAGGGATAATATGTGACATGTTAATTAACCCTTTTTTTGTGGCGATATTTGAAAATGGCATCCAAAATGTTGAGATAAGCAATAGAGCACACGAGAGACCGTTGAGTCTCCACGGATCAATAATCGAGGACAATGTGCAGCGGGATGGCGATAATCCTCCACGTAAACAACAACAACAATCGATCAATTGACGAACGATGATGCGTTTAAAAGGTTTTAGAATTCATGCAACATCAAAGTAAAAGCGACATCGCCCAAAACGTAGGTGGAAACACGGAAAACTCTCGGTGGTCACCGCTAAACAATTCAAGGAGCCTGGGACCACCGGAGTTTAAGGAAAGCCAAAACCACTTCAAGCGGAAGCATGGATAAAGCAGATTACCAAGATATTTGATGTCTTGGGATGCTCTCAGGAGCAAAAGGTTCCTTTGCCGCCTTTATATTGCGGAGAGAGCGGATTCTTGGTGGGAATCGGTAAAGCGATTTCGACTTCTTTGTCTTGAAGATATCTTGGGAGAAGTTCGAGAGGCATTCGACAAATACTTTCACGAAAGTATTCGCCATATGAAGGAGGTGGAGTTTATCAAGTTGGAACAAAACAATATGACCGTGTCGCAATACGAGGCAAAATTTATGAGTTATCACGGTTTCATGGGCCCAATTTTGGTGGATAATGAAGAGAGAATGACGCGAATGTTTTTAAGAGGTTTGAAGCGGAGATACGTCAACATCTTATTTCTCATAAAGCGTGTTTTATTCAGATGTTGTAAATAGGGCTCGGTTAGTGGAGTAGCGATAACGAGTCAACGAACTAAAAGAGAGAGCAAACGTGCAAAATTATAATACAAAGGTGAGTAGTCATCGGCGGTGACAACAAGCGTGGAGGGAATCAACATGGCAGGATATGGTAACCACTTCCGGTGGTAATCAAGGCCAAAATAATAAGAATGGACATTTCAAGAAAAGGAGATTCAACAATGATGGAAAGACGTCGACACCAAAGACCGTTGTTAAGGAAGGAGAAAGACCACTATCATATGCTTTCAAATGCGGAGGAGAGGGACACATCATCCGAAGCTAGCATCACCATGCCAGTCAAAGCATGTTATAATTGTGGAAGAGAAGGTCACTTAGCTCGATTTTGTCGTTGTATTATGAAGATAAATTCAACTAGGATGGAGGCACCAAAGGTCGTCCCCGGACAAACCAAAGCCAGTAGTTTAAGAGAGCGTTTTTTTTTCGTGACGAGGAACACGAATAAAATTATCACGGGTAAGTTAATCATAAGCTCTTGAAGTCTATACCGTGTGTTAGATACCGGTTCTACCCACTCTTTTATTTCACCTAGTTGTGTTCAACGTTTAAATTTGATTCAAGAAGTTAAACTTTGACTTATTGGTTGAAACTTCGTTAGTAGGAACCTTCGTTACCTCCACTATTTATTAATCTTGTTGTTTCAAATAAACACTTTCACGTTACTGTCGATCTTATCTCTTTGAAAATACTTGACTTTGAGGTAATTTTTGAAAACGATTGATTAACTACTCATTATTCTTTTTTATAAGGTTGTTAGCTTTCATATTCTAACCAACCACATATATCTAATTCAAAGTAACCAAACCCTAAAGTTAATCATCATTATATCAAGCCATAAGTAAAGAGAGCCCGATCCTTTCGTTGTTGACTTCCTTGTGTGGAATGCAATGAAGCGGACTTTACGTAGGGCTTACGCCGTGATGAAGATGGCAAGTTGATAGGTATCATTGTGAGGTGCTATCCATGTTAAGGGATAGAAGTCACGATTGGTATTAATGTGACGTCTTATCCAAGTCTTGGACGAGAAGTCATGATTTTTGAATGATATTTCTATCATTAATAAATTTCTTGGCGTATTTTGAAGACTTCCTAGCCTACCCTAGAACGTGAAATCGAATTTTGTATTGACCCCAAAGACAAAACCCATTTCTTAAACCCTCAAATATTTCTTCAACTAAAAGGATCTGCATTTACGTGGATTATGATGAAAGTCATAATAAAAGTATAGAACTGATGAAAATCATGGGTATATGAAGTATTAGTAAGTTTTATGATGAGTTATGTTGGTTAGTATGTGAAAATATGAAAGTTTCTTAGAAATCACAAAGAGTTGAAAATCAAATTTTGGTGAAAAACGTAACATGAAATTCAATTGATCATATCTCCTATTATATTTTGAATTTTTGAGTGTGGTAAGGTCCTAGAGTTAGATCTATGAGTTACCTAACTAATCCAAGTGGAATTACTAGAAAAGGTGTTGTAGATTTTTGTGTGGACTGATTTTAGCAAAGGAGTACAAAGCTGCAAAAACCGAAAAAAGCTGCTGCCATGATTTTAGAGGGGCTGTTTCGGCCACTTAAATTATGAGAAAAATTCTTGCCTTTTGGGACATGAAGTTATATGGTATAAAGTACCTCCCTGTCCAAAAATGAGCTCATTCGACTTAAAATGAGCAAGTTATGACTATTTCAATATTTAGGTTTTTCCCATTTAAAACGCTATAACAGAAAGTTCTATAACTCAGATGACCATGAAATTTAAACTGGAAGCTCATGTTAACATGGGTAAGGTCCTGTTAAGATTTGGGAATTTTGGAGTTAAACTTGAGGTAGCTAATTTCTTAAGGAATTAATTAGAAATTGATTTTGAAAATAGTAAATGAATTTTAAAATTCGAGAAAATATATTTTCATTATGGGACTATATTATGCTAAATCCCAGAAAAGAAATATTTTTGGGACTGATTTGGTATTTTCATGAAAATAGTTTAGTTACTTAACATATGAGTTAAATATGTTATGTGAAGTAACAAAAGTTGAAAATAGGATTTTATGGCTAGAGAATCCTATATAGAGTATATGCATATATTTTGTTTTGAGGATTTGATAATTGGTGATGATATCTTATGAGTATGGCATTTTGAATGATTAAATGCATTATATGGTAAAAGCGTAAACAATTGAGATAAATTGTTTATAAATTTAAGAAGTGATTAAAATATTGTTATAATATTAATGATATTAGATTATAAGATTATTAAGTGATTGATAACATGGGGATATTCTTGAATCCTGGATAAATTATATTATAAATGTTTAATATTTATCCTTTATCTCATTTGATTGATTCTTTATATCATTATCCTCATGCTTATATTATGTTGAAAGTCATCGTGCATGTAGTGCATAGATGGACTTGGTATGATTATGACCGTGGATTGTTCTTTATAATCATAACCGTAATTGAAAACACGATTATCTTCGGCCGTAGTGCATGGATAATTTGTGGTCGTGATACTAATGAATACACGATTATCTTTCGTAGTAGAGTGCATGGATAATTTGTGGTCGTGATACTTAATGAATACACAATTATCTTTGGTAGTAGTGCATGGATAATTTGTGGTCGTGATACTAATGAATACACGATTATCTTTGGGCCGTAGTGCATGGATAATTTGTGGTCGTGATACTAATGAATACACGATTATCTTTCGTCAGAAAAGTGCATGGATAATTTGTGGTCGTAATACTAATGAATACACGATTATCTTTGCCAGTAGTGCATGGATAATTTGTGGTCGTGATACTAATGAATACACGATTATCTCGTGGCCAGTAGTGCATGGATAATTCGTGGTCGTGATACTAATGAATATCCTTGGCACGTGAGAGGGGATGATTCGATGATATGGATTAATTATTGAATGAGTCTCAAAGAATGAAATATTAATTCATGGATGTGGTAAAAGTCATCTTTGGTAGTAGTGCATTGATAGACTTGGTATGATTATGACCAAGGATTATTCTAAGATAATCATGTCCAGTAATTGAAAACACAAATATCCTTGGCCGGTGAAGTGCATGGATAATTAGGTGGTCGTGATACTATTAAGTCTGCGTCTCAAAGATTATTGGTTTTATGAGCTTGTATATCTTTGTCTCAGAGTGCAAAGATGAATTGTTAATGAATATCTTTGGTCGGATTGCAAAGATGAATTTAATGTTTTCAACGATAAGGGTATTCAAGGTATCCTCACCTCTTTATCATACCAAGTATCGCACCTCTAATTTCGAGGGAGAAATTCCATAAGGAGGGAGATTGTGAGACCCAGATTTTATCAATAAAGATTTAAATTTTGTCGAAATAATTTTTTAATATTATGGTGTGAATTTGAGATAATATTATAGTTTTGGGTAGTATTTATAAATTTTGTAAAGTATGCAAGTGGTTATATTATATTCGATTGGTGGGGAATATTCGGTTTAGCGAGGGAATATTCGTGCAACGGCTCAATCATTGGTGGACCCTAATGTAATTATTGTCGGATTGATCGAAAACGACAAAAATATTTTATTGAAATAACTGGCGGAAGTTTTACCGTTGATACTTGTTGAACTACTTTCGGTAGTAAAAAAATACAAAGAATACACGGTGGTTGCATAGTAGAAACACGGTATTGATTATTGATGCTTATGTGAGAAGTCACTCAGTTTGATTCCATTATTCACGATTAATAATATGAATTATTATAGTGATAATGACGTTTTGTTTTATTCAGTATTATTAACGTAATAAAAAGTAAACATCTTTTATATAAAATGTAATACTTTATTAAAGTTATTCTATAAATAATATATTATATTTTATTTTATTATGCATAGTTTTTTTATAGTGTTTTGCATAGTGTTGCATAGTGTTTGCATAGTAAAATGTTTTTATATAAATAGAATATATTATATTTTATTTAAAAGATTTTTCTTTTCAATATGGACCGTCGATTAAAGTTAATCAATCTGGACCGTTCATGGATTAATTACTATGCATTCTATTTTCCTATAAAAATAAGCTCATTCCTTCATTATTTTTTTACGAATTCACTTTGAAACTACAGAGAAATTATAGAGAAGCTATAGAGAGAAAATCTATAGAGAGAAGAAGAAGAAGAGTATTCGGTACTTCACTACTTTGATATCCAAAGGTCTTTTTACGGTGAGGGTATTATTTGTTGTCATACCAGTAATGGGTGTTATTCTTTCTTATTCATGAAGAGAACTTCATTATTCCATTCATTATTATTCATTAGAATAACCTGTAAAAGTGGTATACCCTATACATAACATGTATATGTGCGTAATTCTATACTTGGTGAAATCCTTATGTTATTCCATTCTTATTTATTCATTGGAATAACTCATATCTGTGGAATCCCCTATACTTGGTGATCTTCTTCTGTTATTCCATTCTTTATTATTACGTTGGAATATCCACATCGTGTGTTTTACAGGACTTCGGTTCCATTGTTTATTATTCGCATTTATTATTCTATTGGAATATCACATGCGTGTGTTTTACACAGGATTCGGTTCCATTGTTTATTATTCAACATTTATTATTCATTTGGATCATCATCGCCGCTTGTGAATTTCACCCGACTGGTTCCGTTATTATTATTCTCATTGGAATAACCTGCTCATCTATGCAAGTGGCCGCATGCGTGGTGATTTCTTTTGTTATTCCATTCTTTATTATACCCGGTTGGTTAAAACTTTGACTTATACTCCATGAAATTAGTGGAATATCCTTGATATTTGCGCTTCATCCGAGATCTTTTCATGGAAATATTCTTCCGATCATTCTTGAATTTTACTCTACAAAAGCAAGATCTTGTTGACAATTTGGACGTTAATAATTCCTAGATAAATTAATTCTTGAACTTGTTTTATTGAATTCTTATATCATTGTCATCATCCATGTTTATATTATGTTGAAAGTTATCTTTGGCTTACGTGCATAGATGAACTTAGTATGATTATGACCAGGGTTCATTCGGTATAATCATGGCTTGATATAAATGATGTGACAAAAGTCCTCAGTGGCCTGTAATGCAGTGGTGGATAGTTTTTGGTATGATTATGACCAGGGGTGATTCGGTATAGTCATGACCATTGATAATTTGATGAAAATCCTTGACCGTGGTATATGGATGATTAGATATTGTGGTTTATTCATTAAAGCTGAGTCTCAGCTATAACAGTGATGAAAAACCTTTTAAATCATAAAAGATAGTAGATTTTATTTTCTACTTGACTCTTTTAATGGATCGCATATTCCGCAGATTAAACCGGTCAGTTTCTATTGTATTTTATCGGTTTAACACTCATTGAAGGCTAATGATAATTTATTTCGCATTATCTTAGTCATAATATTTCTTCTTGGGCTAGTTGAGTTCACCTTTCTTTCCTTTGTTCTCTCTGTGAAATGAGAACATAATTTGGGACAGTCTGGGAACGGAGTAATGGTCCAGAGGATAGCAATAGTAGTCCTCACTATTTCGTGAAATAGTGTGATAATAGTTGTAATGAGGACTCCTTTTGAGTTTGTATAATATCTAGTAGACAATATTTGTATTCAAACTCAGAGCTTATGTCGTATTACACTTACGCTTATATTAGTAAGTTGTATTTGAATTTATGTACCATGTAAGTATGACCCAAGATGGGTGACGATACCTAATTTTGGGGGCGTCACACAGTAAGGCTTAGAATGTAAGTTAATAAGAATAATTTATGATAATGTCACCAAGACGAAAACCAAATACACGGACAAAAGAACATGTCAACAAATTCGGAAGACAAACGTAATCGGACATGTAATTTTGCTAATATGGACGATCAAGCTATCGCAGAAGGAATACCGTACATCGGAAGATCAGCCCGGATAATCGATCGATTTAACGCCAAAGACTTCCAGCGATCAAATTCAATCGGTGATTTAGAAGATCAACTGACCATGTAGCAACATTAGTGATAGCTAGGATAACGAAGGGGCAAAAGATAGTTTTGTCACCTATACGATAAAAGGAAATGAGATAAAGGGTAAGTCTGTGTGTTTAAGTGTGAATCAATGAAGTATGAGGTGGAAGATTGTTCAAAGAAGTAGAAGGGAGGCAAGGAATGCGCAGACAAGGAAAAAGGCAGCAGGAGACTGGCGACAACGGGACCAACATCAACAAACAAACCAACGAAATCAACCTGCAAATGGCTTCAACACGACTGCTCAAGAAACAGCGTGAGCGAGATGGGGATGCGACTCTGTGTATTACTCAAACCAATTTTATTTTATAATAAATAATATTATAGTATATGAATAATTATAATAAATACAAATAATTTTTTTTTAATTATTGATTATTATAAAGTATATTATTATAATAAATAATATTATATAATAAATAGAAATGTTTTATTAATTATTTTCCATAAAATATAATTATATATTATTTAAATAATATATGAAATGATTTTTAGAATTATTATAATAATTATTTATTTTATTATATGAATTTATTCTAGATTAATTAAGTTAATTATTTTAACTTAATTAATAATGTTAAATATAAAGAGATAAATCGGATATGGAATCCAAACCTAATTTTGGATTTTTATCAATGGATGAGAATAATAATATAATAATATTATATTTTGATTTTTCAAAGTCTTATAAATATGTACTTTATGTACGTATTAAGATGGTTGGTCAATTATGGTGTTTAATTTCAAACCCTAATATTAATTGGTTAAAACCTAGTATTTTTTGGGGGAAACCCTAATTCAAAAAATCAATTGTGAGTTTAAGAATCGTATATATAACCGTGTTATATGTTTTGTGTTATGTATTAAATGATTAATTAGGTAAACCCTAATTAAAATTTAGAAACCCTAAATATTTTTTTAGAAACCCTAATTGATTTAAAAACCCTAATTTAAATGCTAAACCCTAATTTGAAACTCAAATTAGATATAAGATTGATGGTGATTGTGTTAATGTGATTAATTAAAAGTATTAACAACAATTGTTAATTATGGAATCCTAATTTTTTTAAACCCCTAATTACTAAACTAGAACCCTAATTTAGTAATTGGAACCCTAATTATAATTTTATAAACCCTAATTATCAAAATCATAAACCCTAATTGCTAAATTAGCAAAGTTAATTATAATTAGTGATTTTAAACCTAATGTTCTGTATAAAGTAATTAGAAAATTAATTTAATTAAGAAACCTTAATTTCAAAATTTTAGAAACTAAATTTTTATTTTTTATTTTTTATTTTTTTAAAACCCTAAATTGGAAATTCTATAATTGTTTTTTAAACCCTAAAATGGGTTTAAACCCACAAATGGTTTTCAAACCCCTAAACAAGAATGCCATTAAAGGTTTAAGCCAGAATGACCTTAATTTTAGTTTCATTATTGAAGCTAGTATAGGTGTTTTTGATAATAGGGAAGTTGGTGACCAAACTTGTTGACCCCCATGTGATGAAAAAATGCAAAGAATAAGTCTCTATATCACCATTACATGTATCCAAGACTTCTATATATAGATTGAAGAGAGAGAAAATCATTTGTTCACTTATTTTTGTCCAACTCTCATCCTTCTCTCTCAAGCTCTAAAACACACAAATTTTTCCTAGCATATCGGTCCCTAAGAACATCCCCATGATCAACCATAACATATCATAAGCATGTAATCAAAGATTGATCAAATAAGGTATAAAACCCTAACCATGAAATCACCATAAATCGTTGTTAGATGTTAGATTTTTTTTGTTAAACATGTTATATAAGGTGTCTAATGATGATATGGGTTGCTAGATGTTAGATCCATAACATCTAGAGGCTCGAAATTAAAGATTTGCAAAAATCGGAAAATATTCAAATTGTGTATCGACAAACCAATGTCGCATGACCACAACGCCATCCTTGTTCATGTATGCTTTTTGTTGTTTAAAGTTTAAATATGTATGTCATGAGATGTAGTCTTTAATCTGGAACAAGAATCGAAGGACTTAGTTCACGTATATATTGCAAGATATTGTTAGTCAAAAGTCGTTGACCGACCATGATCGGAAAAATCAGGTAACCCAAATCTTGCCTAGAAATGGTCCGACAATGCTTTTGAGGCCTCCGATCTCGTGCGCGTATTGTTGATTTGTTGTTTGTTGTTGTGATATGGTTATTGTATGGTAGTTATGCGGATTATAGTTGATGCTTTAGATCATTTTTAACACAAACATATCGAATTGGGGATGGTCAAACCAGGTAGAACTCCACGGATGAGCTTTTACGGGTAACCTAGAAAGTTCATGTAAGCGCCGCTTCTCGACATGGTTTAACCGGATCAAGATCTTGCTATTATTTTTGTTGATATGATGATTGGATGTAATAGATCCATTCATATTACATGTTATCTACAATCTAGAAGCCTTAAATCACATAAAATGTTACACGAGAGAAACAAGTAGTGGAAGCCCAAAGTAGGTAGTCAATTGTTCTTCATTTACGGCTAACCCGAAAAAATGAAGAACAATTTCATCGACAATGGTTTTCAGAGGCTAAGATCTTGTTGGTTATGCATGTTATGATGATGTTTATTGTTTGATCGATGTAGTCTTGAGATTGTACTACATGAAAAGACCATCAAAATGTCCCGAAACAATTTTATATCGATTTAATCAATGGTCAAAGTAAAGACACCCTACAAACCGCCTTATGAATTGCGTTTGATGAAGAATGAAGAACACTTATAGCGATAATTAGTTATGACACTATATAGTGGTCTTTAGCGATGATTTATATAAAATTATATGTTTATTAAATAATTATAGAAAATTAGTTTTTAATTATGAAAAATACAAAATAAATTATTAAAAATTATTTTAAAATCCAAAAATTAGTTTTAATTATTTTGAATATATTTCATAAATATTTAATATTTTGGAATATTAAAAGTATTTAATTTATTTAATTATAATATTAAATAAATTATTTAAAAATGATTTTAATACTTGAAAATCATTTAAAATTATATTATGGTATATAGAAAATAATTTAAGTTATTTTTGATAACTTTTAAAATTTTGTGATGAATTTCATTAATTAATTAATATTAATGATAATTAAAGTTATTTAATAAATGTATTAAATAAATTATGAAAATAGAATTAATGATTTAAAATTATAGAAAAATAATTTAAAGGTTTAAAAGTATTTTAAGTTATAAATATAACTTTTGATATTTTGTTATGAAAATATTAATATTTTAATATTAATGATATTAGATTTATTTAATAATTATATTAAATAAATTATTTTAAAAATGATTTTAATATTAGAAAAATCATTTTAAATGAAAATAAATAGTTTAATAATATTTTAAGTTATAAAATATAACTTTCAATATTTAAAGGTAAATTTTATTAATTATTTACTATTAATGATATTAGAATTATTTAATAATTATATTAAATAAATTAGTTTAAAATGATTTTAATATTATAAAAATCATTTAAAATGGAAATAAAGCATTTAAAGATATTTTAAGTTATAAAATACAACTTTTAATATTTAAAGGATAATTTCATAATAATAATTTATTATAATTAATGATATTAAGTTTATTTAATGATTATATTAAATAAATAATTTTAAAATGGTTTTATTTATTTAAAAATCATTTAAAAAGGATATAAATGAATTAAAAATATTTTAAGTTATGATTAAGGACTTTTAATATTTTGATAAGTATTACATTAATACTTTAATATTAATGATAATTGTTTAAAATGATTTTAAATGTTTTAAAAATTATTTAAGGGTAATATTAATACTTTAAAAGTATTTTGAGTTATTATAAATAACTTTAGCCTTTTGGCAATGATTTCATTAAAAGTTTAATATTAATTAAATATTAATGATAATAGAATTATTTAATATTTAAATCATTTAATTATGATTTTGGTGTTTGAAAATGCGTGATAAAAGATAATAAATGTTTAAAAATTATTATAAGTCATTTAAAAATAATACGAATGATACTTACATATATTAAACTACAAGATAGAGTCTTAGATCTGATAATTAATTGCGATAAAGTCGCTTTATGACAATCGGTTATGTTTCAAAAAATTGATCTGGACTTAGATAATTTAATTAGATATATGTTTATTTGTGATTGAAACGGTTGTTAAACATATGTGACAATGTGATTAGGTTATGTCGATCGCAATAATAAAAGCATTTATGTGTTATTGTAAGACCGAATTTTATGAAATAAAAGTATTCAATTTTTCATATAATTACTATTAAAGAAATGGTTAAATTGATAAAAGTTAAAGTTAAGGGTGATATATGATTTTTTTTTTAAAATATACAAGTGGTTATAAAATATTCATTGTTGTTTGGGGAATATTCGTTTGGTCGTGGAATATTCTTTACGTCGGGGAATATTCATATGATTTGCCTTGACCATTTGTGGGCCCCATAACAGAATAATTGTCGGATGAAGAAAACGAGAAAATTAAGTTTTTATAAATAATGGCGTAATCGTTACCATTAACACTGTTGGAATACCCGGTGGTTAAAATACGATGAATCTGGCGTGTTTTGCACAAGAGAAGGCACGCTTTTTTTACATTATTTTTGAATTATTGATCCTTACATAAGAAGGCACTACTCAATAATTGTTACAAAGTAATTATTGTTCAATATTTTATTTTATTGATTCAATAATTCTTTGCGTTGATATTTTATATTATTGTTGTTTCAATAATTATCAACGCACAATATTTCTCATTATCGGATCAATAATTCATATTATTTGAATAATATTATTAGATAGCATTATTGGCAATGTCTAGAAAGTTACATCAAGGAGAGGTTTGGTCACCTAATTGCGCCAAGAAGGAGAAATTCTTATTGGAAAGCCCACTCTTTCCTCGAACCCGCACTGGTTATTATTATTGTGATTACGTAATATTATTTGTGAATAATTAATTATTGATTTATATGATAAGGAAATATTTATTTAATGTGGATATAAATGATGGATTTATTTATGTGGTTATAAATAAAGGAATTAATGTTGAGGTATTTTATCAGTATTTTTGTCGGAATAAAGGTATTAAAAATTAAACCAGTATTTTTGAGATATATTACGTGAGTTATAATTTTTAATCCGACCGTTGGATCATTGTAATTTTTGGATATGTTATACATATATAAGTTGAGTATATGTCCACAAATTTTGAACCGTTAGAAATGAACGTATGATTTGTTATGAATTTTAAGAGGTGAATGGTTCAGAAATTGTTGAAGTATCCGAATTTAGCATTTTGGTGGAAAATTCTAGAATTGAGTGGGCCCCACTTTTGGTTGGTGAAAAAATGTGCTAAATTTTATTTCAAATGTGGTGGGTGTGAATAGTAGCAGGTAAAGCCATCAGGTTGCAGGTCAAGTCTGCTAAAATTTTCCTATAAATAGAGGGCTAAGTTAGAATTAAAAATCACACCAGAAACAAGTTTTCTTTCTCTCTATATTATCAAGCATATTTTGTGAGTATTTAGATACTTTGAGAGTTGCTATTTAGTAGAAGTTTCCTTCGGTTTTTCATCCGATATTCTAGTCAGAAGTACTGCTCTTTTGAGGTAAGGGATTTTAAGGGTTATTATGTTTTTCAGTTCGTACTTCTTCCGCCCTTCAGAAAATTCTAGAAAAATTTGAAATGATATGTTGATGAGTTTTATTGATTGTGTCCAAAAATGGTGATTTTTGGATGTATAGATTAAGAGTTATGAATTTTATGAGAAAAGACTATTTTAAAAGTAACCGCTTATAACTCCTTGTGGTTAACTCCAAAATTGATAAAATTTTTATTGGGAGTACATCTATATAATATCAGTGTACTCTGTGAATTTCAGAATTTTTGGATAAAAGTATAATTTATGATAAACGTCTAAATATTCGGCGTTTTTGGCCATATGAAAAATAGTAAATGAATTTTAAAAATTCTAAGAAAAATATATGTTTAATATGGGACTATATTCTGCTAAATCCCATAAAAGAAATATTTTTGTAACTGATTTGGTATTTTTCATGAAAATGGACTAGTTATGAATAAATGAGTTAAATATGTTATGTGAAGGAAGAAAATTGGAAAATATGATTTTATGGCTTGAGAATCATATATGTGGTATATGCAGATTTTTGATGAGGGTTTTAGTTATTGGTGATGAAATCTTATAAGTTTGGCATTTTATGATGATTAAATGCATTATTTAGTAAAGTGTAAACAATTAAAATAAATTGTTTATAAGTTTAAGAAATGTTATTCTTTCAATATCATTATACCGAAATATTGGTATGGATTTTATTGTGGAATTTCTACCTTTTTGTGTCAGGATTACTATTCATGAGTTACTATTCACGAGTTACTATTCACTACAAAATTGGTTTCTTTTTCTAACCAAATTATAGTTGATTTATGAATATTACTCTGGAGATTAAAACTATATATTGATTTTATTATCATATATAACATTTTTATAACCCTGATGTTGAAATTCTCTTTCACTAGAGTGTAAAGATAAGTAGATTATTGGTATGATCATGACTAGGGTTCTCTTTGGCCAGTAGTGAAAAGTTGAATTGTGACTAGTATGATCATGACCATTGAATTTATAATTGAATATCTTTAGCTTAAGTGCAAAGGTGAATTGATCAACATGGTTATAATTATTGTTTATATAAATTCAAGTGATTATATATTTCTTTTGAGATATTAATATCTTTGCCTTGTAGTGCAAAGATGAATTGTTGATGAATATCTTTGGCCAGTAGTGCAAAGATGTATTGTTAATGAATATCTTTGGCTCGTAGTGCAAAGATGACCTGTTGTTGAATATCTTTGGCCGATTGGTGCGAAGATGAATCTGTGGATGAATATCTTTGGCCCGTAGTGCAAAAAGATGAATTTATTAGTATGATTATGAGCAGGGCGTGATTTGGTATAACCATGATCTTTGATGTTTCGTAAAGACATGTGATGAAAATTATATTCATTCCGAAAGTACGTAAGAGGAATTTAGAATCACAATTATGATCATGAGATATTCATATAATTGTGGAAAAGAAATGTTGATTGATGTTACAGGGATAAAACATTGTTGGTGGACTTTTAACATGGAGAAGATAATAGACTGTATTGTCTATTTGACTCTTCTAATGAATTGCTCGTTCCGCTGCAACTATGGTTGAAATTTTTATCATCTACCATATGTTGTAAATCTCTGATTTGTTATTGATGAAAACTATTGATAATTTAATTATCTTTAGTCATGATATTCTTTACTGAGCTAGTTGTGCTCACCCTTTTGCTTCACAATTCCTTTCAGGTAATAAAAGTGTAGCTGGGTCGAGCGGGGGTAACAAGGGAATAGAACGGTGGTCTCTAGCTGTGGAGTTCTCCCTAAATAGTATAGACAAGTGTGTTGTATACATCTTTTAGTAGTTATATTTGGTGAATCATATAGGGAGAGGCAAACCCAATGTTGGAAGGGTGTTTTGCCACTATCATACAAGATGTCTAATGACATACAACCTCGTGTCATCATAAGACAGGGTTGTGCTCATCCACTTGCTGAGTATATTTACGAGCACTAACTATATAATCTTGGTGTTTGTTTGAAGTATAATTCTCAATTTGAGACAGTGGAGATAATGATAAGTCAAGAGAAGACTCACCATTGGGAAGAATATGATAGTAATCTTCTCGTTTTTCTTTGGGGTCTATTGGGTCAACCAAGGATAATTTTGTGGCCATATGATATCTATCATAACCTAGAAGCATGGCCTCCCATGTACTCGAAGGTTCCTTGAGCACTTCCCAAAAATTCTAATTTCTAAAACAATTTTTGACTATACCTTGTGTCATTGTGACGTGCTATCCACGATTGGGACATGAGTCACAGTTGGTATATATTTGTATCCAAACTCACAACATATATGTTGTTGTATTTTGTATGACAATTGTTGTAATAAAGTTGTAGTTATTTTCTGTACCATGTATTTGGAGACACGGAATGGGTTAGATGGAATGGACCTATTTTGGGGTCGTCACAGTTATAGTATGCTATTCTAATCAATCGAATGATCTTATTACTGATAGGTGTTATATAAGGATAGAACTAAGTTACGAACTGTAAGCAGCGTATCAGGCAAGTATCTTACCTTTGCATTTCCTTTATGCAATGGACATGAGTAAGAAGTTTCAGAATTATTATATTATTACGATATATTATTAACCCTATTGTGATATATTCTATATCCGATTATTGTTTATCAACATGTTAGTATATGGTAATTCAGATATATATTTTGTTCGTTAATTTCTATATATGGTTATACAAGTGTCCCCACTTGGATAATCATTGTATTTAATCACATGCTGATATATATATATATATGTAATTCGTCTAAGCTATTTGATCAGCTAGACACAAATTTTGAAATGTTGTTGAATATGATAAAAACCTTTTTGTAGCCAATCAAATTATTTTGGTTCGGATTCCAAACTAAGTATGAACATCCCGATCACGAGAAAATTTTTACGCGCTAAGGAGGACAAAGGATGAACGATAATATCATTCTAGCAATGTAGTATTGATCAATATAGGGCCCATGGGAAGTACAACCTAAAGCCCGTAAGTTATGACGATTTGCAGATTAAGTTCTACTAAACCTTATCGAAAACTAAAAACAATGTTCATAGTATGTCAACTAAACCTCATATATAGTCAATATGTAGTTTCAAAATTTGGAGATAGAATTGTTATGTTATTATTATCGGTTTAGTTTACTTCACAACTATAAATTCGTTGTAGAAGTGATGTACAAAGAAAACATTTATTTTTTTCAGCTACTTATATTTCTAATTATTATTAATTGCTGGGCACCCAAATGCTCACCCTTGCTTAAATTTAATGTTTTCAGCTAGGCATGAACAACTCGAAGGTTTAGACAAGAACAAGTGAAAAGGAAAGCAAACAGAACATGTTTAATGGTATCTTTTGTAATAGTTAGACAATATATAGACAATGATATGTATTATATATCATGTAAAGAATTATAATAAAGGTTGCGTAATTGGGATTAGACTCTGATAAATGTAAGATAAGTTTGATATTTATATTATTGTTATTATTATTAGTATTATTCCGCTCATAGAAATGGTATCGTGAAGCACCGAGTTCGGGTTTCAAGTATCCGAGTTTGGGGGCTTTACATTAACAAATGACTTTCTCTCTCCTTGATTATATATATATATATATATATATGTGTGTGTGTGTGTGTGTGTGTGTGTGTGTGTGTGTTAGATGCATGTATGGCTGATAATTGAGGCTAATTGTTGTTAATTTTAAGTCACTAAGTCAACATATTAGGTCACCCACTCCATATTTGCATAGATACACAAGTTACATAATAAAAATATCCAAAGAGGGGTATTTTAGTCTTTTCACATGGAATTTTAATGGCATTCTTGTAATCTTGCAAACCCTTAGGGTTTAACCCTAAGGTTTAGTACAAAAATGAAATTCTAGGTTTTCATTTAGGGTTTAAAAAAATAAAACAAAAATTAGTTTCTAAAATATATTTGCATATAAATTTTTTTTTTATTTTAAGGATGAGGATTTGTACAAGATAATCTATGTATGTAATTATGTAATAAATAAAAATATATTTATTACATGAATGTTTACAAATAATTTTATTTTAGAATTATTGACTATTATAAAGTTTATTCTTATAATAATTAATTTTATATAGCGAAATGTTTTTATTAATTATTTTCTATGAAAATATGATTATATATTATTTAAATAATATATGAAATGATTTTTAGTATTATTATAATAATTATTTATTTTATTATATGAATTTATGTAAGATTAATTAAGTTAATTATTTTAACTTAATTAATAATGTTATATATGAAGAATAAATTAGATATGGAATCCAAACCCTAATTTTGGATTTTTATCAATGGATAAGAATAATAATATAATAATATTATATTTTAAATTTTCAGTGCTATAGATATGTACTGTATATGTGTGAACTATTAAGGGTCGGTCAATTTTAGTGTATCATGACCAAACACTAGTATTAATTTGTTAACCCTAATTCAAAAAGTCAATTTCGACTTTAAAGAATTGTGTAAGTTGTGTGGTAATTGTGTTAAAGTAAATGAGTATAGGTATTATACTTAATCCTAATTTTAGAAACCCTAATATTTAAATTATAAACCCTAATTGATTTGAAACCCTAATTCAAAGGCCATTTATGACTTTAAGAGTTTGTTATGTATTTATGTAATCATGATAATGTTTGTAATAACCGATATTAAAGATATTAACCCTAGTTAGGGAGAATCTTAATTGTTTTAAAACCCTAATTTTTTTTAGGGTATAAATCCTTATTATTAATTTTTATAAGTTATAAACCCTAGATTTGGTAATTGTAAACCCTAATTGCTAATTAGGCACGCTTAATGATAATTAGTAAAACATAAACCTAATTATCAAGTCTATGGTATTAGGAAACCGAATTAATTAAGAAACCTTAATTTAGTATTTTAGAAACAAAATTTTATTATTTTATTATTTATTTTTTTTTTAAAATCCTAAATTGGAAATTCTAGAAATTATTTTTAAATCCTAAAATGGTCCAAACCCTAAACCCTAACCCAAACCCTAAACACTAAGGGTTTGCAAGGATTACAAGATTGCCCTTAATTTTAAAGGCTAAATGACATTTTTGCCCCTTTTGTATTATTTGAGCTTGCTTGTGTATCTAACCCAAAAAGGAGTGGGTGACCTAACTTGTTGACATTGTAACCTAAATAATGCCAACAATAAATCCTAGATCAGTCAATACATGCATCCAAGACTTGTATAAATAGATTGGAAGAGAGAGAAAATTATTTGTTAACTTAGTTTTTGCCCAAACACTAACATTCTCTCTCAAGCTCCACACCTCCGAAATTCTTTCCTAATATCCATCAAGAACCAAGCCCCACAATTACCTCTAACCAAATCCGTAGTCAAAATCAAAAGATTGATCATCAAGGTATAAAAATCCTAGCTATAATCTGACCAAAAATCTGATGTTAGATGTTAAAATTTTTGTGTTAAATATGTTGTATGAAGTGTCTATACATGATCTGGGTTGGTATTTGATAGATCCATAACATCAAAGTGCTCGAAATTAAAGTTTTTCAAAAATCTGGGAATTTTTTTTTAGTGGTCTGACAACGAATGTCAGACCATGTAACGCTCATCCTGTTTATGTGATTTGTTGTTTAAAGGTTGATACTAGTATGTCATGAGATCTGTCTTCTGAAACTCATAGAAGGTCCAGATCATGTATAGATTGATATATATTGATGGTCAAAGGTCGTTGACTGAACATGACTGACTAGAATTTTGGGTAACCCAGAACATATGAACAGAGTCTGACAACAAGTTTCAAAGCTTATATTTGTCGGGTGTTATGTAGTTTGTTGTTTTTGTAGTAATATATGTGCAGCCTGTTGTCTGGATTATAGTTATATGCCTTTAGATACCTTATAACATCAACATATCGAACGTAATGGGTGGTCAAACTAGACCACTCACACTATTTTACGTTTCTGGAAAAAACCCAGAAACTTGTTAGACAAAGTTTTCTGACAGCCATTAACCGATCAAGATCTTGCTAGTATTTTGTTGTTATGGTTATGTGTTGTATTAGATCTGTAATATTACATGTTATCTATAATCTAGATGTCTTAAATCACATGAAAGTTACCAGTATTGCAAGTTATGTAGATCTAAAGTAGGTACCTTGTACTGTTCTTTATTTCCGAAAACCTGAAATGAAGAAGCAATATCTAACAATGGTTTTGAGAGATTAAATCTCTTTGTTGTTTAATGATTTGACCATGTAATCGGTTTGTAGTTATAGTGATGCATGAGTGCTACAATATCTAATCGATCTCAGCCCGAAACACTTTATATTGGAAATTATAAGTGGTCAAACTAGACACCCTACACATCGTCGATGAATTTACGGGTTTGATGAAGAACACTCAAGAACACCTATGATAGCGGTTTCGTCGCTTATAGGTCCTTTAATGACGCTTTATTTCCTAAATTATTTATTTTTACGTAAATAAATAGAAAAATAAGTTTTAATTATTAAAATACAAAATAAATTATTAAAATTATTTTAAAATCCAAAAATTAATTTTTAATTATTTTGAATATATTTCATAAATATTTAATATTTTGGAATATTAAAAGTATTTAATTTATTTAATTATAATATTATTTTAAATATATTTTTTAGGTATAAATCCTTATTATTAATTTTTCTAAGTTATAAACCCTAGATTTGCTAATTGTAAACCCTAATTGCTAATTAGGCACGCTTAATGATAATTAATAAAACATAAACCTAATTATCAAGTCTATGTGATTAGGAAATCGAATTAATTAAGAAACCTTAATTTTGTATTTTAGAAACTAAAATTTTATTATTTTATTATTTATTTATTTTTTTAAAACCCTAAATTGGAAATTCTAGAAATTATTTTTAAACCCTAAAATGGTCCAAACCCTAAACTCTAACCCAAACCCTAAACCCTAAGGGTTTGCAAGGATTATAAGATTGCCCTTAATTTTAAAGGCCAAATTACATTTTTGCCCTTCTTGTATTATTTGAGCTTGCTTGTGTATCTAACCCAATAAGGAGTGGGTGACCTAACTTGTTGACATTGTAACCTAAATAATGCCAGCAATCAATCCTAGATCAGTCAATACATGCATCCAAGACTTGTATAAATAGATTGGAAGTGAGAGAAAATCATTTGTTAACTTGTTTTTGTCCAAACACTCAAACATTCTCTCTCAAGCTCCACACCTCCGAAATTCTTTCCTAATATCCGTCAAGAACCAAGCCCCACGATTACCTCTAACTAAATCCATAGTCGGAATCAAAAGATTGATCATCAAGGTATAAAAACCCTAGCTATAATCTGACCAAAAATCTGATGTTAGATGTTAAAATTTTTGTGTTAAATATGTTGTATGAAGTGTCTATACATGATCTGGGTTGGTATTTGATAGATCCATAACATCAAAGTGCTCGAAATTAAAGTTTTTCAAAAATCTGGGAATTTTTTTTAGTGGTCTGACAACGAATGTCAGACCATGTAACGCTCATCCTGTTTATGTGATTTGTTGTTTAAAGGTTGATACTAGTATGTCATGAGATCTGTCTTCTGAAACTCGTAGAAGGTCCAGATCATGTATGGATTGATATATATTGATGGTCAAAGGTAGTTGACCGACCATGACCGACTAGAATTCTGGGTAACCCAGAACGTATGAATAGAGTCTGACAACATGTTTCAAAGCCTATATTTGTCGGTTGTTATGTAGTTTGTTGTTTTTGTAGTAATATATGTGTAGCCTGTTGTCTGGATTATAGTTACATGCCTTTAGATACCTTATAACATCAACATATCGAACGTAATGGGTGGTCAAACTAGACAACTCACACTGTTTTACGTTTCTGGAAAAAACCCAGAAACTTGTTAGACAAAGTTTTCTGACAGCCATTAACCGATCAAGGTATTGCTAGTATTTTGTTGTTATGGTTATGTGTTGTATTAGATCTGTAATATTACATGCTATCTACAATCTAGATGTCTTAAATCACATGAAAGTTACCAGTATTGCAAGTTATGGAGATCTAAAAGTATTAGATTGTTTCTTCATTTCGGAAAACCCGTAAATGAAGAACAAATATTCGACAATGGTTTTGAGAGATTAAATCTCTTTGTTATTTAATGATTTGACCATGTAATCGGCTTTTGTAGTTATAGTGATGCATGAGTGCGATAATATCTAATCGATCTCAGCCCGTAAACACTTTATATGGATTTTATAAGTGGTCAAACTAGACACCCTACTACAATCGTCGATGAATTTCGGGTTTGATGAAGAACACTCAAGAACACATATAGCGACGGTTTAAATTACGCTATAGGTCCTTTAGCAGCAGTTTATTTCCTAAATTATTTATTTTTACTTAAATAAATAGAAAAATTAGTATTTAATTATTAAAAATACAAAATAAATTATTAAAAATTATTTTAAAATCCAAGAATTAGTTTTTAATTATTTTGAATATATTTCATAAATATTTAATATTTTTTGAATATTAAAAGTATTTAATTTATTTAATTATTATATTAAATAAATTATTTAAAAATGATTTTAATACATGAAAAATCATTTAAAATTATATTATGGTATAAGAAAATAATTTAAGTTATTTTTGATAACTTTTAATATTTTGTGATGAATTTCATTAATTAATTAATATTAATGATAATTAAGTTATTTAATAAATATATTAAATAATTTATGAAAAATAAAATTAATGATTTATAAATCATATAAAAATAATTTAAAGGTTATAAAAGTATTTTAAGCTATAAATATAACTTTTGATATTTTGTCATGAAAAATATTAATATTTTAATATTAATTATATTAGATTTATTTAATAATTATATTAAATAAATTAGTTTAAAAATGATTTTAATATTAGAAAAATCATTTTAAATGAAAATAAATAGTTTAAAAATATTTTAAGTTATAAAATATAACTTTCAATATTTAAAGGTAAATTTCATTAATTATTTACTATTAATGATATTAGAATTATTTAATAATTATATTAAATAAATTAGTTTAAAAATGATTTTAATATTATAAAAATCATTTAAAATAGAAATAAAGCGATTAAATATATTTTAAGTTATAAAATACAACTTTTAATATTTAAAGGATAATTTCATTAATAATTTAATATTAATGATTATTAATTTAATATTAATGATATTAAGTTTATTTAATGATTATATTAAATAAATAGTTTTAAAATGGTTTTATTTATTTAAAAATCATTTAAAAAGGATATAAATGAATTAAAAATATTCTAAGTTATGATTAAGGACTTTTAATATTTTGATAAGTAATACATTAATACTTTAATATTAATGATAATTGT
The DNA here is from genome assembly GCA_020205615.1 of Panax quinquefolius. Classification (NCBI taxonomy): domain Eukaryota; kingdom Viridiplantae; phylum Streptophyta; class Magnoliopsida; order Apiales; family Araliaceae; genus Panax; species Panax quinquefolius. The sequence continues at coordinate 34,483,832 of CM035151.1, forward strand.
TTAAAATGATTTTAAACGTTTTTAAAAATCATTTAAGGGTAATATTAATACTTTAAAAGTATTTTGAGTTATTATAAATAACTTTAGCCTTTTGGCAATGGTTTCATTAAAAGTTTAATATTAATTAAATATTAATGATAATAGAATTATTTAATATTTAAATCATTTAATTATTATTCTGGTGTTTGAAAATGCGTGATAAAAGATAATAAATGTTTAAAAATTATTATAAGTCATTTAAAAATAATATGACTGATACTTACATATATTAAACTACAAGATAGAGTCTTAGACTCGATAATTACCCGATAAAGCCGTCGGTACACCGATATATTTCAGAAATTGATCTGGACTTAGATAATTTAATTAGATATATGTTTATTTGTGATTCAATGGTTGTTAAACATATGTGACAATGTGATTAGGTTATGTACTGACTGTAATAAGCAGTGCTATGTGTTATAGTATGTTATTCTAATCGATCGAATGATCTTATTACTGATAGGTGTTATATAAGGGTAGAACTAAGTTACGAACTATAAGCAGCGCATCAGGCAAGTATCTTACCTTTGCATTTCTTTTATGCAATGGACATGAATAAGAAGTTTCAGAATTATTATATTATTGTAAGACCCCAACTTATTATTAATGAAATTTAATTTTCTCTATTTATTATTTTGAAATAGTAAGGGTTGATTTGATTAATGTGGATAATTAGGGTAAAATCGCAAATATTTCAAAATAAGCAAGTGGTTATAAAATATTCATTGTTACGAGAGAATATTCGTTTGGTCGTGGAATATTCGTACTATCGAGGGAATATTCGCATGCGACTCAGCCAGTGACCGTGTGTGGGCCCCATAAAGGAAAGCGATTGGATGAAGAAAACGACAAATATAAGTGGATTAAAAATAATCTACAGAAGTTGTTACCATTATACTTGTTAAAATACTCGGTGGTTAAAACACAAGAAGATATACCAGATTGCACCAATTATTGATTCTTACGAAGAAGGCACTACTCAATAATGGTTACGATGAATTAATGCTCAAAGATTTTATTGAGTTAATAATTGTCGTTGATATTTTATATCATTGTTGTTTCAATAATTGTCATTACACAATATTTTTCATTATCGAAGCTAATAATTCATATTATCCGAATAATATTATTAGATAACATTATTGGCAATGTCTAGAAAGTTCGCTCTAAGGAGAGGTTTGGTCACCTAATTGCGCGCCAAGAAGGAGAAATTCTTATCGAAAGCCCCCTTTCCAGGAACCGCCTCGTTGTCAATATTGTGATTCTCGTAATATTATTTGTGAATAATTAATTATTGATTCATATGATGAGGAAAATATTGATTTTATGTGGATATAGATGGAGAAAATTTTTAATGTGACAATTGTTGAAAATTGAAATTTTATCTTTTCTCGATAAAATAATTTATTTAAATATATTATTATATTTTAATAATATAATAATGGTGATATTTTTACAACGAATGTGGGATAAATGAGTATACTGAGGAGGAAGAGTATTTTGTTGCAATAAATGTTTAAAACATGTTAAACATGTCATGGACCCCATTTATCGACCGAAATTTGATTATATTTGTAAAATCGCTTCGTTTGTGGGTTTTGGCCAATTTCTATTTGGAATTTGAAAAACTTTCTTTGCTGCAGTTGTAGAGAATTGAATTTCCTATAAAAACTCTCGAGATTCGAATTTTCTGATGAAAGGGCTATTTATTATGAATTATTGAAGTTCAAAGTTCAAATAATTGATTTTTGAAGTTTAAAATATTTAAAATTAGAAAAACGTTTTTCTTATTTTTTCTAGAATGTGGCATGTGTTTGATGGCTGAAATCAGATTCTAAGCATGTGTAGGAAATTTATTATTAATTTATTAAATTTTTCGCTTTGATGTTCTAAGCATTTTCCTATAAATAGGTGCTTAGGTTAGAATTGAAAATCACACCGTAAATCAAGTTTTCTCTCTATATTATCGAGTTGTATTCTTGTGAGTATTTTGAGTATACTTTGAGTATTTTAGACGGTGCAAGTTCCTTCAAAGACTATATCCCAGATTCCAAATTTAGAAGTACTAATCTTTCGAGGTAAGGGATGTTATCTTCTTCTCAAATGATATTATTTCTTCAATATCATTATGCTGAAATATTGGTTGGAACTTTTTATCAAATTTAGAACTTTTTCATGTCGGGGTTACTATTCACGAGTTACTATTCACGAGTTACTATTCACTTAGTACTATTCATGAAGCGTGAAGATGTTTTTTTGGAATTTCTATCTTTTGGTGTTCTGAGTTACTTATTCACGATACTAAGACTATTCACCAAAAAATAAAATTTCTTCTTTTTGTCCAAAATATATATTCGGATACTAGCTTTGATTGTATCCATGTTTTGATCATTCTTGAATTTTACACCACTATGATTATTTTTGAGGTATTTTTGAAGTGGATAAAACAAAGTACTAATCCTTAATCCTTAATCCTTGTCATTTTGTTTCACTTTGGATTCGTTTCTTTAAAATATTTTCATCATCTTCACCTTAAATGATGATATTATGGAATATCTTTGGCCTGTAGTGCAAAGTTGAATGATTTTCAAGAATATCTTTGGCCCGTAGTAAAAGATGAACAGTGTTTAGATGAACATGATTAATCGATGAATATCTTCGCCTCAGAAAGTGCAAAGATGAATATTTGATTCAGATGTATATTGATTGATGTTACAGGATAAAGGATGAGACGATGAACTTTTAAATTCATACATAGAAGATAGTAGTTTGCATTCTCTACTTAACTCTTCTAATGAATTATTATTTCGTCATGTAATATTGATTTAAAATTTGTTGTCTATTGTATTCTATTAGATTTTTCCTCGTTGAAGACTAACGATAATTTGTTGTATATTATCTTAGTCATAATATTCTTTTATCGAGCTAGTTGAGCTCACCCTTTTCCTTTTTGTTCCATTTTTTTCTCAGAGGCTAGAATATAAGCGAGTATTTGAGCCTGGGGGTATGGAATGAAGGTTCTGTAGAGAGTTGTTTAGTAGTCCTCACCATTTTTATAAAATTATGTATCAATAAATGTGATGAGAATTTCTTTGAGTATAGATATTGTCTAGAAGATAATATTTGTATTTAAACTCACAGTTTTACGGTTGTAATAATAAAGTTGTAGTTGTTTCGCATCATGTATTGAAAACTCGGAATGGGTGATGTATACCTATTTTGGGGCGCACAATTATTATGCAATATTATTAACCCTATTGTGATATATTCTATATCCCATTATTGTTTATCAACATGTTAGTATATATACCAAAATAGGTATACATCACCCATTTCCGAAAGTCAACACATGGTATGTAAACAACTACAACTTTATTATTACAACAAGAAACTCGTGAGTTTGAATACAAATAAATTATTATCTTCTGACAATATCTATACTCAAATAAATCCTCATCACATTTATTGATACATTATTTTACAAAAATGGTGAGGACTACTAAACAATCTCTCTCTAAAACCTTCATTCCATACTCCACTGCACTCGCTATATTCTCGCCTCCCGAGAAGAAAAAATGGAACAAAAAGGAAAAGGGTGAGCTCAACTAGCTCAAGAAAGAATATTATGACTAAGATAATATACAACAAATTATCGTTAGTCTTCAACAGGAAAAATCTAATGTAATACAATAGACAACAAATTTTAAATCAATATTCGCAATGAAATAATAATTCATTAGAAGAGTTAAGTAGAGAATGCAAACTACTATCTTCTATGTATGAATTTAAAAGTTCATCGCTCATCTTTTATCCCCTCAGAACATCAATCAATATACATCCGAATCAAATATTCATCTTTGCACTATGTGCCAAAGATATTCATCACTTGGTCATGTTCATCTAAACACTGCTCATCTTTGCACTGCACACGGCCAAAGATATTCTTCAGAAATCATTCATCTTTGCACTATGTGCCAAAGATATTCCATAATATCATCATTTAAGATCAAGATGATGAAAAATATTTTTAAAGAAACGAATCCAAAGGAAACAAAATGACAAGGATTAAGGATTAAGGATTCAGATTTTGTTTTATCCACGTCCAAAAATACCTCAAAAATAATCATAGTGGTGTAAAATTCAAGAATGATCAAAACATGGATACAATCAAAGCTAGTATCCGTAATAGATATATTTTGGACAAAAAAGAAGAAATTTTATTTTTATGAATTCAGAGATTCATGAATAGTGCCGATACGTGAATAAGAATCGTGAAAAAGATAGAAATTCCACAAAAAACATCTTCACGCTTCATTAATAGTACTGTGAATGAATAAGAATCGTGAATATAACTCATGAATAAGAACTCGTGAATAAGAACTCATGAATAGTCTACATGAAAAAGTTCCAAATTTGATAAAAAGTTCCAATCAATATTTCAAAGATAATGATATGAAGAAATAATATCATTTCGAGAAAAAATAATATCCCTTACTCTCAAAGATTAAGATTTCTAAATTCAAATACACCTGATATAAAGTCATGAGGAACTTGCAACCAGATAACAATACTCAAAGTATACTCAAAATACTCACAAGAATACGCCGATAATATAGAGAGAGAAAACTTCAGCTTCGTGTGATTTTCAATTCTAACCCAAGACCCTATTTATAGAAAACGCTAGAACACCAAAGTTAGTAAAATTTAATAAAATAATATATATATATTATAAATTTCCTACACATGCCTAGAATCTGATTTCAGCCATCAAACACATGCCACCTTCTAGAAAAAGTAACAAAAAAACGTTTTTCTAATTTTAAATATTTTAAACTTCCAAAAATCAATTATTTTGAGCTTCTAACTTCAATAATTCATAATAAATAGCCCTTTCATCAGAAAAAATTTGAATCTCATGAAGTTTTTATAGGAAATTCAATTTCTACAACTTTGCGTAAGAAAGTTTTTCCAAATTCCAAATAGAAATTGACCAAATCCACAAACGGGCGATTTTATTGTGCTATAATCAAATTTCACCAATAAATGGGGTCCACCGACATGTTTAACATGTTTTAAACATTTATTGCAACAAAAATACTCTTCCTCCTCAGATACTCATATATCCCACATTCGTTGTAAAAATATCACCATTATTATATTATTAAAATATAATAATATATTTAAATGAATTATTTTATCGTAAAAGATAAAATTTCAATTTTCAACAATTGTCACATTAAAAATTTTTCCATCTATATCCACATAAAATCAATATTTTTCTCATCATATGAATCAATAATTAATTATTCACAAATAATATTATGTAATCACAATATCGACAAACCAGCAGCTTCCCAGAAAGAGGGGCTTTCCAATAAGAATTTCTCCTCATCGGGCGCAAATTAGTGACCAAACTCTCCTTAGATGTAACTTTCTAGACATTGCCAATAATGTTATCTAATAATATTATTCAGATAATATGAATTATTGCTTCGATAATGAAAAAATATCGTAATGACAATTATCAAACAACAAAGAATATAAAATATCAACGCAAAGAATTATTAAATCAATAAAAAATATCAATAAAGAATTATCAGAACCATTATCGAGTAAAGGCCTTCACGTAAGAATCAATAATTGTGCAATACCGATGCTATCGTGTTTTAACCAATTTAGTATTTTAACAAAAGATAATCTCAGAATAACTACGCCGTTATTTTTAAACAACTTATATTTGCTCGCTTTCTTCATCCAATCGCTCGCATGGGCCCACACATGGTCGCTACCGTCAGCCGCATTTAATATTCCCCGACAAGCATTTAATATTCCACCACCAAACTAATATTCCCCGACAACAATGAATATTTTATAACCACTGCTTATTTTGAAATATTCATGATTTTACCCCTAACTATCCACATTAATCAAATCAACCCTTACTATTTCAAAATAATAAATAGAGAAAATTAAATTTCATTAATAAATAAGTTGGGGTCTTACAACCTCCCTCCTTATGAAATTTCGCCTCTAAATCGACGACGACGACTCGGTGTGTTTCAAAAGGTGAGGATACCTCGCTTTCATTTCCGCTTCCAATTCCCTGTGTCATTTCTCTATAAGCATGATTCCTCCACAAAACTTTAACTTGTGGTATGACCTTTTCATGCAGTAGGACATGCTCCTTCCTATCCAAGATCTTGACAGTACCTCCTCATACGCTAAGTCTTCTGGCTATCTCGTCCCGGTTCTAACTCTATAACGTGGTTCGGTCTTTCACATATTTATTTAAGTACGATATGTGAAACACATTATGAACACGTAGACATACTTTGAGGTAACGCGAGTCTATAGCTACATTTCCTACTCTGGCCAAGAATTTGAAATGGACCAATAAATCGTGGATCGAGCTTTTTCTCTTCCCAAATCTTGTAACTCCCTTCCACGGAGCAACTCGCAACAATACATGATCCCCTACACTAAATTCCACGCCCTTTCGATGAAGATCCGCGATAACTCTTTTGTCGATCTTGTGCCGCTTTGTATACGCTTGTTTAATCATTTGGATCTTTTCAGTAGTCATAATGCATACTAACTCGGGTCCCCAACAATGTTGCTTCACCCACCTCATCCCAACATATCGAGAGAGCTTACACTTTCATTCCCATATAATGCTTCAAATGGAGCCACACCTATACTTGCTCGATAATCGTTGTTGTAGGAGAATTCCACCAATGGTAAATACTTATCCCAACCGCCTTGAAGTCTAGGACATGTAGTCTTAATAGATCTTCAAGAGTTTGAATAGTCCTCTCGATTGTCTCGTCTGCTTGGGGATGGTGGTATGTCAACTAAATCAGAACTGCGCTCATAGCTTTTTTGCAAGCTAACCCAAAATCTTGAAGTGAATCTTGGGTCACGATCCAAACTATGGATATGTGCATGCCATGCAACCTCACAATCTCATTCACGCATATACTAGCAAGACGACGCTCAAGTGAATAAGTCTCCCAGACGGCAAGAAATGAGCAGATTTGGTTAATCTATCAACAATAACCCAAATAGCATTGATGCCTCGAGAAACCGTAGAAGACCCAGAACTAAATCCATGGTAATGTGTTCCCACTTCCATTTCGAATCTCAAGTGGTTGCAACGGACCCTTAGGTACTAGATGCTCCGCCTTTACACGCTGACAAGTTAAACACATCGAGATAAACTTTGCAATCTCTCTCTTCATATTGTTCCACCAAAATGTATGTCAAGATCACGATACATTTTAGTACTTCCGTGATGGATTGCAAATGGTGTATCAGGTGCCTCCATCATAATCTTGTACTTCAAATCGTAGTCGTTAGAACACAAAGTCTCAGAGTGGACTCAAGTATTCCTTCTTCATCAATTCTCGCCCTAATAGCTCCTTCTTCACTTTCTTCTTCATACGATCGCCCGGCCTGCTGGGCTCGAGCAACCTTAACTTTTTCTATTAAAGTCATTATTGCTCTACGCGATACTTGACATCATCGCACTCATTCCTCAAGATATGATCTTCTACTCAACGCGCCGCCTACCACGCTCGCTTTTCTCCAGATGGTATCAATAGTGTGGTCGTAGTCTTCAATAGCTCGAGAGCCAACACGCCGCATGTCGAGTTCTTTTTGAGTGAAGAAATATTTAAGGCTTTTATGGTCCAATATATCTCCACTTTCTCCCCATATAGATAAGGCTCCATATCTTTAGCGCTAAAACGATCGGGCCGCTAACTCTAGATCATGAGTAGGATAATTCCTCTCATACTCTTTTAAGTTGTCGCGAGGCATAGGCTATGACTTTCCCACGCTGCATGAGAACACATCCTAACCCTTTTGCTCAAGCATCGTCAGAGATAACAAATCCATCCAACCAGATGGTATTGTTAGAACAAAGCCAAATAAGTCTCCTCTAAGCTCTTGGAAACTCTTTTCTCGATTCTTCGCTCCAAACGAATTTTGTATCCTTCCGAAGTTAGCTGAGTTAATGGAGTAGCGATTCGAGAAAACCTTCCACTAATCTCCGATAATAACCAATTTAAGCCCAAAAGCTACGTGATTTTTGGCCACCGACTTTTGCTGTTCTAACTTTCAGATTGCTTCAATCTTCACGGATCAACAGATACTCCATGTTTCGACACCACGCGCCCAAGAAATGCTACTTCTCAAGCCGTAACTCGTGATTTCTTCAATTTGGCATATAGTTTGTTTTCACGAAGTTTTCGAGTACCAAATTTCAAATGGTGCTCATGATCTTCACGACTTTTTGAATATATGAGGATGTCATCAATAAAGACAACAACAAACCGATCCAAATATTCCTTGAATACTTGGCTCATCATATCCATGAAAGTCGCAGAGAGCATTAGTCAATCCCAAAGACATGACTAAGAATTCATAATGCCCATATCGAAGTTCTAAAGGCGCTTTGAATATCCTCGCTTCTAATCTTCACCGATGATATCCGTAATCTAAGATCGATTTTTGAAAAGAATTGTGCCCTCAGAATCGGTCAAACAAGTCATCAATACGAGGTAGAGGATACCTATTCTCGATGGTGACATGGTTCAATTCCCGATAGTCAATATAAAGTCGATACTCCCGCTTTTCTTCTTCTTTACAAATAAAACAGAGCACCCCAAGGAGATGTACTAGATTTAATGAAACCGATGTCCAACAATTCCTCAGAAGTTGGACCTTTAACTCCTCAAGTTCAATAGAGCCATTCGATATGGGGTTTTAGAAATGGGCTTTGTACCAAAGTTCAAGATCAATAAAGAATTCAACTTCACGCTCGGGGTAGACCGAAGTTCTTCAGAAATACGCCAGAAAGTCAATAACAACAGAATATTATTCAAATTTGACGTGTCTTTATTCAAATCCATAACATGGGCTAAGAAAGCTTTGACATCCGCTTTTTCAATAAACTAATAGCTTTTATGATTAGATATGATGTTGATTGATTTTAATGGTTTAGTTTGTTGAATTGCATAACAAAGTTGGTTAGAATATGAAAACTAACAACCTTATTTAAAACAATCAATTTTGGTATGATGAGTAGTTAACCAATCAATCCCTAAAATCACATCAAAAGCAAGTATCTTTAAAGAGATAAGGTCAATGTGTAAGGTGATGGTGCCAACTTGAATCAAACAAGATTTATAAACAAAAGGGATGATGAAAGTTTCTCCCAAACTGAGTTTCCACAGATAGTCAAAGTCTAATTTCTCCTGAGTCAAGTTTAAACGCTGAGCACAAGCAGAGAGAGATAAATGAATGGGTAGCACCCCAGATCAAGTAAGGTATAAACTTCGCAAGAATTTATAAATAGCTTACCCGTGATCACCTCGCTTGGGGTTCTCGATTATGACCACCACAACAAACGCTTCTTCCCTAACGCTGACTTTGACTTTTCTCGGGATGTTTTTGAGTCACCGCCCCTCACGAACTAGGTTTCGCCATCGCATAATCTCGAGCGATATGTCCTTCCTTTCCACAATTATAGCATACCTTGAACTGTCAGGGCGCTTGACCGATATGTCCTCTTTTTCAGATTATAGAAGATACGACCGGTGGTCGTTTCTCCTCCCTTAGAACCGGGGCTTGTCACGCAAGACCGCTGCCTTCACATGGTCGTTGTTAAATCTCCTCTTTAAAATCTCCTCCCGACTCGCTTCTTCTATTTTCATGGCTATGATTACCACCAGAGTGGTTACCATTTTTGTCTCATTCTGCTTTTCTCCTCCACGGTTATCATTATTTCGCTGATCGCTATCTCGCGTACGATCCTCGTCATGGTCCTCATTGAACTGCATTCGCTATCTCGCCTAATAATTGAGCCTCGCTAACAACATCCTAATAGAGAGAAAATTTACGAGAAATGAGATATTGTCGACGCCGGTTTCAAACCTCTCGTAAACATCCGCACATAACGCTCCTCATTCTCCACCAAATGAGGTGCAAACTCGATAACTCGCAAACTTTGCCTCGCATCGAGACACCGCCATGTTGTTTTGTTCTAACTGATGAACTCCACTTCTTCTTCATACGATTTAACACTTTCGTGAAAGTATTTGTCATTAAATAGTTTCAAACGCCTCCCAAGACATGCCGAAAAGGCCGATGGGTACGCTTCACGCACTCCCACCAAGAGTCCGCTTCGCCACTTTAACATAAAGGTGGCGAATGGAACCTTCGTTCTTCCGCATCCCAAGACATCGAATATCTTGTAATTTGTTTTGACCCATGTTTCCGCCATGATCGGATCCGCTTTCCTTAAATTCGTGGTCCCAACTTCGAATCGCTGGGTCGTGATAACCCGTGAATTGCTATCATTTCTCCTCAGATTTTGAACACGAAGTCTCCTCGTCTCGATTTTTGCATGAATCGCAAAAAGCTTCTAAACATCCCTCGCTCATCATCTCGCTTCATGGTGTTGTTCACAGGAGGAACATTGCCATTGCTGACGCTCTCCTCGCTGGTAGTACAGCGCCTCCACTGGCCTCATTTCCATTGTTAATATTCTCAACGACATTCTCAAATATCGCCATAAAACAAGGGTTAATTAAGGAAATCAATATATCACATAATATCCTTATATATCGACCAACTAACAAATAAGCTTAGTAGGACACACTAGCCAAGGATTTACTCGCCTCTCCTCCTAGTTCTATTCCCCGATCTCCGCCAGAGATCATATCCCTAAGCTCGATACCAACCGTGACGCCCCCAAAATAGGTATACATCACCCATTCCGAGTTGTCATACATCACCCACGAATATGTCAATACATGGTACGTAAACAACTACAACTTTATTATTACAACAAGAAATCGTGAGTTTGAATACAAATATTATCTTCTAGATAATATCTATACTCAAATAAATCCTCATCACATTTATCGATACATTATTTTACAAAATGGTGAGGACTACTAAACAACTCTCTAGAACCTTCATTCCATACCCCGACTGCATTTCGCTATATTCTCGCCCCCGAGAAGAAAAATGGAACAAAAAGGAAAAGGGTGAGCTCAACTAGCCCAAGAAAGAATATTACGACTAAGATAATATACAACAAATTATCGTTAGTCTTCAACAGAAAAATCTAATAATACAATAGACAACAAATTTTAAATCAATATTCGCAATGAAATAATAATTCATTAGAAGAGTTAAGTAGAGAATGCAAACTACTATCTTCTATGTATGAATTTAAAAGTTCATCGCTCATCTTTTATCCCCAGAACATCAATCAATATACATCCGAATCAAATATTCATCTTTGCACTACAGCCAAAGATATTCATCACTTGGTCATGTTCATCTAAACACTGCTCATCTTTGCACTACGTGCCAAAGATATTCTTCGAAATCATTCATCTTTGCACTACAAAGCCAAAGATATTCAATAATATCATCATTTAAGATCGAAGATGATGAAAAAATATTTTAAAGAAACGAATCCAAAGGAAACAAAATGACAAGGATTAAGGATTAAGGATTCAGATTTTTGTTTTATCCATGTCCAAAAATACCTCAAAAATAATCATAGTGGTGTAAAATTCAAGAATGATCAAAACATGGATACAATCAAAGCTAGTATCCGTAATAGATATTTGGACAAAAAGAAGAAAATTTTTCTATGAATAAGGTCAGATCGTGATAACGTGAATAAAGGCCGATACGTGAATAGTAAGACACCAAAAGATAGAAATTCCACAAAAACATCTTCACGCTTCACTTAATAGTCGTGAATAAGAATCGTGAATAAGAACTAATGAATAGTAACTCGTGAATAAGAATCATGAATAGTAACTCGACACATGAAAAAGTTCCAAATTTGATAAAAGTTTCAATCAATATTTCAAAGATAATGATATGAAGAAATAATATCATTCGAGAAAAAAATAATATCCCTTACTCTCGAAAGATCAAGATTTTTAACCGAATAACCTGATATAAAGGTCAGAACTTGCAACCGATAACAATACTCAAAGTATACTCAAAATACTCACAAGAATACGCCGATAATATAGAGAGAAAACTTCATTTTCGTGTGATTTTCAATTCTAACCCAAGACCCTATTTATAGAAAACGCTAGAACACAAAAGGTAAAATTTAATAAAATAATAATATATATATATAAATTTCCTTACACACATGCCTAGAATCTGATTTCAATTCCATCAAACACATGCCACCTAGCCCAAAAAAGTAAGAAAAACGTTTTTTAATAAAAAATATTTTAAACTTCCAAAATCAATTATTTTGAGCTTCTAACTTCAATAATTCATAATAAATAGCCCTTTTCATCAAAAAAATTGAATCTCGAGAGTTTTTATAGGAAATTCAATTTCTACAACTTTGCGTAAGAAAGTTTTTCCAAATTCCAAATAGAAATTGACCAAATCCACAAACCAAGCGATTTTATTGTGCTATAATCAAATTTCAACCAATAAATGGGGTCCACCGACACATGTTTAACATGTTTTAAACATTTATTGCAACAAAAATACTCTTCCTCCTCAGATACTCATATATCCCACATTCGTTGTAAAAATATCACCATTATTATATTATTAAAATATAATAATATATTTAAATGAATTATTTTATCGTAAAAAGATAAAATTTCAATTTTCAACAATTGTCACATTAAAAATTTTTCCATCTATATCCACATAAAATCAATATTTTTCTCATCATATGAATCAATAATTAATTATTCACAAATAATATTATGTAATCACAATATCGACAACTGTGCAGCTCCTCAGAAAGTAGGGCTTTCCAATAAGAATTTCTCCTTCATCATGCGCCGCAATTAGTGACCAAACCTCTCCTTAGATGTAACTTTCTAGACATTGCCAATAATGTTATCTAATAATATTATTCAGATAATATGAATTATTGCTTCGATAATGAAAAAAATATCGTAATGACAATTATCAAACAACAAAGAATATAAAATATCAACGCAAAGCAATTATTAAATCAATAAAATATCGAATAAAGAATTATCGAACCATTATCGAGTAAAGGCCTTCACGTAAGAATCAATAATTGGTGCAATACCGTGTGCTATCGTGTTTTAACCAATTTAGTATTTTAACAAAGATAATCTGTGAATAACTACGCCGTTATTTTTAAACAACTTATATTTCGCTGCTTTTTTCATCCAATCGCTTTCAGCATGGGGCCCATACACGGTCGCTCGCTCCGCATTTAATATTCCCCGACAAAGATTTAATATTCCACCACCAAACTAATATTCTCCGACAACAATGAATATTTTATAACCACTTGCTTATTTTGAAATATTTCACATGATTTTACCCCTAACTATCCACATTAATCAAATCAACCCTTACTATTTCAAAATAATAAATAGAGAAAATTAAATTTCATTAATAATAAGTTGGGGTCTTACAAACGCATTCTGTGTTTCAAAAGGTGAGGATACCTCGCTTTCATTTCCGCTTTCCAATTCCTGTGTCATTTCCTCTATAAGATGATTCCTCCACAAAACTTTAACTTGTGGTAATGAATTTTCATACAGTAGGACATGCTCCTTCCTATCCAAGATCTTGACAGTACCTCCTCATACGCTAAGTCTTCGCTATCTCGTCCTGGCTTCTAACTCTATAACGTGGTTCGGTCTTTCACATATTTATTAAGTACGATATGTGAAACACATTATGAACATTTAGACATACTTTGAGGTAACGCGAGTCTATAGCTACATTTCCTACTCTTGGTCAAGAATTTGAAATGGACCAATAAATCGTGGATCGAGCTTTCTCTCTTCCCAAATCTTGTAACTCCCTTCCACGGAGCAACTCTCGCAACAATACATGATCCCCTACACTAAATTCCACGCCCTTTCGATGAAGATCCGTGATAACTCTTTTTGTCGATCTTGTGCCGCGGTTGTATACGTTGTCAATCATTTGGATCTTTTCCGTAGTCATACGCATACTAACTCCCAGTCCCAACAATGTTGCTTCACCCACCTCATCCCAACATACCGGGAGAGCTTACACTTTCGCCCATATAATGCTTCAAATGGAGCCACACCTATACTTGCTCGATAATCGTTGTTGTAGGAGAATTCCACCAATGGTAAATACTTATCCCAACCGCCCTTGAAGTCTAGGACACAGTAGTCTTAATAGATCTTCAAGAGTTTGAATAGTCCTCTCGATTGTCCGTCCGCTTGAGGATGGTATGCCAACTAAATCAGAACTGCGCTCATAGCTTTTTTTGCAAGCTAACCCAAAATCTTGAAGTGAATCTTGGGTCACGATCCAAAACTATGGATACAGCATGCCATGCAACCTCACAATCTCATTCACGTATATACTAGCAAGACGCTCAAGGAATAAGTCTCTCCAGATCGGCAAGAAATGAGCAGATTTGGTTAATCTATCAACAATAACCCAAATAAAGATTGATGCCTCGAGAAACCGTAGGAAGACCCAGAAACTAAATCCATGGTAATGTGTTCCCACTTCCATTTCGGAATCTCAAGTGGTTGCAACGGACCCTTAGGTACTAGATGCTCCGCCTTTACACGCCGACAAGTTAAACACATCGAGATAAACTTTGCAATCTCTCTCTTCATATTGTTCCACCAAAATGTATGTCAAGATCACGATACATTTTAGTACTTCCGTGATGGATTGCAAATGGTGTATTGTGTGCCTCCATCATAATCTTGTACTTCAAATCGTAGTCGTTAGGAACACAAAGTTCAGAGAGGACTCAAGTATTCCTTCTTCATCAATTCTCGCCCTAATAGCTCCTTCTTGTACTTTCTTCTTCATACGCGACTCCCGGCCTCATGGGCTCGAGCAACCTTAACTTTTTCTATTAAAGTTGGCTCTACGCAGATACTTGACATCATCGCACTCATTCCTCGAGATATGATCTTCTTCTACTCAACGCCACGCCTACCACGCTCGCTTTTCCCAGATGGTATCAATAGTGTGGTCGTAGTCTTCAATAGCTCGAGCCAACGTCACGCCGCCAAGATGTTGAGTTCTTTTGAGTGAAGAAATATTTAAGGCTTTTTATGGTCCGAATATATCTCCACTTTCTCCCCATATAGATAGTGCTCCATATCTTTAGCAATAAAACGATCGGGCCGCTAACTCTAGATCATGAGTAGGATAATTCCTCTCATACTCTTTTAAGTTGTCGCGAGGCATAAAGCTATGACTTTCCCACGCTGCATGAGAACACATCCTAACCCTTTGCCTCAAGCATCATCAGAGATAACAAATCCATCCGAACCGATGGTATTGTTAGAACAGTGCCAAATAAGTCTCCTCTAAGCTCTTGGAAACTCTTCTCGATTCTTCGCTTCCAAACGAATTTTGTATCCTTTCGAAAGTTAATGAAGTTAATGGAGTAGCGATTCGAGAAAACCTTCCACTAATCTCCGATAATAACCAAATAAGCCCAAAAGCTACGATTTTACCACCGATTTTGCTGTTCTAACTTCAGATTGCTTCAATCTTCACCGGATCAACAGATACTCCATGTTTCGACACCACGCGCCCAAGGAATGCTACTTCCTCAAGCCGTAACTCGTGATTTCTTCAATTTGGCATATAGTTTGTTTTCACGAAGCCTTTCGAGTACCAAATTTCAAATGGTGCTCATGATCTTCACGACTTTTGGAATATATGAGGATGTCATCAATAAAGACAACAACAAACCGATCCAAATATTCCTTGAATACTTGGCTCATCATATCCATGAAAGTCATAGGAGCATTAGTCATCCCAAAAAGACATGACTAAGAATTCATAATGCCCATACCGAAGTTCAAGGCGCCTTTGAATATCCTCGCCTAATCTTCACCGATGATATCCGTAATCTAAGATCGATTTTTGAAAAGAATTGTGCCTTGCAGAATCGGGTCAAACAAGTCATCAATACGAGGTAGAGGATACCTATTCTCGATGGTGACATGGTTCAATTCCCCGATAGTCAATATAAAGTCGTCGATACCCCGCTCTTTCTTCTTTACAAATAAAACAGAGCACCCCAAGGAGATGTACTAGACGAATGAAACCGATGTCCAACAATTCCTCGTAGTTGGACCTTTAACTCCTCAAGTTCAATAGAGCCATTCGATATGGGGTTTTAGAAATGGGCTTTGTACTCAGTTCAAGATCAATAAAGAATTCAACTTCACGCTCGGGGTAGACCGGAAGTTCTTCAGAAATACGCCAGAAAGTCAATAACAACAGAATATTATTCAAATTTGACGTGTCTTTATTCAAATCCATAACATGGGCTAAGAAAGTTTCGACATCCGCTTTTTCAATAAACGAATAGCTTTTATGATTAGATATGATGTTGATTGATTTTAATGGTTTAGTTGCTTGAATTGCATAACAAAGTTGGTTAGAATATGAAAACTAACAACCTTATTTAAAACAATCAATTTTGGTATGATGAGTAGTTAACCAATCAATCCCTAAAATCACATCAAAAGCAAGTATCTTTAAAGAGATAAGGTCAATGTGTAAGGTAATGGTGCCAACTTGAATCAAACAAGATTTATAAAAAAGTGGATGTGATGAAAGTTTCTCCTAACTGAGTTTCCACAGATAGGTCAAAGTCTAATTTCTCCTGAGTCAAGTTTAAACGCTGAGCACAAGGAGAGAGATAAATGAATGGGTAGCACCCAGATCAAGTAAGGTATAAACTTCGCAAGAATTTATAAATAGCTTACCCGTGATCACCTCGCTTGGGTTCCTCGATTATGACCAACCACAACAAACGCCTTCCCTAATCGCTGACTTTGACTTTTTTCGGGATGTTTTTCGAGTCACCGTCCCCACGAAACTAGGTTTCGCCATCGCATAATCTCGAGCGATATGTCCTTCCTTTCCACAATTATAGCATACCTTGAACTGCTCAGGGCGCTTGACCGATATGTCCCTCTTTTCCATGATTATAAGATACGACCGGTGGTCGTTTTCCTCCCTTAGAACCAGCTTGTCACGCAAGACCGCTGCCTTCACATGGTCGTTGTTAAATCTCCTTTTAAAATCTCCTCCCGACTCGCTTCTTCTATTTTCACGGCTATGATTACCACCAGAGTGGTTACCATTTTTGTCCGTCTCATTTCTTTTCTCCACCGGTTATCATTATTCTGCTGATCGCTATCTCCGTACGATCCTCGTCATGGTCCCTCATTGACCATACTCAAGTATCTCGCTTCTAATAATTGAGCCTCGTTAACAACATCCTAATAGAGAGAAAATTTATGAGAAATGAGATATTGTCGACGCCGTTTCAAACCTCTAAGTAAACATCCGCCATATACGCTCCTCATTCTCCACCAAATGAGGTGCAAACTCGATAACTCGCAAACTTTGCCTCGCATCGAGACACCGCCATGTTGTTTTGTTCTAACTGATGAACTCCACTTCCTTCATACGATTTAACACTTTCGTGAAAGTATTTGTCATTAAATAGTTTCAAACGTCTCCCAAGACATGCCGAAAAGGGCCGGATGGGTACGCTTCACGCATCTCCCACCAAGAGTCCGCTTCGCCCACTTAACATAAAGGTGGCGAATGGAACCTTTCGTTCTTCCGCATCCCAAGACATCGAATATCTTGGTAATTTGTTTTGACCCATGTTTCCGCCATGATCGGATCCGCTTTCCTTAAATTCGTGGTCCCAACTTTGAATCGCTTGGGTCGTGACAACCCGTGAATTGCTATCATTTCTCCTCAGATTTTGAACACGAAGTCTCCTCGTCCTCGATTTTGCATGAATCGCAAAAAGCTTCTAAACATCCCCTCGCTCATCATCTCGCCAGCTGGTGTTGTTCACAGAGGAACATTGCCACTGCTGTGCACGCTCTCCTCGCTGGTGAGTACAAAGGCCTCCACTGGCCTCATTTCCATTGTTAATATTCTCACGACATTCTCAAACATCGCCATAAAACAAGGGTTAATTAAGGAAATCAATATATCACATAATATCCTTATATATCGACCAACTAAAAAATAAGCTTAGTAGGACACACTAGCTAAGGATTTACTCTGCCTCCCTCCTCCTAGTTCTATTCCCCAGAGATCTCCGCCCAGAGATCATATCCCTAAGCTCGATACTATCAACCGGAGTGACGACCCAATCAGAAGTCCCAAAATAGGTATACATCACCCATTCGAGTATGTCACCCATACATGGTATGTAAACAACTACAACTTTTTATTATTACAACAAGAAACTGTGAGTTTGAATACAAATATTATCTTCTGATAATATCTATACTCAAATAAATCCTCATCACATTTATTGATACATTATTTTACAAAATGGTGAGGACTACTAAACAACTCTTTCTAAAACCTTCATTCCATACCCCGACTGCATCGCTATATTCTCGCCTCCCGAGAAGAAAAATGGAACAAAAAGGAAAAGGGTGAGCTCAAACTAGCTCAAGAAAGAATATTATGACTAAGATAATATACAACAAATTATCGTTAGTCTTCAACAGAAAAATCTAATAGAATACAATAGACAACAAATTTTAAATCAATATTCGCAATGAAATAATAATTCATTAGAAGAGTTAAGTAGAGAATGCAAACTACTATCTTCTATGTATGAATTTAAAAGTTCATCGCTCATCTTTTATCCCTCAGAACATCAATCAATATATATCCGAATCAAATATTCATCTTTGCACTACATGTGCCAAAGATATTCATCACCGGGCCTGGTCATGTTCATCTAAACACCTGCTCATCTTTGCACCACTGCCAAAGATATTCTTCAGAAATCATTCATCTTGCACCACAAAGCCAAAGATATTCCATAATATCATCATTTAAGATCGAAGATGATGAAAAATATTTTTAAAGAAACGAATCCAAAGGAAACAAAATGACAAGGATTAAGGATTAAGGATTCAGATTTTGTTTTATCCACGCCCAAAAATACCTCAAAAATAATCATAGTGGTGTAAAATTCAAGAATGATCAAAACATGGATACAATCAAAGCTAGTATCCGTAATAGATATTTTGGACAAAAAGAAGAAATTTTATTTTTTATGAATAAGGTCAGATATCGTGAATAAGTGTCAGATACGTGAATAAAATCCGACACCAAAAGATAGAAATTCCACAAAAACATCTTCACGCATCTTCCAAATTTACTCGTGAATAAAACTTCGTGAATAAGAATCTCATGAATATAACTCGTGAATAATGATATTGAAATAAAATAATGAAAAAGTTCCAAATTTGATAAAAGTTCCAATAATATTTCAAAGATAATGATATTGAAGAAATAATATCATTCGAGAAGAAAATAACATCCCTTACCTCGAAAAGATTAAGACTTTAATTCGAATACTATGATATAAGTCAAGGAACTTGCACCGCCTAACAATACTCAAAGTATACTCAAAATACTCACAAGAATACGCCGATAATATAGAGAGAGAAAACTTCAGCTTTCGTGTGATTTTCAATTCTAACCCAAGACCCTATTTATAGAAAACGCTTAGAACACCAAAGCAGTAAAATTTAATAATATTAATAATATATATATAAATTTCCTACACATGCCTAGAATCTGATTTCAGCCATCAAACACATGCCACATTCTACCAAAAAGTAAGAAAAAACGTTTTTTCTAATTTTTAAATATTTTAAACTTCCAAAATCAATTATTTTTGAGCTTCTAACTTCAATAATTCATAATAAATAGCCCTTTCATCGTAAAAATTGAATCTCAGAGTTTTTATAGGAAATTCAAATTTCTACAACTTTGCGTAAGAAAGTTTTTCCAAATTCCAAATAGAAATTGACCAAATCCACAAACCAAGCGATTTTACATGCTATAATCAAATTTCAACCAATAAATGGGGTCCACCGACATGTTTAATATGTTTTAAACATTTATTGCAACAAAAATACTCTTCCTCCTCAGATACTCATATATCCCACATTCGTTGTAAAAAATATCACCATTATTATATTATTAAAATATAATAATATATTTAAATGAATTATTTTATCGTAAAAAGATAAAATTTCAATTTTCAACAATTGTCACATTAAAAATTTTCTCCATCTATATCCACATAAAATCAATATTTTCCTCATCATATGAATCAATAATTAATTATTCACAAATAATATTACGTAATCACAATATCGACAACTGTGCAGCTCCTGTGAAAGAGGGGCTTTCCAATAAGAATTTCTCCTCATCGGGCGCAGCAATTAGTGACCAAACCTCTCCTTAGATGTAACTTTCTAGACATTGCCAATAATGTTATCTAATAATATTATTCAGATAATATGAATTATTGCTTCGATAATGAAAATATATGTGTAATGACAATTATCAAACAACAAAGAATATAAAATATCAACGCAAACAATTATTAAATCAATAAAATATCGAATAAAGAATTATCGTAACCATTATCGAGTAAAGGCTTTCACGTAAGAATCAATAATTGGTGCAATACCGTGATTATGCCATCGTGTTTTAACCATTTAGTATTTTAACAAAGATAATCTCAGAATAACTACGCCGCTATTTTTAAACAACTTATATTTGCTGCTTTTTTTCATCCAATCGCTTCTCAAGCATGGGCCCATATTTGGTCGCTACTGGTCGCATTTAATATTATTCTCGACAAAGATTTAATATTCCATTTACCAAACTAATATTTCCCGACAACAATGAATATTTTATAACCACTTGCTTATTTTGAAATATTTCATGATTTTACCCCTAACTATCCACATTAATCAAATCAACCCTTACTATTTCAAAATAATAAATAGAGAAAATTAAATTTCATTAATAATAAGTTTCATTTAGGGTTTAAAAAATAAAATAAAAATTAGTTTCTAAAATTTGTAATTAGGGTTTTCTAAATTAGATTAGTTTTCTAATTACTTTATACTGAGAATATTAGGGTTTAATATCACTAATTATAATTAACATTACTAAATAATCAATTTGGGTTTATACTTTTGGTAATTAGGGATACTAAATTATAATTAGGGTTTTCAATTACTAAATTAGGGGTTCTAGTTTAGTAATTAGGGTTTAACAATTTAGGGTTTCCATAATTAACAATTGTAATTCTAATACTTGTTAATTAATCACATTAACACAATCACCAATCAATCTTGAACTCTAATTTGAGTTTAAATTAGGGTTTAGCATTTAAAATTAGGATTTTTAATAACTTAGGGTTTTAAAAATTATTTAGGGTTTCTAAATTTTAATTAGGGTTTACCTAATTAATCATTTAATACACAACATAAAACATATAACATAGTTATAAACATTCTTAAACTCACAATTGATTTTCAAATTAGGGTTTCCCCCAGTAGAACTAGGGTTTACCCAATTAATATTAGGGTTTTAAAAATATAAATCATAATTGACCAATCATTGACAGTACGTACATACAGTACATATTTATAGCACTGAAAAATTAAAATATAATTAATATTATATTATTATTCTCATTCCTTGATCAAAATCCAAAATTAGGGGTTTGGATTCCATATCCGATTTATTCTCCCATATTTAACCTTAATAATTAAGGTAAAATAATTAACTTAATAATCTGTACAAAATGCATATAATAAAATAATTATTATAATTATTCTAAAAATCACTCCATATATTATTTCAATAATATATGATTATATTTTCATGGAAAATAATTAATAAAATATTTCGATGTTACGTAAATATGTGGACGACCCGAACCACATTATTGAGTTAGAACCAGACAAGATAGCAGAAGATTTAACGTACGAGGAGGTACCAGTCAAGATCTTGGATAGGAAGGAGCATGTCCTACGCACGAAATTTCATAAGGAGGGGAGGTTGTAAGACCCCAACTTTTTATAAATAAAGATTTAATTTCTCTAATTATTATTTTGAAATAGTAAGGGGTTGATTTGATTAATGTGGTTAGTTATGGGTAAAATGCACAAATATTTTAAATAAGCAAGTGGTTATAAAATACTCATTATTGTAGGAGAATATTCGTTTGGTCGTGGAATATTCTTGCGTCGAGAGAATATTCATGACGACGCAATCTTTTGTGGGCCCCATAATGGAAAGCGATTGGATGAAGAAAACGACAAGTATAAGTCGTTTATAAATAGCGCCTTAATTATTCTCAATTAATCTTGTTGGAATACCCGGTGATTAAAAAAGCGAAGAATACGCGTTGTCGCACAAAAGATAGATACCAGTATTGCACCAATTATTGATTCTTACGTAAGAAGGCCTTTACTCAATAATTGTTATAGTAATTCTTATTCAAGATTTTATTGATTGATAATTCACTGCGTTGATTCTTTTATATTCTTTGTTGTTTCAATAATTGTCACTTACTACAATTATTTTCCATTATCGAAGCTAATAATTCATATTATCTGAATAATATTATTAGAAAATATTATTGGCAATGTCTAGAAAGCTCGCTCAAGGAGAGGTTTGGTCACCTAATCAGCGCTATGATAAGGAAAATTCTTATTGGAAAGCCCCTCTTTCACAGGAGCTACCGGTTGCGGTGATGAATAATTAATTATTGATTTATATGATGAAGAAAATATTAATTTTATGTGGATATAGATGGAGAAAATTTTTAAAGTGACAATTGTTGAAAATTGATATTTTATCTTTTTCGATAAAATAATATTTTATTATATAATTATAATATAATAATGATGATATTTTTTACAATGAATGTGTGATCTATGATTATATGAGGAGAAAGAGTATTTTTTGTTGCATTAAATGATTAACACATGTTTTGTGTGTCGGTGGACCCCATTTCTCGATTGAAATTTGATTATAGCACGAAAAATTGTCCAGTATGTGGATTTTTGGTCCAATTTTGTTTGGAATTTGGAAGATCTTTCTTCTACAAAGTTGTAGAGAATTGAATTTCCTATAAAAAGTTTGAGATTCGAATTTTCTGATAAAAGGGCTATTTATTATGAATTATTAAAGTTAGAAGTTAAAATAATTGATTTTGGAAGATTTAATTATTTATTTTATGAAAAATGTTTTTCTTATTTTTTTTCTAGAAGGTTAGCATGTGAAATCTTGAAATTCAGATTCTTGGGTGGTGGGCTTGAATTTTTATTATATAAAATTATTTTAATAAATTTTCTACTTTTGGTGTTCTAGCAATTTCTATAAATAGGGTGCTTGGGTTAGAATTGAAAATCATGCGTAAACCTGAAATCTTTTCTCTCTTTCTCTCTCGATATATTGAAGCGTATTCTTGTGAGTATTTTGATACTTTGAGTGTTGCTATATCGGGTGCAAGTTCAAGTCATAGTTATATCAGGTGTTTCAACTAGAAGCACTTATTCTTTCAAGGTAAGGGATGTTATTTTCTTCTCAAATGATATTATTTCTTCAATATCATTATCTTAGAAATATTGGTTGGAACTTTTATCAAATTTGGAACTTTTTTCATATCAGGGTTACTATTCATGAGTTACTATTCACGAGTTACAATTCACGAGTTACTATTCACGAGTACTTATTCACGTAGCATGATGATTTTTGGTGAAATTTCTATCTTTTAGTGTCGGAGTTACTTATTCACGTATACGGCAGACTATTCACTTAATCTGTGACTATTCATTCAGAAAAATTAAATTTTGTTTTTCGTCCAAAATATCTATTATGGATACTAGCTTTGATTGTATCCATGTTTTGATCATTCTTGAATTTTACTCCACTCTGATTACTTATGAAGTATTTTTGAACTTGGATTGTGTAAAGTACGAATCCTTAATATTTATTCTTTTGTTTCACAGGATTCGTTTTCTTTAAAATATTTTTCATCATCCTTAGTCCTAAATGATGATATAACTGAATATCTTTGGCCCGTAGTGCAAAGATGAATGATTTTATGATGAATATCTTTGGCCGTAGTGCAAAGATGAGCAGTGTTTAGATGAACATGACTAATTGGTGAATATCTTTGGCTTTTTGTAGTGCA
This sequence comes from Panax quinquefolius, assembly GCA_020205615.1. Taxonomy (NCBI): domain Eukaryota; kingdom Viridiplantae; phylum Streptophyta; class Magnoliopsida; order Apiales; family Araliaceae; genus Panax; species Panax quinquefolius. Next base: position 34,507,950 of record CM035151.1, read on the forward strand.
AAGATGAATATTTGATTTATGATGTATATTGATTGATGTTACAGGGATAAAATATCGATGATGGACTTTTAAATTCATAGATGATAGTAGATTTCATTCTCTACTTAACTCTTCTAATGAATTGTTGTTTCTGCGATTGTTGATCTAAAAATTATTGTCTATTGTATTCTATCGATTTTTCCTGTTGAAGACTAAGGATAATTTGTTGTACATTATCTTAGTCATAATATTCTTTCTTTGGGCTAGTTGAGCTCACCCTTTTCCTTTTTGTTCTATTTTTTTTTCTCGTGAGAGGCGAGAATATAAGCGGGAACTAGTCGGGGTGTGGAGTAATGGTTCAAGACACTTGTTTTAGTAGTCCTCACTATTTTGTAAAATAGTGTATCAATAATTATAATGAGGACTTATTTGAGTGTGGATATTATGCAGAAGACAATATTTGTATTTAAACTCAAAGTTTATGTGTTGTCGTATTTTTTACGACAATTATATTAATGAAGTTGTAGTCGTTTTACGTACCATGTATTTGGCGACTTCGTAATGGGTTGGATGGAATGGACCTATTTTGGGGGCGTCACAATTGGTATCGAGCTTAGGGATATGATCTGGCGAAGATCGGGGGAATAGAACTAGGAGGGGAGAGCGAGTAAATCCTTCGCTAGTGTGTCCTACCTAAGCTTATTTGTTGGTGGGTCGTAATATAGGGGTATTATGTGATTTGTTAATTTGTTAAATTAACCCTTGTTTTGTGGCAGTATTTGAAAATGGCAGATGAAAATGTTAACAATGGAGTGAATGAGACCGTGGAGACACCTCTAATCATCAACCAGGTCAATGTGATTAGAGATATCCATGTGGTGATTGAGGAATTAAAAGTTGCACTCAAGCTAGTCCTAAAGGTAGAATCGAGAGTGAGGAAGAAGAGGAACACGAGGATGATTTATTAAAAGAACTTATTGATCAAAATGTAGAATTGCAAAATCGTATTCATGAGTTAGAAGAGCAGGCTAAAGAACGGCAGGCGGTCGTGGAACAAAGGGATGCAACAATTCAAAATTGTATTACCCGATGTGTGATGGTTAAACAGAAGCACTCTTTGGCAGAGTATACGATATTAAAGTCGGAATCCCGAGAATTCAAATGTCAAGGAGCAACGAAAGAAAAAAAGCGAACGAGCAGTGAGAATGAAAGATCATGGGTAAAAAAGTCGCACGACGCGTTGATATTGTGGAAAGAGAAGTCCGGTCTAAGAAAGCTAAAATAGATGATATTTATTTCTCTTTTTCGACAGCAATTGGGAGAATCCAGCATCGAGTTTTGAATTACCATGACGAGGAATCGAACGAAGTTATCACGGGTTAGTTAATTATAAATTTTTGCGAAGTTTATACCTTACTTGATATTGGTTCTATCCATTCTTTTATCTCACTTGTTTGCGCTCAACGTTTAAATTTGACTCCGGAGAGATTAGAATTTGACTTATCGGTTGAAACTCCGTTAGGAGAAACCTTCATTACATGTGCTATCAAAGTCTTGGATGAAAGTCACAGTTTTGAATGACATTTCTATTGTTAATAAATTTCCTGATGTATTCTTGAAGACTTCTTAGCCTACCCCTAGAACGTGAAATTGAATTTTGTATTGACCCCAGTACAAAACCCATTTCTTCAACCCTTAAATATTTCTTCACATAAAACGATAGTATCATGCGCCAAAGACGTTGGCTCGAGCTGTTGAAGATTACGATTATACCATTCAATACCATTGTAGGAAAAACGGACGTGGTAGCTGACGCGTTGAGTAAAAGATCGTATGCGTTTACGAGTGCGATATTGTTAACACAAAGACCCATTTCGTATGACTTACAAAAGATGGAGATAGAGTTAAAGATTCCAAGAATCTGCGTGAAGATAACGAATATACAATTAGAATCGACTTTAATCGATAAATTTAAAGCTGCTCAAGCTACAGACTTGGAGTTGATGAATATGAAGAAGAAGATGCAAGAAGTCGTTATTCCAAAAGGGAGAATCGGCGATGTGAGGAAAGCTCAAACCTTTGATTTATTAGTCCATTTGAAATCCTCGATTGAATAGGAACTATGGCCTATAGACTCGCTTTACAGCCCCAAATATGACGCGTGTTCAACGTTTTTCACAAAACGATGTTACGTAAATTATGTGGACGACCGAACCACATTATTGAGTTAGAACCAGACAAGATAGCAGAAGATTTAACGTACGAGGAGGTACCAGTCAAGATCTTGGATAGGAAGGAGCATATCCTACACACGTCAATTTCGAGGATGAAATTTCATAAGGAGCGGAGGTTGTAAGACCCCAACTTTTTATAAATAAAGATTTAATTTCTCTAATTATCATTTTGAAATTATAAGTGGTTGATTTGATTAATGTGGTTAGTTATGGGTAAAATGCACAAATATTTTAAATAAGCAAGTGGTTATAAAATACTCATTGTTGTCGGAGAATATTCGTTTGGTCGTGGAATATTCTTGTTTGAGAATATTCGTATGATGGTATAATCTTTTGTGGGCCCTATAATGGAAAGCGATTGGATGAAGAAAACGACAAGTATAAGCCGTTTATAAATAGCGGTATAATTATTCCAGATTAATCTTGTTGGAATACGGTGGTTAAAAAACAAGAATGTCGGCGTTGTCGCGACAAGAAAGACACTGTGGTATTGCACCAATTATTGATTCTTACGTGAAGAAGGCACTACTCAATAATTGTTATAGTAATTCTTATTCAAAGATTTTATTGATTCAATAATTGCTTTGCGTTGATTCTTTTATATTCTCGTTGTTTCAATAATTGTCACTACACGGTATTTTCCATTATCAAGCAATAATTCATATTATCTGAATAATATTATTAGAAAATATTATTGGCAATGTCTAGAAAGTTACATCTAAGGAGAGGTTTGGTCACCTAATTCTTGCGCATGATAAGGAAAAATTCTTATTGGAAAGCCCCTCTTTCTGAAGGAGCGGTCAGTTGCAAGATTGTAATTCTCGTAATATTATTTATGAATAATTAATTATTGATTTATATGATGAAGAAAATATTAATTTTATGTGGATATAGATGGAGAAAATTTTTAAAGTGACAATTGTTGAAAATTGATATTTTATCTTTTCTGATAAAATAATATTTTATTATATAATTATAATATAATAATGATGATATTTTTACAATGAATGTGTGATCTATGATTATATGAGGAGAAAGAGTATTTTTGTTGCATTAAATGATTAACACATGTTTTGTGTGTCGGTGGACCCCATTTCTTGACTGAAATTTGATTATAGCCTGAAAAATCGTCCGTATGTGGATTTCGGTCAATTTCTATTTGGAATTTAGAAACACTTTCTTCTACAAAGTTGTAGAGAATTGAATTTCCTATAAAAAGTCGCAAGATTCAAATTTTCTGATAAACGGGCTATTTATTATGAATTATTGAAGTTCTGAAGTTCCGAAATAATTGATTTTTGGAAGATTTAATTATTTATTTTATGAAAAATGTTTTTTCTTATTTTTTTTCTAGAAGGTTAGCATGTGTGAATTACTGAAATTCAGATTCTTGGGTGGTGGGCTTGAATTTTTATTAAATAAAATTATTTTAATAAATTTTCTGCTTTGGTGTTCTAAGCAATTTCCTATAAATAGGGTGCTTAGGTTAGAATTGAAAATCACATCAGAAACTGAAATCTTCTCTCTCTTTCTCTCTCGATATATTGAGTGTATTCTTGTGAGTATTTTGATACTTTGAGTGTTGCTATACGGTGCAAGCTCAAGTCATAGCTTATATCCGGTGTTTCAACTAGAAGTACTATTCTTTCGAGGTAAGGGATGTTATTTTCTTCTCAAATGATATTATTTCTTCAATATCATTATGCCGAAATATTGGTTGGAACTTTTTATCAAATTTGGAACTTTTTCATGTTGGGGTTACTATTCATGAGTTACTATTCACGAGTACTATTCACGAGTTACTATTCACGAGTAATATTCACGAAGCATGATGATTTTTTTGTGAAATTTCTATCTTTTAGTGTCGGAGTTACTATTCACGTATACGGCACTATTCACGAATACGGCACTATTCACGGAAAAATTAAATTTTTTTTTCAGTCAAAATATCTATTATGGATACTAGCTTTGATTGTATCCATGTTTTGATCATTCTTGAATTTTACTCCACTACGATTACTTATGAAGTATTTTTAAACTTGGATTGTGTAAAGTACGAATCCTTAATATTTATTCTTTTGTTTCACGAGATTCGCTTTCTTTAAAATATTTTCATCATCCTCAATCCTAAATGATGATATAAGCTTTGAATATCTTTGGCCCGTAGTGCAAAGATGAATGATTTTATGATGAATATCTTTGGCCCATAAATGGCAAAGATGAGCAGTGTTTAGATGAACATGACTAATTGGTGAATATCTTTGGCACTGTAGTGCAAAGATGAATATTTGATTTATGATGTATATTGATTGATGTTACAGGGATAAAATATCGATGATGGACTTTTAAATTCATAGATGATAGTTGATTTCATTCTCTACTTAACTCTTCTAATGAATTGTTATTTCCGCTACAGTTGTTGATATAAAGCTTGTTGTCTATTGTATTCTATCAGATTTTTCCCTGTTGAAGACTAAGGATAATTTGTTGTACATTATCTTAGTCATAATATTCTTTATTGGGCTAGTTGAGCTAACCCTTTTTCTTTTTTGTTCCATTTTTCTTCTCAGGAGACGAGAATATAGCGGGAACTAGTCGGGGTGTGGAGTAATGGTTCAAGACACTTGTTTTAGTAGTCCTCACTATTTTGTAAAATAGTGTATCAATAATTGTAATGAGGACTTATTTGAGTGTGGATATTGTCTAGAAGACAATACTTGTATTTAAACTCAAAGTTTATGTGTTGTCGTATTTTGCACGACAATTGTATTAATGAAGTTGTAGTCGTTTCTGTACCATGTATTTGACGACTCACAATGGGTTGGATGGAATGGACCTATTTTGGGAGGCATCACAGTAAGGTTCAACATGGGTGATGCTAAACTAATTAGCACACCACCGGCTAGTCATATTAAGTTGAAAAAGTGAATTTGTCCTTCTACCGAGGAAGAGAGATGATATGGCGTTAGGTTCCTACTCCCTCTGTTTGTGGGGAGCCTTATGTATGCAATGGGTTTATCTGTGACCGGATATTGCTCATGCATGCGAGTTTAAGCGCCGTGGTGTGTATTTGTCAAATCCTGGCATAGAACATTGGGTAGAAGCTAAGTGAATTCTCAGATACTTGAAAGCTACTTCCAGTTTATGTTTGAGTTTTGGTGGTACGAGTCCAGTCTTGGAGGGTTTTACAGATGCAGACATGGCAGGTTCTGAAGAGAAGAAGTCTACTTCGGGGTATTTGTTTACTTTTGCAGGGGGAGCAGTATCATGGAAGTCCAAGTTGCAAAAGTGTGTTACTTTTCTACAACTGAGTCAGAATACATCGTTGCTATTGAAGCACGCAAGGAGATGTTGTGGTTAAAACAGTTTCTCCAAGAGTTAGGCTTGAAACAAGATGAGTACGTGGTTTATTGTGATAGTCAGAGTGCAATTGACTTGACGAAGAACGCCACATATCATAATCGGACCAAGCACATTAATGTTCGTTATCACTAGTTACGAGAAGTGATGGAAAAGGAATTGATGAAAGTGAAGAAAGTTCATACCAACGAGAACACCTCAGGCATGTTAACAAAAGTTGTCACTCGCGACAAGCTGAAATTTTGCAAAGAATTGGTCGGCATGGATTCCAAGTGACGAGGTCAAAGAGATTATCTCCTCTAATGGGTTCGAAGGGGAAGATTGTTGGTCAACAAGTCCTCACCTAATTTATTATTCCCCCGTCCCTTGAATTTTCCTCCGTTCGGCCCTTTGATTTTTATATCTACCTCATTTACTTCTTCTCCCTTCTATTCTGTTATAAAAGGGCAGCCAAACATAAGGGAAATGTACACCAAAAATTCAGACTCCCATCCGAGAAAGGAAAAGAGAAAAGGAGAGAAAGAAGCTTTTGTGAAGCTTTAGAAAAATAGAGAGAGAGATAGAGAGAAATATAGTTCAAATAAAATGGTGTTTTATTTGGGTTCCATCACATAGTTATTGTGGTGAAGTAATTTGGATTTGTACTCAAATTAAGATATCTTTGTATTTTCTTATATTATTCTAGTAAATTCTTCAGAGTTTGTATCGTGGTTTTTACCTCTTAGTTTTAGAGGGGTTTCCACGAAAAATCTTGGTGTCTCGTGGTTGGATATTTTCTACTCATTATTTTCTGCATGGTTATTATTTTGGTGAAACTGCAAATTTAATATGTTTGACATGTGCTAATATTTTATCCGTCTAATTTATCAAAGACAACAATATTTGGGAGGTGATTTTTACCCAACAGTTGGCACTCTTGATTTCATTCTGTTGTTGGAGGATGTAACAATAAAAGGTTATTCAGCTGTTCTTCTGAGCGAGTAAGTTAGTAATATTTGGCTGATTCGGTCAGTGCAATTAAGATCAATTTAGAGAGATATTTGTTTCAATCAAAGGGTCTTAATAACTTACTCATTCAGATTCAAAGTCATTAAGTCCCATTCAAAACCAATCAAACAACCCCTTAAAACATTCAAAAATATTTCATTCAGTTTTATCAAACACCACTTTAAGTCAACAAACAAATTAAACCCCAACTCACTCACATTTATTGGGTTGAGTATCTATTTTGCATTATGTTTGTCTTAGAGGTGCACAAAAGGATGGAAGACCAAAAGCTTGAATTGGACCAAACTAAAAAAAGAAGGGTCCTTTACATAAGTATACAACAAATAGAAAGTAATTACAAGAAAAGTGCATCAACCAAATAATTACAAAAAAGAGTTATTAGAACTCATATTACAAAAATAGTACAATTCACATTAATAAGGAAACCTAAAATTAAGGACAAATAACTACCATATTTAATAATTCAAATTCAAATATTTGGATCTAACAACAAAAACAAATTCAAATTCAAACTATTAATTCAAATTTAAATATTCAAATTCAAATCTTCATCTCCCTCACATACACTTTGAAATAATAGTCCACCGCTATACCGCCGCTACACATCCGCGAATCTCCGTTGTCCAAAATGCTAATGAGAATAAGAAGAAGATTCACCCTACAAAAAGTTTAAAAATAAACAGATGTAACTATTAATGTTCTGAAAAAAAATTTATAACTACTTTGTTACTCATAAATAATAAAATGGTTACCTTTATATGAATGGTTGGCTACCAACTACATCACATTCAAACGAAATTGGTAACTTAATAAAATTGAATTGGTTACCTTGGTCTGAAGGTTTGGCTACCAACTCCACTATGAAAAAACTGCAAGTGTGGATGTAAATTAGTTACTTTGGTATGAAGGTTTTGTTACCTTGGTACGAAGGTTTGCTTACCTTGATCTGAAAGTTTGGTAACCAACTGTACTAAGAAAAAATTTAAAGTGTGGAGGTTGATTGGTTACTTTGATATGACAGTTTGGTTACCTTGGTATGAAGATCTGGTTACCATCATTCATTTGGTTACCATCATCCAGTATTCATATCCACCGTCTGAATCTTCATACCCTCCTCAATCCACTTTTTGTGCTCCACCGCCAAATTAGACCCAGCTTCCACCCATGCCGAATTAAATGATAACTGATTACGATTACAGTCCAAAGATGCTCCAAAATTCAAACAAACAAAATCAGAGTCCAAGATATCCCTCAAATTCAGGGAAACTAATAACAAAAATCCATTAATATATATACATATATGATGTACATATAGAGAGAGAAGAGAATTACAGAATTTGAATAGTTGATAAATAATCGATCGGCAACTCAAAACATGAAAAATCTTCTGGGGTCTTGAAGTTAAGAAATTAAAGCTTAATTCGGCAGAGAAATGGTTTGATTAGTTTGTAGAGAGTTGAGAGTAGAGAGAGAAAAGAGAAGGAAAAAAAGGAATACTGTGATGTATATATATATATATAGAATGAATACGTTGAATGAAGAATAAATAAATTGATACTAGCTCGGTTGTTATAGATGAGGAGAGAGAGAGAAGTTTAAATGGGTATAACTATTCCTTAAATTAAGGAATTCTAATTGAATATTAATTCCCTAAATTAAGGAATCCTAATTGTACTAGTATTGTAAATAAATATAGAAGTGTATTAGTTGTGTAAAGATTTTATGAAAGCACTATTGTTGTAATTATTTTTTAAAATGCAATAGAATATGTAATTCATCCAAAAAAGAATGAAAAAGTTTACACCGGTCTAGGATCTGTTAGGACCGGACTAGATTTGAAGGCTTAAATCAGTCCAAGAATTTGGGGGCAAAAGGGTGGATTGGACCGGACTAGTATGTGAGTTGAACTGGCTTGAAGACCAGATTGGACTGAAAATTAGACCGGCTAAACTGAAGACCAGACTGATCAGGGCATCGGTCTTAAGAATGTTTTTTTATGACTAATTTGGGACTGAAAAATTAGACTTCTAATATTGAAATTTCAGTCTTTTCAGACCTGCCATTGGAATCCGACCTATTTTTTTATATTTGGAGCATGTTGCCCCTCCCAACAGCTATATAATGATTAGTTTTGAGGGTGCAACATATTTCAACGACCCTTTTTCAATTTATATAAATTCTTAACACTTTTTTCCATTTTCTCTCTCAAATCATTCTTACAATTTCTTACTACCAATATTCATTCTCTCTGTAGCGATTATATTTTTCCTGATAAATAAATAGAAATTTAACAACTAAATTTGTATTTTTACTTTATCAAGTTGTATGATGGGGTATACTTTAAATGTTGCGATGCCAAATGTGATATAAAATTGGTGATTGTGGAAATATATATAATATTATATATATTTACTGTGTATGAACAGACCGTTTAAAAACAAACGAAATAAAGGGAAATAAGTAGATAGTTGGGTATACAATTTAGTGTATACCATAAAAAGTATTAAAATAATTTATGAGTTTAAATTATTTTAATATAAAGAAATTATAATACAAAAGATTAACTATAATATAATGAATTTAGTACTATGGAATTATATTAATAAAGATATAGGCTTTATTAAATGAAATATATCATTTACAAGTAAAGTAGAGAAATGGAGTCTGGGATGGTTAAAAAAACAAACAAAACAACTAAGCAAGCATGAGTTGTAGGAAAGGGGTAACTTACGAGGAAGAGTTAGTAGGAGGTGTAAGGTAGGTGGCATTCAAGTTTTGTATGTGAATCATAGCAAGAGCTGGCCTTGTGGGATTTTTTAGACTAGCCTACTCAGTTAAGCTATGCAGTGGAGAGTAAGAAGTAATACATTTCAAAGCAAGGGCTCCCAAATAGTTTCTCTGTTCCTTTCCTTTCATCCGATTCTGCTCCTTGCCAAATCCATTACCCGGGCACCTCTCTGCCCAAACACAACTGAGTTATTCCATAATAATCCCCAATACTTTTGCTCGGTTAGTAGAAGGAAAGAATAACAATTGGAGCTTTGTTATTCGTTTGGGGCAGTGAAGATTAGGATCAGTAGTTAACAAGAAATAAAAGCAAATTGGAAACTAAAGTTCTACCCTTGTGATATACAATCATATTCAATTCATGAAATACTTTACGTATTCATCTTGAATACTTAAGTTGTAAAGAAGATTGCAAAGTATATTTATAACAAGAAAGAAAAAGAGAGGAATATGAATTAAAAGCATATAAGGGTTAGGAACTGGGATTATGTCAAACCCTATAAAACAAAGAAATGACTATTGTAAGAACATGGATGAGATATTTGAAAAATGTATAGAAATATCTCAAATATAGAAACATAAACTAAAAACATGATCACTGTGATTATGTGATATGTGAACAGACAAGCTATATGACTTGGCTATTTGGCTAATATGCTTGTACATGAAAATAATTGTGTAGGATCTGTGAGAATACACAAGTTAAACTGCAATTGTACCAATAGTCTACAAACAAAACAAGTATCTAAATCTTACTCCTTATTGAGCAAGTATTCTTAGATTATTCATATATGGACACGTTCTCTAAATTCTGAACTGTCTTTCATTATTTATGAATAATATAATGTTAAATAACTTTTTTATTCCAATCAGCTTCAAAAGATTGGGTGATGTATTTTCATGTATATCAAATGAAATTCAATATGCATGAGCAGATTGGAAAGAAGTCTGAGCCATTTCTTCTAGCCAGACACATATGTAAAATATTTCAATTTCTTTATAATAAGTTTTAAAATATTATTGTGTCATGATTTAAGCTATCCAGCTATATTGTTATAGTTTGGATTCCAGACTGAGAATGAACAAACCCTGAAATGGCATATTTTTATTGCACTCTGGGAGTAGTGACGTTGAACATGAAAATTGTTCTGGATAAGATAGTATCGATCAATACATGGCATAAAGGGCTGATCACCATCCATGCTCGTAAGATAAGATGGTTCGCATATAAATTTCTTATAGAACCTTTTCAAGAAAAGAAAAAAAAATTGTTCACGGTCTTATGACCTCTCAGTTATTCAATATTGTTATGATATTCCAGAAATGTGAATGATTCAAGATTTATTACTTTACAGTTTTGATTCACTGTCAAAGCATGCTTCAAAGAAAAAATTTATTGCTTGTTAAGCCATTAAGGAATTTTATGACTTGTTGAGAAATTAAATGCTCATACTTGTTTTGTTATAAATGTTTTCTGTTGAGCAGACTCAAGTGGAAGGGTCTAGTAGAGACAAGGTGAAAGGAAAAGCAACTGGATACCTGGGATTTGATGTAATGGATAGTTTACATGTCTGTAAATATTAAACTATCATGTAATAAGCACTTAAAGGTCTATGTACCTAGGATTAGAAGAACTTTGATGTAATAACTTTATTAAGTTTAAGTTTATGCTATGTTGAATGTTTGATATCGTGAAGCACTGAATAAGAGTTTTAAGTATTCGAGTTTGGGGGCGTCACAGGTTGGTATCAAAGCTTTAAGTTAGAAGCCTTAAGATGGGAACCTTGGGTTATAACTTTAAGTTAGCGAGATAGACATAAAATAAATAACTCATAGAGAGTTGAAAAGAGATGGACTATGGAAGTTCATTATAAAATGTAAATGAAAATAATTTAAAAATAACTGTTATATGTTATTTGCTATATATTTAACTTGTATTATGTATTAATCAAGTTATTTGTTTGTGTATATATAGGATGGATGGAGTTCAAGAAGAATTAATTAATAATGAGGTGCAGATCGCTCCACTACATATAGCCCCGGTCCAAGTTATAGATTTAGATCCTGAGCTTGTAGTAGAGGAGGAGGACCCGACAGAGGAGATTAATGAAGTACCTAATGTTGGAGTAGAATAGAATAGGAGAATAGGAGAAAACACTAGTTCTTATGAGATTTGGAGATTGAAACAACTTGGATACCATTGAAGATTCAAAGTAGGAGCGAGGAGGGAGATTCAAATCTACAGACAATAGATTCTATCGTCTTATCTTCTTCTATCTTTGTTTTTTAATGTGTATTCAAGTGTGGATTCTTAGTTTTAATTCAATGAACTAATTCTTTGTTTAAGATTACAATTGATCTTATTGTGTAGTTTATTTGAATATGCTTCGCTATCAATTATGTTCTATTGTGAGGATTGTCTATTGTGATTTGGACATAATTACTTAATTGCCTAGATAACAATTACCGTGATAATCTATATAAACTCGAGAGATGAAGTTTAGATTTAGATCTGATCATGATAGCATATGTTTGTGATTTCTGCATAGATGGAATTCATTATTTGTGTTTAGGATAGAGATATGCCTTTACGCCATATGTAATCTTATAGAGAACTTGTGCTTTAAATCGTTTTTAATTATAATTCACATAGAGATATATTGGATTAGTTAATTAAGGTGTCTTGCTTAAATCTATCATCCGTGGATTTAAGTGAGTATTAGCGTTATCAAAGAAGGTGGATGCTATGTCAGGTGCACAAACTCAGCAGGTTGTTTTTATTTGTGAAATGTGCGTGGGAGAACATGTGACGCCCCCAAAATTAGGTATACGTCACCCATCTTGGGTCGCCACTTACATGGTACATAAATTCAAATACAACTTACTAATATAACTTAAATTGTACAATCTGACATAAAGCGTGAGTTTGAATACAAATATTGTCTACTAGATATTATACAAACTCAAAAGGAGTCCTCATTACTACTATTATCACACTATTTCACAGAATAGTGAGGACTACTAATGCTATCCTCTGGACCATTACTCCGTTCCCCGACTCGTCCCAAATATATGTTCTCATTTCAAGAGAGAACGGTGAAAGAAAGGGTGAGCTCAACTAGCCCAAGAAGAAATATTATGACTAAGATAATGCGAATAATTTATCATTAGCCTTCAACAATTGTTAAAGCGATAAAATACAATAGACAACAAGTTTAGCTGCAGTTGGAATAAGCAATCCATTAAAAGAGTCGAGTAAAGAATAAAGTCTACTATCTTTTAGGTTTTAAAAGGTTTTTCATCTTCATTATAGCTGAGACTCGACTTTAATAAATAATCCACATCATCGAATCACCCCGCACTACTGACGAGGATATTCATCAAATTATCAATGGTCATGACTATACCGAATCACCCTCGTCATAATCATACCAAAAACTATCCATCATTGCATTACACAGTGCCATGAGGACTTTTATCACATCATTTATAACAAGCCATGATTATACCGAATGATCTCGGTCATAATCATACTAAGTTCATCTATACACGTAAGTAGAAGATAACATAATATAACATGAGGATGATGACAATGACATAATAATTCAATAAAACAAGTTCAAGAATTATTTTATAAAGGAATTATTAACGCCCAAATTGTCAAAATGATCTTGTTTTGTAGAGTAAAATTCAAGAATGATCGAGAAGAATATTTTCATGAAAAGATCTTTGGATGAAACTTGAATATCAAGGATATTCTACTAATTTCATGGAGTATAAAAGTCAAAGTTTTAACCAATGGGTATAATAAAGAATGGAATAACAAAAGAAATCACCGTGCATGCGGATTGCGCAGATGTAGGCAGGTTATTCCAATGAGAATAATAATAACGGAACCGGTCGGGTGAAATTCACACCAAGCGAGGATGTTCCAATAGAATAATAAAGATGGAACTGGATCCGTGTAAAACACACAGATAGGATATTCTAACGAGAATGATAAAAAGCGGAACCGGTCGATTGTAAAACACACGTGATGCACGAGGATGTTCCAAGCAGAATAATAAAGAGCGGAACCAGTGTCGGTGTAAAACACATGACATGGATGTTCCAACAGAATAATAATAAAGAGCGGAACTAGGTGGGTGTAAAACACATGAGCAGGATGTTCCAGCAGAATAATAGAAGAATGTCACAAAGTATAGGGTAAACCACATTACAAGTTATTCCAATAGAATAATAAGAAATGGAATAACAACAGATTCTCTTCATGAATAAGAAAGAATAACACCCCTTATGGGTATAACAAATAATATTCCCTACCTTAGAAGAACTGAATATTGGCAAGGTGAAGTAGCGAGAATACTTTTCTTCTTCTCTCTATAGTTTCTCTCTCAGAGTTTTGGTGAATTCGTGAAAAATAATGAAGCACTAGGCCTCTATTTATAGAAGATTTAGCTTAGCTTTTGCCGTATGAAAAAGCAAGTGGCTCGACGTAATTGGTGATGTGAAAAGAAAAGTGGTTTTGGCCTTTGTAATGTGAAACGACAAGTGGTTCGGCATTTGTAATGTGAAACGACAAGTGGTTCGGCCTTTGTAATGTGAAACGACAAGTGGTTCGGCGCTTTGGTAAAGGTAATTACTATTGTGAAGGTAATTACTATTCACAAAGGTAATTACTATTGATGAAGGTAATTCTTATTGGCGAAGATAATTACTATTTACAATGGTAATTACTATCGACGAAAGTAATTACTATCGATTGAAGAGACTCTTAGATGATGACATATGGGCCCCCCATAAAATAATCAAACTTACCACAAATGTCTCATAATGGACTCTTTATATACATCAAGGATTGAATAAATATTACCACAAATCATTTTATTTTTAATCAACACATATTTAATCTTTCAACAATTATTAATCATTTATAACTTGTCGTCTCAATTATTGATTTAATACTATAACATATTATACGATGATAATCTGTGACAATAATTGAATCAATAATATAAGAGATATGATCACGTAATTCTTTGTAGTAATAATTGAGTATAGGTGAGTGACTTCTCACGTAAGCATCAATAATCAATATCGTGCTACTTACAACTTCGGCAGACATCGTACTTTTACTCCTAGGGTGTAGTTCAACGGTTTTAACGGTAACACCTCCGTAGTTATTTTTATAGAAAGATAATTTTGTCGATTTTAACTACGACAATACTTCCGTTATTGGGGTCCACTAATGATTGGCCGCCGCATACGAATATTCCCTGACAAAAAGAATATTCCCAAGCCAAACGAATATTTTATAACAACTCAGATACTTTGCAAAATTTATAAATACTACCCACAACTATAATATTATCTTAAATTCACACCGTAATATTAAAAATTATTTCGACAAAATTTAAATCTTTATTGATAAAATCTGGGGTCTCACAGAACATCCTACAGAACATTGTGCCATTAACCCAGCAGCAGTACAATTTGTGGGCAGCTAAAACAGAATTCTGCAGAATATGTATCAAAATGCCTACAATCCGGGGAATAGGAATCACCCAAATTTTTTGTGGAGTAAAAACCAAACTCAGCATGCTCCACGACCATCTTATCCCCTGGGATTTCAAAATCAGCATCAACAAACAGCTCCACATCAAGAGAAAAAGACAGATTTAGAAGAGCTATTGTTAAAATACATATCAGGCAATGAGGCGGCCATGAAAACGCAAGAAGTGACAATGAAATCATAAGCAGTGGCCATCAAGAACATAGAAAATTAGATGGGACATCTTGCATTAGCATTGAATAACAGGCCTCAATGGACTCTACCTAGTGACACTGAGAAAAATCCGAAGGGGAATCATGAACAGTGTCAAGCAATCACTTTGAGTTGGAAAGAATCTTGAGGGGCAGAACGCAGAAAATTCATCTAAAAAAGATGGCAAAGAAGGTGAAGACAAAGTGGTTGAAAAGAAACAGGGTGAGAAACAACAAGAGGACAAGAGTAAGACAGATGTTGAGCCCGTTGTGTATCCTCCACCACCGTTTCAGCAGAGAGTTCAGGAACAGAAACTAGACAAAAAATTCTCAAAGTTTTTAGAAATTTTTAAGAAACTTCAGATCAACATTCCTTTCGGAGAAGCCCTATAGCAAATGCTGAGGTATGCCAAATTCATGATGGGAATTCTATCAAGGAAAAAGAAGTTAGAGGATTACGAAACTATAGCATTGACGGAGGAACGCAGTGCAGTTCTATAGAGAAAGTTACCTCCGAAGTTGAAGGATCCGGGGAGTTTCACCATTTCTTGCACAATTGGGAATATGGCCTTCAACAAGTGTTTGTGTGACTTGGGGGCGAGTGTGAACCTCATGCCGTTGTTAGTTTATACTTTCAATTGGGGTTTACCACTTTCGATCAAACAAACATATCTCTCTGATCAATGGGACGGATCGGTGACATATCCAAGAGGAATTGTGGAAGACATCTTAGTTAAGGTGGGTAAATTTATTTTTCCAGCAGATTTTATACTTATGGATTATGAAGAGGACAAAAGCATCCCAATCATCTTAGGGAGGCCATTTTTTGCTACGGGTAGGACTCTCATCGATGTTCAGAAAGGGGAATTAACCATGAGGGTACAAGACCAGGAAGTCAAATTTAATGTGTTTAAGGCCATGAGGTTCCCTATAGATGAGGAGGAGTACTTTTGGTTGGATGTGATCGACATATTAGTAAATAAAGACTTGGTTAAAATTTTGGTCAGGGATCCGTTGGAAAATACTCTACTGGGGGATGAGGACTTGGATAATCCAGAATTTGTAGACTACTTGCACATGCTGGATTCTTTGCCTAGAGTTAGCAGGTTCAAGGTACCATTCGATCCATTACACACGGAACAAAAAGCTTTGGCACGAATGAAACCTTCACTGGAGGAGCCACCCACTCTTGAGCTTAAGCCCCTTCCTACACACCTCATGTATGCTTATTTGGGTAATTCAAATACTTTACCTGTTATTATTGTAATAACCAAGAATTTATGTGGTACGTTGTAAATGAATATATTATGGATGATTAAGTGAGTATGTGAATAATATGCTATAATATTTAAAGGAAGTCTCACTAATAAGTTAAATAAGTTAGTGAACTAACCTAAGTATTTTAATAATCTAGAAAATAGATTTAAGGTGTTAAACCCTAATTAAATGCTCAATAAACTTGAATAAGACAAGTCTAATTGGGTTATATGAGTGAATTAATATTATTAATGAATAATAATATGGGAATATTAATAATAATGAGCATAAGCTCAAGAGATAATAATGAAATAAAAATAAGTAATTAAACAAGCCCAATTATATTTTAGTGTGGGACTTGTAGATAAAATTAATTCAAGGGCAATTAGTTTATTAAATTAGCCCAAGAGGTCATGTATAAGATAAATATAATAATGGCCCAATTGAATTAATGGGGAAGCCCAAGTTCAATTTTGTAAGTAAGCAAGATAATAAAAGTGCAAGCCCATTAAACATTTAATTGCAAGCCCAAAGATGAAATTGGTGGCCCAACTTTAAGACCAATTGAGGAGGGGCATACTGGACATTTGGTATGCTAAATAAGAATTAAAAAGAAATCAATTTATGGATAATAAGGCCACATGGCCAGCCAAGATAAGGAGAGGAAAGGGAGATAAATATAATCATTTCATGCTCCCAATTTTCCAAAGATAAGTACAAGATGGGCTAGGTGTCAATTGTATTATGGAGCCACAACATTTGGCTAGTTTTGTAGGTATTATAGTTATAATTAAGAGAGAGAGAGAGAGAGAGAGAGGAGATATGTTAGGAGGCAATGTATAGATATACCAACTATATCTATAGATTGTTTCCAACACTTAAACTATATTCTCTTTCATCTCATTACTAGTTAGCTAAATAAAAAGGAAATAGAAAAGGAAAGAGAGAGAGATAGAGAGGATTCGGTGGAAGGAGAAGGAGAGGAGTGTAGAGCTTATGCATCCTAAATTCATTTCATACTTTGGTAAAGTAAGGAGAGTAGCAAGCAAATCAAGGTGAAAACTTAATCTAGCTTAAACCTTCAATCAAATTAGTCTTACTTTAAACAACTTTTCTTTCTTTCTTTTTATTTGTTATTTAATTCTTTTTCTATTTTTTCTTTCTTTCTTTTCAGATACCATGGCGGAATTTAATTATCAATGGTCGTATACGAGAATGACTCAGCCAAGGGGAGCGGAGATTGATGGACTCGCGACACTTTCTGCATTATCGGCACAGATTGAGACACTTTCGAGGATGTTGGACACTTTTGCAGCACAACGTCATCAAAGTGTGGTTGTTACTTGTGATTATTGTGCTGGAAATCATCCGAGTTATTAATGTACCACCGGGTTGATTTGAGATCAGTATGTATGGTGATTACCCCAACAATTATGCTTATCCCACCAATTATCATCAAGTTTGGGGGTATCACCCGGATTCATCATGGAGCTACAATTATGAAGACCAATACTACGCTCCAAATCTAACATACACACCAGAATTCTCATGTCAACCTCCATTGCCACAAGAAGAAAAGTCAAATTTGGAGGAAATCATGTCGAAGCTCATAACAAACCAAGAAGAGAGGATGACGAGTCAAGAAATATCGAGCCATAATTTTCAGAACCAGATGGAACAACTCATCATTACTTCAAAACTTGGTCCTCAACACATGGATTCCAAAATTGAGACAGATAATTCAGGGTTGGAGGAATTGTTGTCCAAGTTCGTAGCATCAAATGAGGAGAGGAGGATTAATCAAGAGATGGCAATTCAAAATCAAGAGATATCAATTCAAAATCTACAGAACCAGATGGATTAAATGTTCGAAGCCTTGAACAATCGCCCTCCAAACAATTGGTGTTGTGACATGGATGATGAAACTGATGGAGAGTCAGAAGTGTACATGCCACAGGATGAACTAAAAGAAGTGGACATTGAAGAGACAACTGGGGATATGGAAAAAGAAGAACATGAGCTGATCTTTATTATACCCCAAGTGCCTTCTCAGCCAGAGTTGAAAAATCCAGTGAATTTTGCACCCCCATGTCCCCTTGGTAGTCACATCCAAGGCAAAGATCTCTATGATAATGAGGCCTCTTATACACCATGGTGGGCTAAGGAAGAGAAAAGAAGAAGAAGAAGAAGAAGAAGAAGAGCCCGTTGTGCTTGCCAAGCCTCAAATCCCCAATCTAATCATAGACTCAACGGACGGAAAAGCACCTAGTTATTCAACATTCTCAATTGGGCACTTATTTAAACAAAGTATGCTAAGTGACTTTAATTCAATAGCCATCACAAAAGGGAACCTACCAAAAGTTATATTGTTTCCGATTGATGGAGGGTTCCTCAATTATCGAAGAGGAATTGGATAGTGTTGACCAGACAAAGTCTGGCTGAAGGACTATAAATTAAGCACTTATTGGGAAGCAACCCAAGTTTAATTTTTAGTTTTTTTTTTAGGTTTCATAGTATTTAATAAATTTTTATGTCTTAGGATCTAACAAGCGTGCTTTTATCATATTCACAGGTTAGTCAAGTCCAACTCAAGTGTGGTGCCTGATTTATTCCAATGTGTCTGGCCTATTCTTCAGACTTAGCAGACAAGGAGGAAAACGCTGTATTTTCAGGAAAGTCCTCACTTTTATTTTTTTATATTTTAGCCATTGAGGACAATGTCTATTTTAAGTGTGGAGGGCATTTTAGTATTGTATTGCATATAGTTAGTTATTTATATTGTAGTTCATATAGTTACATTTAGTTTTTGCATTCAGTTTCTTGGAAAAAAATTAAAAATTGAAAAATTAGTAGTTAGTTTACTATGTTTATATAGCATTTAGTACATCTTGTATGAGTCCAGCTGTTTGATATTTACAGTTTGTTTTGGCCAATGATGAGATTGGAATTGGGTAGATAAGTATAGTACTGACTATTAGAGCTTTGATGTGATTTCTTGTTATAAATTGAGTCTTTTTCTGTTTGAAACTGGTATAATAAGGATAGCACAGTAAAAACTAGTATAATTAGGAGTAAAACCCTAGTTCTTATGAGATTTGGAGATTAGAGCAACTTGGAGACCATTGAAGATCAAGATGAGGAGCTTGAGGAAGATGGAGATTTTCTGACAACAGATTCAATTCTTTTCCTTAATCTTATTCTTATCTTTTAATGTGTATTCAAGTATGGATTCTTAGTTTTAATTCAATGAACTAATTATTTGTTTGAGATTATAATGGACCTTATTGTGTAGTTTATTTTAATATGTTTCGCTATCAATTATTATGTTCTATCGTGAGGATTGTCTATTGTGATTTGAACTTAATTGTTTAATTGATAGGTCATCAATTACCGTGATAATCTATATGAACTTAAGAGATGAAATATAGATTTAGATCTGATCATGATGGCATGTGTTTGTGATTTCTGCATAGATGGAATTCATGATTTGTGTTTAGGATAGAGATATGCCTTTACGCCATATATAATTTTATAGAGAACTTGTGATTTAAATCCTTTTTAATTGAAATTCACATAAAGATATAGTGGATTAGTTAATTAGGGTGTCTTGCTTAATTCTATCATATGTGGATTTAAGTGAGTATGGGTATTATGCATCGAGATGTGGTTTTATCTGCTTTAGTGTTCTTGATTAACAATTCAGGATAGAGAATAATTGATGAGAAATGTGTTAACTTAAATGAATCAATAAGTGAAGTTGTGATCTTAAATCTCCGTAATATTAATTTAACTAGTGGTAATTAGAATTAGTTTACTTATAAATTGAAATTCATTCGTTTAAATAAGATTGAGTTGGTTACGGGTTAGTACTTGGTGATTTTTATTATACAATTCCTTGTGGGAACGATACTTTACTTTCACTTTATTACTTGTTGACCACATATACTTGCGTGTTGTGCATAATTAGATTTTACCCAACAACAACTGAATACATGAAAGTAGCTGACGCTTGGCTTTCTTCCTTTCCACAGTTCGTAGGGAGTCTTCTTTATCGTAGAGTGTATAAGCGATCCATTACAGTGTAGCATGCAAAGTGTTGATGACTTACGCTTAGAAGTATTCAGCAGAATTTAACCGCCGCTAGTAGAGTTCTTCTAACCTTTATCAATGTTCTGTTCTTTCTATCAGCTTCTCCATTTTATTGAGGAGTTCGTGGAGCTGAGAAGTTAAGACTGATGTCGTTGTCTGTGCAGAACTGGTCCATCTCAAAGAAGTCGAATTCTCTACCATGATCACTTCTTATAGCCTTGATTTTCTCCATTTTCTCGTTCATCACCAGTCTGAACATCTTGATTAGTTGAGAGCTTGTTTCATCTTTTGAGTTTAGAAAGAACACCCATGTGAATATGGTGTAGTCATCCACTACGACCAATGAGTATCTATTCCCTCTAAGGCTTGTTATTGGAATTGGCCCAAATAGATCCATGTGAAGCAGCTGTAGAGGCTTGTCAATTGAGTTGACAGTTTTGCTCTTGAATGAGCTTCTAGTCTATTTTCCAAGCTGACAGGCATTGCATGGCCTTTCTTTGATGAAGCTGAACTTAGGTAAGCCTGCTACTAGATCCTTAGAGGCCAATTTTGACATGCTTTTGAAGTTGAGATGAGACAGTCTTCTATGTCATAACCAGCTCATTTCTTCAAATGCTTTAGCTAGAAAGCATATTGTTTCATCCGAGCCAAGATTAACAGTGTAGACATTTATTTCTCTTGTTCCTGTAAGCTTTATAAAAGATGTCTTCAGATCTCTGACTTGACATTAATTATTGAGGAAGGTGACTTGATGACCTTTATCGCAGAGTTGGCTTATGCTCAGAAGATTGTGTTGTAGTCCTTCCATATAGGCTACTTTACTGAAGGATACTGCACCATTCCCACCTGAGCCATATCCTCTTGTCTTGCCAGAGCCATTGTCTCTGAATATGACTGACGGACCCTCCTTCTCTATGAAGTTTGACAGGAGGGCTTTGTTCCCGGTCATGTGCCTTGAGTATCCACTGTCCAGATACTAGGTTGTGGTCGTGGAGATCTATTCTTGTGGTAAGATTAAACTCTCATTTTGGTACCCATACTTGTATGGGTCCTACTTTGTTAGTACCCTTGGGAACCCAGATTTGCTTGATTTTGGGTCTCACATGCATAGGATTATGGTGGCATATTGCAGCCTTATGACCAATCTTATTACATACAAAGCATCTAATATGATGCATGCTTGTGTGTGTATGTGGATTTTTCCTCCATTTGGACTTATGTGGGTTCTTAGCAATCCTTCCTCTATACTGATTCTCCTTTTTCCATGTGTCTTTGTGATTCATGATTTGTGAGGAGTGAAGCTTATCTCTACTGTTCCTTCCCAGTTGGTTCGTGGAGTTGATTTTACTCGACTCTACGACCCTTTGAGGTTAGAGAGTAATGACTAAGTTACTCTTCTCTTTTCTGAAATCTAGGCCAGCATGGGATCCTTTATTCCTTGGAACATGGATTGGATCAGAAGAGTAAGGTTGGACTGGTTCTTCCTTCTGTGAGGATTTCACAAATGTAATGTTTCTACTAAAACTTGAAACATTACTAGAGCTAGTTTCCTTTATCTTTTCCACATATGGTTCTGAGGTGGATTCCCCAAAACCTAAACCTATTTTGTCAGATGCACTTCTTTGACTGGAGATCAGGGAGTCCATGGAAAAGAGGATTTATTCCATGTAGAGATTGTCCTTTCTAGTTCCTTAATTTTAGAGGTTAGCCTTGACTCTTTCTGTGCATTAAGTTCATTGGTCTATTTTAAGAGCTTATTCTCAGCTTCAAATTTGGAGAGAGAATTAGTACTTAGAAGAGATGTTTACAGTTCTTCCTGAACTTTCTCTTTCTCCTTTTGAAGAAGATAATAATCTTTAGATAGAACTCTGAACCATTTCATGTATTAATGTAGATCAGATGTTATGTTAGGTAGTGTAGTTCTTAAATCATCAATATCTACATCAGGAGAGTTAAAGTCAAATACCTCATCTATACTTACTTCATAAATGTCAGAGCTCTTCTTTTTCTTTGCATGTTTGGCCATCATGCAAAGATTTTCCATTTGAGGATCTTCATCATCTCCAGATTCAGGAGTTGAGTCGTTGTCTGAGTCACTCCACGATCCTCCAGTAACAAGACCTTTTTCTTTCTTCTGAGGCCTCTTGTTACCTTGGAATTCTTTCTTTGAGTTTGATTTCCTCTTTAGTTCTTCTCTAAGATGTTTGTTGCAGTTTGCAATGAAATGGCCAGGCTTCTTGCAGTTGTAGCATAAGTCATTTATCTGTTCCTGGCTGCTGTAGTTGTTGACTTTCTTTTGTTTGCTTATTCTGCCTTGACGCATGAACCTTTTAAGTCTTCTTACCAGCATTGCAAAGTCTTTATCATCATCTTCATCATAGTCAGAGTCATTTTCAGTGTTAGCTTTGGAGATGTTATTTGTTACTTTAAGAGAAACCCCTTTGTCCCTCTTTCTTTCTTCAAATAGAGTTTCTGCTCGTTGAGTCAGCTCTAGTTCATATGTGAGAAGGTTGCCATATAACTGTTGAACAATCATTTCATGGAGATTCTTTGATTCTCTGATGGCAGTGGTTTTGGCATCCCACTTTCTAAGTAAGGCTCTCATGAACTTTATGATTAGATCTTTATTTGGATAGATCTTTCCATAGGCTTAGAGAGAGTTGAGCAGTACATTGAATCTTTCATAGGTGGAAGTGACATTTTCTCCTGGAACGTGGGCAAACATTTCATATTGCTGAGTCAGAAGAGATTACTTATTTTCTCTGACTTCTTCTGTTCCTTTATGAATGATAAGAAATGCTTCCCATACTTCCTTTGTTATTTTGTTGTTGACCACATTTTCAAAACTGGTCATCTTCTAAAGATTGGAACAAAATGTTCTTGGCCTTTTTGTCAAGTTGAACAGCTTTCTTTTCGTTATATGTCCATCCTGCTTTAACCTTGATCTGAATTCTGTTTGGGTCGTCTGAAGTTGGTGCAAGATTTTTAGGAATATAGGGCCAATTCTGAACAGTTTCAAATAGATCTTCATCTATTGAATCCATGTAGGCTTGCATACGAACTTTCCATTTGCCGAATTTATCTTTGTTGCACATAGGTGGCTTACTGCCTCCTCCAGTCTTTGATTTGTTTATCAGATGTGCCATTGGATCTACTTAAGCTTTGTAGGCTATTTGATAGAACCTGCTCTGATACCAATTGTTAGTTCCCAGAGGCACAATAGTTATCTAGAATGGGGGGTTGAATAGATATTTTAAATTCTTTTCGAAATACTTGTTAGTTTTGATAATGATTTAAACACAGCGAAATTAAGATTTGTTTGTTTTCCCTTTAAGATATAACGAGTTAATAAGAGTAAAGCAGTTATAGCAGTTATAACAAGAATGTAAGAGACACAACAATTTTAAGTGGTTCAGAGCACTTAAAGCTCCTAGTCTACTCTTCTACTCCTCGAGTAGGAAATCCACTAAGGATATCTTTACATTTTCTAAATCTCACAGATTCCTTCAAGACCAACAGTCTTGGAACTTCTTATTTTACTTTTGAACTCTTCAAGTCCAACAGACTTGGTACTTCTCAGTTCACTTAGAACTCTTCAAGTCCTTCTGACTTGGAACTTCTTACTTCACTTGATAATAGTTGAGTTCTTAAATGGTGCTACTCAGTTGCCGTTAAGCTTGTGTTTGAAAGAACTGAGTAGCTGAGCAAGCTTTATTTTTCAAATCGTAGAGTTGAGCGTTGAGTGTTCTTCAGCGCTTTTGTTTAATGTTTGCTTGTTTTTCTCATCTGCTGATGTTTTGCAAATATGAGGCCTTTGAAATGTATCCGTTGAAGACATCCGTTGAAGCATTAAATGTGTTTGACATTTTTGAGCTTTGATGGATACTTTTTCCATAACTTCTGAATAACAGTCTGACCCACTAACACAACAGACTGTTGTCTCACCAAACACCTGAAAAGGTGTTTTCTGCTGACCCATAGTACTTTCCTTAGCTTCTTCAATACGCTTCTTTATTACATACTAAGGATGACTGTTGTGTCCTTGAGACTCCCGAGGACTTCAACATTTATAACTCATTTCATATTTGTTGTGATTTACTTTTAACACAAATGGACAAGGCTCGATGCTTCTGACACATATGTGACGCCCCCAAAATTAGGTACATGTCACCCATCTTGGGTCGCCACTTACATGGTACAGAATTCAAATACAACTTAATAATACAACTGTCGTGTACAATACGACAAAACATAAACTGTGAGTTTGAATACAAATATTGTCTACTAGAGATTATACAAACTCAAAAGGAGTCCTCATTACAATTATTATCACACTATTTCACAGAATAATGAGGACTACTAATGCACCATCTAGGACCATCACTCCATTCCCCGACTAGTCCTAGCTATATTCTCATTTCCTGAAGAGAACAGTGAAAGAAAGGGTGAGCTCAACTAGCCCAGTAAGAAATATTATGACTAAGATAATGCAGAATAAATTATCATTAGTCTTCAACAATGTTAAACTGATAAAATATAATAGACATCAAGTTTAACTGCAGCGGAACAAGCAATCCATTAAAAGAGTCAAGTAGAAAATAAAATCTACTATCTTTTATGATTTAAAAAGTTTTTCATCACTTTTAACGCTGAGACTCAGCTCAATAAATAATCCACATCATTAAAATCATCCCTGCACTACAGGCCAAGGATATTCTTTAGTATCACAACCACAAATTATCCATGCACTACGGGCCAAAGATAATCGTGTTTTCATCAACGGTCCTGATCATGCCATAAAACAATTCATCTTTGCTCCCTTGGTCGAAGAGAATCCATAGCCATAATAATACCAAAAGCGCCCATCAATGCACTACGGCCAATGAGGACTTTTAATTTTCACATCATTTGTAACATTACGGTCATGATTATACCGAATAATCCCTGGTCATAATCATACCAAGTCCATCTATGCACTACAGGCCATAGATGACTTTCAACATAACATAAACATGAGGATGATGACAATGATATAAAAATTCAATTAAACAAGTTCAAGAATTAATTTGTCGACAAACGCTCTCACTTAAACTACTGGATTTGACTTTGCTATATTCCACCCTTAAGTGCTTCGTCCCATTCCTGATCCATGATTTGAATCATTATTCTCCGATCCATATCGAATTGGGGTTGACCGCTATGCACAAGGTAATTCCGAATTCGATGTTGGATTCTACCAATTGCTGTCCAAAAAGAGAAATCTATTTCATCTATTTTGGATTTATTGGATCGAACGCTCTTTTCTACAATATCAACGCGTCGTCATGGCTTATTACCCATGCATCCTCTATTCTCATTCGTTTAGTTGTTTCTTCTTTCATCAGAACTTTGGTCATAGCATTATTAGATTCTAGCTCTAATATCTTATACTCTGACAAAGAGTGCTTCTGTTCAAGTATCGCACATCGGGTAACACAATTTTGAATTGTTACATCTCTTTGCTCCACGACCGTCTGTCGTTCTTCAACCTGCTCTTCTAACTCATGAATACGATTTTGCAATTCTACATTTTGATCATAAAGTTCTTCTAATAAGTTCTCCTCGGGTTCCTCTTCTTCCTCACTCTCACCGCCACCTCTGCTATTATCTGGGTAACTATCAATTCTTCACTCACCACATGGATATCTCTAATCCCTTCTTCGCCTGACATCACATTAATCTGGTTAGTGATTAAAGGTGTCTCAACGGTCTCATGTGCTTCATTGCTTATCTCAACATTCTCGGATGTCATTTTCAGATACTGCCACAAAACAAAGGTTAATTAACATATAACATATTATCCCTATATTGTGACCGATCAATTAAATACCAAATAAACTTAGGTAGGTCATACTAGCGAAGGAATTCCCCGTCTCTCCCCTCCTAGTTCTATTCTCACATCCTAGCCAGGGATCATATCCCTAAGCTTTGATACCAACTGTGACGCCCCCAAAATAAGGTATACGTCACCCATCTTGGGTCGCCACTTAAATGGTACAAAATTCAAATACAACTTAATAATACAACTGTCGTGTACAATACGACAAAACATAAACTGTGAGTTTGAATACAAATATTGTCTACTAGAGATTATACAAACTCAAAAGGAGTCCTCATTACAATTATTATCACACTATTTTCACGTAATAGTGAGGACTACTAATGCACCATCTAGGACCATCACTCCATTCCCCGACTAGTCCCCGGCTATATTCTCATTTCTCAAGAGAACGTTGAAAGAAAGGGTGAGCTCAACTATCCCAAGAAGAAATATTATGACTAAGATAATGCGAGAATAAATTATCATTAGTCTCCAACAATGTTAAACCGATAAAATATAATAGACATCAAGTTTAACTGCGCAATGAACAAGCAATCCACTAAAAGAGTCAAGTAGAAAAATAAAATCTACTATCTTTTATGATTTAAAAGTTTTTCATCACTTTTATCGGCCGAGACTCATTTCAATAAATAATCCACATCATTAAAATCATCCCCGCACTACTGTGCCAAGGATATTCTTTAAGTATCACGACCACGAATTATCCATGCACCACGCGCCAAAGATAATCGTGTTTTCATCAACTATCCCGATCATGCCATAAAATAATTCATCTTTGCTCCTCGTCAAGAGAATCCATAGCCATAATCATACCAAAATTGTCCATCAATGCACTACGGCCAATGAGGACTTTTAATTTTCACATTATTTGTAACATTACTATTGGCCATGATTATACCGAATAATTCCTCGGTCATAATCATACCAAGTCCATCTATGCACCACAAAAGCCACAGATGACTTTCAACATAACATAAACATGAGGATGATGACAATGATATAAAAATTCAATTAAACAAGTTCAAGAATTAATTTGTCCAGAACCAATAACGTCCAAATTGTCAACATGATACTTCTTTGTAGAATAAAATTCAAGAATGCTCGGAAGAATATTTCCATGAAAAATCTTTGGATGAAGCGCTTAAATATCAAGGATATTCCACTAATTTCATGGAGTATAGAAGTCAAAATTTTAATCAATCGAGTATAATATAGAATGGAATAACAAAAGATATCACCATGCATGTGGTACTTCACATGTATCGGTTATTCCAACAAAATAATAATAACGGAACCAAGTCGGGTGAAATTCACAATCGACAGGATGTTCCAATGTAATAATAAATGCGGAATAATAAATGATGGAACCAGTCCCACAGATATATAGCAGATAGGATATTCTACTGTAATAATAAAGACGGAATAATAAAAATGGAACCCGAGGTACAGATATAGCAGACAGATAGGATATTTCGACGAGTATAACAAAGATGTAATAATAGAAGAATGTCACCAAGTATAAGGTAGTCTCGTATATATAGGTTATTCCAATGTAACAATAAAGAAATGGAATAATGTAAGTCCTCTTCTTGAATACAAAAGAATAATATCCCTTACTAGTAAAATAATACTTGATATAAGAGTAGTAAAAGAAAGCGAGAAAACTTTTCTTCTATCTCTCTATAGTCTCTATAGTTTTTCTCTCAGAGTTCAGGTGAATTGTAAGAAAATAATGAAGGAATGAGCTTCTATTTATAGGAAAATGGAATGTATAGTAACTAATCCATGAACAAATTCAGATTGATTTACTTTTTAATCTGACGGTCCTATATTTAAAGAAAAATCTTTTAAATAAAATATAATATATTCTATTTATATAAAAAGATTTTACTATGCAAACACTATGCAAGCACTATGCAAACACTATGCATAATAAAATATAATATATTCTATTTATAGAATAACTTTAATAAAGTATTCTATTTTATATAAAAAGATTTTACTATGCAAAACACTATGCATAATAGAATATAATATATTCTATTTATAGAATAACTTTAATAAAGTATTGTGTTTTATATAAAAGATGTTTCTATTTTATTACGTTAATAATCTGAATAAAACAAAACTTCTAAATCAACAATAATTGAATCAAATAATATGAGATACTTATGCAAGAACTATCAGAGCAATAATTGAACAAAACCGAGTGACTTCTCACATAAATATCAATAATCAATACCGTGTGCTACTATGCAACAACGCCAGACATCGTATTCTTTGTACTTTACTACCGAGTAGTTCAACAGTATCAACGGTAAAACTTCCGCCATTATTTTCAATAAAATATTTTTATCGTTTTCTCAATCCGACAATAATTCTGTTGTGGGGTCCACCAATGATTGTGTCGTCATACGAATATTTCTTGTTTAAAACGAATATTCCCCAACCAATCGAATATAATATGACAACTTGCATACTTTGCAAAATTTATAAATATTACCCACAACTATAACATTATCTCAAATTCACACCATAATATAAAAAAAATTATTTCGAGAAAATTAATTCTTTATTCATAAAATCTGGGGTTTTACAACATACATATGATGCTCTACAATTCTGACCGTGGTGTCTTGCCACCTTGGTGCTTGATCTGATATTAGCAAACGAGAACACTACAATTTCTCTTAAGTACTGGCACACTAGGATCTTCACTTGCTTAACTTGCAGACTCTACGCTTCCGAGAGCACACTACGATCTCTGAGTTGGCTCGGCAAACGTTTGGACCACTCTACGATTCCGGGAGAGGCCCTCCAAAGAAGACACACTACGATTCTCGATGCTCTAAGATTTTGTCTTGGCTTCTGTAATCTCTTGATCAGCTTGATAGGCTACAATTCTATTGAAGCCTATCTATTACATCTCAAGATATAGATCATCCTAACAGCTTTGATCTTTTCATCTATACATTCATTTACAGAATGATGAACATTAAAAGCTCAGATCAACCTAACAATTTTGATCTACCACTAAGTCCTTGTACATATATTCCTTGAAGGACTTTACATATAATCATGAATATTTACTTTCAACATCAAATTTAAATATGCAATCTCCCAACATTGTGCTACTACATTATTGCAGTATCCAATTTTCTACTAAGGTAAGGGATATTATTTTTCGTATTCGTAAAGGGTATTATTTCTTTTGTATTCGTAAAGGATGTTATTTTCTTCATACTCATAAGGGTTGTTATTCTATTCCTTATTAATCTGTTGGAATAACATGTTTATGCGGATTACCGCATGCCTGGTGAATAACCCTTCGTATTCATTCTTTATTAATCTGCAGGAGTAACCTGTCTACGCGGATTACCACATGCATGGTGAATAACCCTTCGTATTCATTCTTAATAAATCTGTGGAAATAACATGTCTACGCAGACTACCGCATGCCTGGTGAATAACCTTTCGTATTCATTCCTTATTAATCTGTGAGAATAACATGTCTACGCGGACTACCGCATGCCTGGTGAATAACCTTTCGTATTCATTCTTTATTAAGTTGCGGAAATGATCTGACTACGCGGATTACCTCATGACGGGCGAAAATCCATTTGCAGTTTCTTGTATTATTTCATTTCATATTCCTAAATCTAAATTTATTATTGCTTCTATAATTCCTGAAATGATTAGAAATTCCTTGAGATTTGTGTTTCATCTAATATCATTTCACTGAAATATTGTTCTGAACTTTCTTATTGAAATTTTAATATTTTCATGTCGGGGTACTATTCATTCGGGGTGCTATTCATACGGTACTATTCATGGGTACTATTCATACGATACTATTCATGAGTATTATTCATAACATAATTTAATTTTCTTTTCTGTCCAAATTATTTTTGATACATAAATATCATTCTTGAGTTTTACTCCACAATTAGTTATCATGTTGACAATTTGGATATTCTTGAACTCTGGATAAATTAAATTATAGACCTTTAATATTTATCATTGATCTCACTTGATTAATTCTTTATATCATTGTCATTATCCTCATATTTATATATTGGTAAAATCATCTTTGGCCCGTAGTTCATAGATGGACTGTGGATTGGTATGATTATGACCAGGAATTGTGTATTGATTCGAGTCAAATATGATCCATAATAGTTTTCTGTGTAATGATACACAAGTCGTATTCGAGTATACTAGTATTCGCTCAGATTAGGGTTCGAGTATTTCATTTTTTTTCTCGAACCATACTCGATACCTGCTCGATGGATCATATATATTCGAATACTGGTCTGATCCATACTAACAAGCTAAATATGTGATATTTGTATCAATCTTTATAATTTATAAAGTGTAGTATTAAATTTTGTAATCTTTTACTTAAATAAATCAGTGAATTGATTGTCAATTTGTATTACATTCTTTGTAATTTCTTTACATAAATAAAAGTAAAAGACTTTTATATATAAACATTAGTTAAATAATCAATTTAGTATGTAGTGGTTCAATATTAAGTGAAATGGTTCATATTCGAAACTTGATTTGAAGGCTCGTGAGTAACTCATTTTATAAATGAGTCGAGTACTTACGAGCCGAGTAGGTCCTAGTAATGATCCGAGTCGAATCTGGCGCAAAATTAGAAATTGCTATTTTTTTGAGTCGAGCAGAATCTGAGCATTAGAGTGTTCGCTGAGATTCGACTCGTTTTCACCCCTACGTATATAGGGATAAAATATTGATGATGGATTTTAAATCATAGAAGATAGTAAACATCATGCTCTACTTGACTCTTCTAATGGATTGTTATTTTCGCTGCAGTTGTTGATCTAAAACTTGTTGTCTATTGTATTCTATCAAAATTTTCACTGTTGAGGACTAAGTATAATTTGTTCTTCATTATCTTAGTCATAATATTCTTTATTGGGCTAGTTGAGCTTACCCTTTTCTTTTAGGTTCCATTGTTCTTCTCAGGAGGCGAGAATGTAGTTGGACTAGTCGGGGAGTGGAGTAATGGTCCGAGATGGTTATTATAGTAGTCCTCACTATGTTATAAAATAGTGTGACAATAATTGTAATGAGGACTTTATTTGAGTTTGGATATTGTCTACGAGACAATATTTGTATTGAAGCCTTCAACTTATGTGTTGTCGTATTTTGCACGACAGTTGTATAAATGAAGTTTGTATTCGAATTCCGTACCATGTATCTGGCGATCCAAAATGAGTTGTGTGGACCTATTTTGGGGGCGTCACAAAACTCTAGAAGAACTAAACCAACGAACCACCCCTCATTAACCATCCTACCAAATCAAAGCTTTAATGACCAAATCACCAAAAAGACACCTCGTACTAGGCTCACAAGAAAACACAACAACCATTAAAACCCTCGAACTTGACAATAGATCGGTCATAAGAAGTTGTTCGAAAAGTTTAGATTTGGGCTGCCGGAGATAGGGCTGAGCAAGTAACAAAATTGGAACCGAAACCGCACCAAAAACCGCACGAATCGCACCAATTAAAACCGCACCAACGGTTCCGACGTATGTGGCGGTTTTAGGTGGGTTGAATAACCAAATTTACGGTTCCGGTTTGGTTACTAGCCAAAATCGCACGCATAAAACTGAAACCACACTATGTGTGTGCATGTATGTATTATCTCTAGTAAATTCTAAAGTTACTTTTCACTTGAACACGCTCAGAGAAAACCTCAGTCTTGCATTGTCATTTTTTCACCAATTGAAAGAAGATGTTAGAGGTTATAGAGTCAAAAATTAAGCAATTGGATTTTGGAATTTCGAATTTGTTTGATGCGTTATTGGAGGGGCTTATAGCTGAGGGGCTCGAGCACTTGATGCATTGGTTAATGTCAATGCTATAATTGTAATAGTTTAATAGATTATTTTTAGTCCTCCCTGCAATATATTTCATTCTATCTCCAGTATATACTTTTAATTTTTGGGGAACTAGATAAATATTCTTGCTTGTTATCGAATATATGGTCTCCGTTGTTTTATATAGCGCATATTTTAGTTTTAAAGCATGCTTGATATAATTCTCATTGCCAACTTTGTCACTAAGTTAATTGCTCGATGTAAGTTTTATGTTCAATTTTATTGAAGGTTTAGACATTTTTGTTGTTTTAATTGGTTTTGGAACCGAAACCGCACCAATTAAAACCGCACTGCACACTTTAAAACCGCACCACACCAATCACAAGCGGTTTTGGGTGCGGTTTTGAATTTTTCAAACCGCACCTAAGCGGTTTCGGGTGCGGTTTGGACTTCAAACCGCACCAAACCGCACGATGCTCACCCCTAGTCGGAGAGGCCACAATTGATTCGAATACTCCCCTACTAACATGGGCGAGACGGAATTTTTTTAAATTTTTTAATTTGTAATAATATTTATATTTGTTTTTCTAAGTGTAATTTTTTAATTTTTGTAAATAATTTTTATAAGTTTTTCTAATTGTAACTTTTTAATTTGTTTAAATGTCATCATTTTCTTATACTTTTTAGCATATTTTATTATAAAATATTTTGTTTTATTTTCTAGTTTTATAAACTTGATTGATCTTAAGAATAAAATTTTATCACTTTTTTTATTGGAGAAATCAATTGATTAAGTATATTACTTATTTGTTGGGAAAATCAAATAATTAGGCATTTGTTGCTTGGTTGGTCATGTGACTAATATTTCACGTAAGAGGTTTTGGGATTAAATTCATGGAACAACAAACTTTTTGATAAATTTATGTTCAAGTACAAATCAGCGATGCCACGTAAGCAAGTCAACGCACATGTGACACCTGGGGACTCAATATCCAAATTTTTGTGTCACGTAAGCAAGTTAACGCACATGTGCTATCTGGGGGCTCAATATCCAATTTTTTAGTCAAAAATGGGCTCAATTTACGTTAACCAAAAAAATAGCTCAATCAATACCCAAAAATACTTAAAGTTCATTGAACATATTAACATTTTAACCTATTTTAAAACTAATATACTTCATGTAAAAGTTTTCAGTTTTGGATAAAAAAGAAATCTAGGCCCAATCTACTTTAATATTTTCAACCCAAATTTGTCATACCAGTAGCAGTAGGCATTCGCGTGATATAAGCTCCTCGAATGTAATTGATTTTGCCGCACAATTTCACCCCTAGCATATTCAATTTTTGGGTCCTGATGGAGCTAGTTAGGTCTCAAGTTTTCAACTTTTTGTGATTTTAGGTAATTATTTCTAATACCCATTTCATAATTTTCTTTAATCTCTATCTCCTCCTTCACAATTAAACTCGGAAAAACCACATTAGATACTTATTCCCTCCCACTAACAGGAAAATCATCCGTATGTGTGTTCACAGCTGGTGCAGCTTTTTTTAGTAAATTTTCCTGAATACAGTCTGGTAAGCCCATATGTTTGTATTTAAGATTGATTCTATTTTGTTGTTTTATCAATTTTTTTTCATGGTTGAGTGATCTTCTTTATGCCCCTTATTTTCTGTTTATGTTATGCATGAAGGAATTCAAATTAAAGCAAGGAATATGTCTAATTGTGCAGTTTGCTTGAAATTATGGTATGTGTCAATCCTTTGACAATAAGACTATATGCTTAGGATGATTAGAATTATAAGATTTAGGATATAGACTGGTGATGTTTGTGAAGAAGATGATAAATGAGCCGATTTAGGGGGCACTAATATATTTCAATACCTCTCTCTTAGCATAGGACTATCGTTAAGAACTCATTGAATCGTCCTCTAGGATTACTTTAAGTGATAACTATGATTCTATGAAGGTTCCTTTATAAACGGAGAATAGTTAGGATGCCTCGGTGAGGAATAATTTTTGTTTGTGTAATTGCACCTTAGAGGATAATAATGAGATTCCTTAACAGATGTGGTTGGGGATGCATTTGTGTAGCAGTCTCAAATTTATTCGAGAATCAGTTGGTGATATGAGTTTTCCTTGTTTTGCTAATTTGTGTGTAAAATAATAACATACAACACAATCCCGTTTGTGGATAAACAAATTTGATAAAAATTTGTTACCGTTTAAATAGAGGTCGTAGAAAAGTTCTAGGCTAAAGT
Organism: Panax quinquefolius; assembly: GCA_020205615.1. Classification (NCBI taxonomy): domain Eukaryota; kingdom Viridiplantae; phylum Streptophyta; class Magnoliopsida; order Apiales; family Araliaceae; genus Panax; species Panax quinquefolius. The sequence goes on from CM035151.1 coordinate 34,542,417, forward strand.
CATACGGGCCTTTGAGAGTTCGTATAGACCTTGCTGGAGGAGATTTGGGATAGAGAAGGGAGGTGGGGATGCAGAGCTCTACTCTTTCTCTTCTCTAGTATGTAGGCTGTGATGAAAAGAAGGGGGGTTGGGGTTTTGAGTTTTTTTTTATTACAAATCTATACTGGACCAATTTTTTCTCATGAAGGAAGGCTCATGGTATTATTCATGGATATACATGAAAGACCTTTCCTTCAGAATAATCATCCTTATGGCTTTTATGAACAAAATGTACGGATGAGTAATGATTATTCTAAACGTCATTCAATCTACCCCCATTCCCCTGATGCGTCTTTGTAAAAATGGTTTCTTTTAGTGGGTTATTTATTAGTCTCCTTTTGGTACCCATAAAATTCTAAGGATGTAAGTGGGTCGTTTACCTTGCTCAAACTTGGGTTCGATTTCTACCAACCACAGATGGCTGGTGGCAACTGTATGTCTTACACGCCATTGCGTCGTGCCTCTATTTTTGAACAAGGAGATTGGTCAAGGTTCTTCGACCTCGACATAGGTACGGTGGGAGTTCATTTAGATGTGTGCAGTTGTTGTAGGCGCAATGTGCCATGCCGAGAGTTTGGGATACCTTACGGACCTCTCATTTTTGGTCCTTAAATAAAATAAAAAAAATCTAAGGATGTACTGTCGGTGTTTGTTACATGTTTAATATTCATGTGAAGTGTAAGAGAAATTTTTAATGATTAAATATGAGGAATAAATTATATGAATGATTTCTGGAATTTAAAATAATCTTAGCTAGAATTCCACTTATAAAATGTTGGCCAAATTGAGTAAACATCCACCATCCATGTGATCACTCTTTCTCATTCTCATGCTTTTGATTTATTAATGAACTTAACTTCATTTTATTTGCAGAGGAATAACCTCAAGGTTGCTAGTTTTAATCCCCATTCTTGGAACCAAAATTACCTATAATATATATATCTGATGGATCAGTCCGGACTCCGGTTTGATCAAATCATAATTTTTTTTTTTTAAAACAACTAAAAGAAAATTTTAATATTTTATGGAATTGGAATTTTTCCATAATACAATGTTTTGGGCGTGATTTGGATACCTATAACAAAATATATATGTACAGTAGACTATATATACATGTTTTGTTATACGCACCCAAAACACTGTATTATATAAAAATTTCAGTTCCATAAAATATTAAATTTTTTTTAGTTGTTTTAAAAAAAAAAAAAAAAAAATCCGTATTTTAAGAAAGTTCGGATAGGATCCCGGACTTTACCAAAATACGAAACTTTTTTTTTTTTTTGTTTTTTTTTTAAAACAACTAAAAAAAATAAATTTATGGAACTGAAATTTTTACATAATACAGTGTTCTAGGTGTGTACAGTCTGTACAGACATGTTTTGTTATATGTATCCAAATCACACCCAAAACACTGTATTATGTAAAAATTTCAGTTCCATAATTATTATTTTTAGTTGTTTTAAAAAAAAAGCAAAAAAATAAATAAATTTAAAGGTCTGCATTTTAAGCCTGTCCGAGAGTCCGGACAGGATCCTTCTCCTGTATATATATAATTCCAATTTTGCGTCATAAATGAAATGAGCAGACTAGCATGAGTAGTTAAAGCAAGTGAATGATTTGAATTTCGAGTTATTTCACGGAATAACACTCGTATATATTGAGCTCGTAGTGGTACCTAGCAATTCAAAAGTCTCTCTACGGCTAAAGAATGATCGTGTTCTTGGGCCATTGTAGAAACATAGATAGGGTCAACGACGGAACGAACAATGAACTTTACGACAGGGGAAACTTGCAAGTACAATTGGGAGGGAGGCGGGCGTCGACCAATGTTATGAATATTTGGAGTATAACAATTCCGATGAACAGTCACTCACTTTTGACTGTTATACGACTCCATATAAGATGATCCTTGAAGTCTCATTTGTATTATGGATAGGCTAACAATAAATTCACCTTTCGAATATGTATATATGTATGAAATAGTAACTTTATTTTTGAACTTGAGGTCACACTTTTTTGAATTCAAATAAAGTATAGATGGGAAATGCATCCACTTTCGTAGCTAAGATTCTAGTGTATTTCTTTTATTTGGATTCGGCAATCGTCGAAGTCGGAATCAACTTGAGTATACATATGGGTGGGTTGAGCTATTCCTTCATGATCGTGGTACTTCCTTGGATCCGTTCTTCAGCAGAGAATCCATCTTGTCAAAAGGTAATTAAATATTTTTTTTGGTGGGTGCAAGGAATTGCTGTATAGTTCATGTGTGAGAGTGTGATCAAAATTGACAACCAACTAAATTGCACCGTCACAATCTCACTCTTAAGGAACAAGGCGATTAGGACTTGAAATAGCTAAAGTATCATCCTGTTACTTTATTTTTCATATCCCCGTTTTCTGTTTATTTTTTCCTCATTTGGAAGCGAGAAAGACCATTATGAGTAATACTGAAGAGGTATTTTAAGAGACAAGCAGCTGCTTTTTTTCTCCGAAAAAATAGCTCAACAAATACTCATTATCCATCATTGGTCCATGGTCAAATTTGTCAAATGTTACTTCTGCTTCTCGGCCATCCTTAATACTTTTGAGTACATATGCAGACATATATGCATTTTTCTATTAATTTTCCTCAATTTCTTTGTTATTTATGTTTTATTTCAATTTCAGAAGTTATGATTAGTACAACTCTATAATTTGGTGTTATTAAACCTAGATGTTATTTGTGGTAGATATGTTTGGTTCAAGACTGCAAAGCTACTGGTTCCTTTCGAATTGGGGTCCTATGATCATGTCTTACTCCTCTTTCTCATTCATGGACCTTGCTGCTTTATTCTAGCAAATTATACTAAAAAGAAAAGAGAAAGATCATGGGACACATTTGTTTTATTACAGCTAAGCCAAGTTACAATACATTGAATGCTTTTGCCAATTGAGACCTACCTTAATTTAGCCTTGCATGTCGCAATAATTGCTATTACATGTTTTAATGTTTCAGCGTGTACATTTGTTGAATGCGAGCTATCATGCTGCACTTGTCCTTGCTAGTGACGAGGAATGAAAGATCTGAAACATCATGTCTCGTCCTCAAAAATTGTAGTACAGTGGTAAATTGGAATGTCAAACCAAGTTTTACATGTGTTAATGGTCCAGCTTCAAAGCATGGTATAAAATCTGCACCTTTTCGTGGAAAGAGGTATGTTTTGAGGTTTGATTTGCTAAATGCAAGCATTTATTTATTTGAAGATCATTTAGTACTTGTGAAACTTTCTCAAGAATTGTTCTCATGATCATGAATGGTGGAACAAAAAGAATGGCATTGCTTTGCTGATTCTATATACTTTTTCATATATATATATATATATATATATATATTATTTTATTTTGCTTGTTGCCATTTCCTGTCCTGGAATTCTTGTTGACTGTTGAGTCTGTTTCCTACATTTAGTTATAGCCTTTTCATGTTATACCCCAAACTTGAAGCATGTCCACATAACAAATACTCATTTAGTTCCGCAAAAATATTCTCATGTTTACGTTTTGAAGTCAATTTATGAAATCCTACAGTCAAAATATGATATGAACTCACCTGATTTTAATTAACCCAATAGTTATTATTGTAAACTATCTAATAAGTTGCACTAATTACAAATTTGTTGCTTTTGAAGCTTACATGAATCACATCAATTTTAAATTTTAGGATTTTTTTGTTGATTTAAAAAAAATCAAAATTAGGACTCTTCTTGTGGAAGAGGAAGTAATTCTTGAACTAGTCATTCACAAGGTGGGAATTCACTAGTTAAACTTAATCAATTATTATTATTTTCTTAAAATATTATGTTAAACCATTTTTGCTGTCAAATATTCGGAAATAGGCTCGCTTCTTATAGTGAAATAACATGGAACAGATTCTTGATAGTTATTTTGCAATTTCTAATCAACTAAGGGGCGGGGCTGTTTGATCTAAATGGTTGAATCGGTCAACCATTAAGTGTATTTGTTTTGGAAAAAAATCGTCTGAATGGCTGAATCGGTCAGATGATTGAGCTAAATGGCTAAGTTAGATTTTTTTGGCTAAATGAGCAGCTGAATAAAGTAAAAAAAATTAAAAAAAATATTAACTATTATATTAAGTAATATTAAATAAATTTACAACAACTTTGAATTTTTTCAGAGAGGTAAAATAATAAGATTTTGTCATTGTTTCAGACATGTTAATTATCAAAGAGCTTTTTTTATTCAAATTCAGATTCAGCTCATTAAGATTCAGATTATCGTATCGTGAATCGTTTCGTACGATATGGAAACAAAATGAAAAATGTGATAATATATATTTAAACATATAAAACACACAATAAACAATAAAAGCTTGACTATACAGAAAAGTAGTAGCCAAAATACTCTAAATTGATTTATTAGATATTATTTTAGTAATCTTTATAGAGTAACAAGAAAAAAATACAAATTCAGATTCACCTTTTATTTATAAAACAAAAGAGAATAATTCAAATTAACAATTGAAGATTTATGTATCTGCTTATAGAAAGTGACGCGAGAAAAATAGAGCGACATTTTGAAAAAGATATAAAACTCTAAAAAGTGAGCAAAGTATCATCAAGCGATATATAATATGTTTGTACTAAAAAACCTTTTCATATCAAATGTTAGAAGACTTAAAGTTTTATTTTTACTCTTTTGGTTCTACATAAAAACTTTTGAATTGGATCTACATAAAAACTTTTTTAAGTCGGTTGTTAACTTTAAAAAGTATCATGCATTGTATCGTTTTGTAAGAATTGTATCGAATCGTAATTGAATCGTAGGATACAATGTCATTTTCAATTCACCCTGCGATACGTATCGAATTGTCTGCGTATCGTATCGTATGATACGTACTAAAAGGATAAAATAAAAGGTTGAAAATTAAGGTAAACTATAAATTTGTTTTGAAATATGGCTAAAAAATTTATAATATATATCCATTTAGTTGAAGCAATGGAGGACCTAGGATTTTTCGGATAGTGGGGTCACTCACAATTGTCATAGAAAAATTAGATGCAAACAATATTAAAACTAACCATCATTTTTATATCCCTTAATATATATATTTTTTATTATTTTTGGCCACATCTATTGTTTATCTTCTTGCTAATGCAATGCAACTTATTATAGAAAACAATTTAGGGAATATGTTGTAAACTATGTGGAATGAAATGTATAACTATTTGTGTTCCTCGTCTTAAAAGAACTTCAAATGACTAACATACTTACTGAAATTTATTATGTAACACTAACATCATAGTGCAAATTATGTTTGCTCATGAGAAAGAAACAACCAAAATTTTCAATCTTACGTATGATATTTAAGTAAATAGAAAAGAAACATAAACTCAAAATTTTCAAAGAACTCAATAAGTGCACTTTCAATTCCTCTATAAAAATTATATTAATTTAATATTATCTATACTCAAACAAATAATATTTTCATTCTACAAAATGATTTATTTATTTTTTATTTAAACTCAATTGATATCTTAATATTTAGAATTGATGTGATTCATGAATAATTTATTAATATACCATTCATTCCAAAACTAGAGATACATTTTTCTTAGCTCGCGCTCCAAAAATAGAAAAATATATATTTATATTATATGATTATATAATGACTTGATATCTTAATTTGCCATTACTTTTTTTCACTATTATTTATACCATTATACCATCACTACTAAATTTGTTAATGCACATTTGGGAACACAATATGTTCTTAAAAGTTGTCATTTAAAATGTACCTCTAAATTTGGAATAGATGTAGTAACAATTTTTTAAATTTATAATACTTTTCCAATATTTCATTAATTTGCATTTAGAATAGTTATATTAACTAAATTGAACATATAATTTTTGAATTTTAGGAGTTTCACACATTCACTACACAAAATAACAAAATTAGACAAATGGAAATTTTTGTGTAGAAGATAGTGCTTAGATTTAACATTGGACAAGGATGTTCTTAATTTACTAAACTAAAATAATAAAAAACAAATTGTGGGGTCACAGGGTTCTCAAAGAACCCGATATTGTCCACGAATTTCATTTTTGTATGAAACATTTCAAAACATGGTACACTTTATTGCGAAACATTAAATTTGGTGATCCAATTATTTGTTATTCCTATTTACTTAAACTTCTTTTACACAAGCATAATTGCAGCTTTGTTTTGTGGTTTATAAATTAGGGGCATCATCTTATATAGCCCTTGGGTCATACACAACCAAAGGCTAGGATCAAATATACTGGAGGAGTCATTTATAAATTAGGGGCATCATCTTATGTAGCCCTTGGGTCATACACAACCAATCGCTAGGATCAAATATAATAGAGGATTAGTTGACTATCTAGTATCATCCTCTAAAATTCTAAAATATTAACAAGCGTAATAATTATATGGGTAATTCTAGAACACTTAATTAAAAGTGTACAAGAAAATAAAATGCTAACTAGTGTAGCCAAATTAGCACCTTATGAGCGTTCAGTAAGCGATACATTGTGTAGCCTCCTTGATAATGCCTACATTGTGAAGTTACACTTAACAACTCAACCCATTTTAATTATATCTCAACTAGTTATATCTATATATCATTTAAGAAATCTATCCGCAGCATTACCAACTTTCGGAAACGTACTTCATAGCAACTTAACAATCTATTTATGGTTTATGTGATTAAGTTGTGTACGTATTGATGGTTATTTACTTTTATATATCTAACTAGTTGTTGTTGGGTTGTACAGAGATTACATTTTGTATTTATTTATATCTTATGGTTTATGTGATTACGTTGTGTACATATTGATAGTTGATTATATATATTTGATGGTTATTAGTATGCGTTAATGAAGAATTATTTGTAGCTTTTGGTTTATAACGGGTACAATTAAAATAAACCTACCCCTGTCATACACTGCAACACGCAAACTAAAGTTTTTCTTCCCGTTTTCGTTTCACGTACTGTATCAGACCACAATGTTAGTAGCATTGAGTTGAACTGTAGAAGCACATACGCCTCTATTGTGAGAGAAACAACATTATAATTACTTTGTAAAACCTAGAAAGTTTATTTATTTTTTCATAAAAATTTGCGGATATAAAAATTCTTGATTAATAATGGTGACCTAATCTATTTTGTTGGCATAGAACAAATATTAATTTCTATTTGAAACTAATCATGGCTTCTTTGAATCTAAAAGAAACTTGTGCCTTTTTGATAAATTAAAATTGGCTTAAATGTAGATGAGGTTGTTATGCAGTTCTAACAAATTGTCTTTATTGGTTTATTCTGTCGTTTTATGGCATCATCTCAATCACATTAATGATAAATATTGTAATAAAGTAAGTGAGTCTCCTGGTTTATCTTTTATTTGGTGATTTAATTAGTCATGAACCATTAGAACATGCTACAACTCAAAAGTTATAACTTTACCAGTTGATTAAATTTTCCTTAATTGGGTTAACTGATAGAAATTAACTCTATGAATCTGTTGCATTGCTAAGTGTTTGTAGAATATTTAGCTTTATGTTAGATCCATAATCATGTTAACCATTACCTTGCTATTACTTTTTTAAGACTTTTGTAATAATTAATTTGATTTCAACCACGGGCCACCCCTTTGGCTTAACCTGATTCTATCTTATTTTGGTTGGTGAACAAGCCTCACTGACAAGCTGCCACTTTTTACAATATGCAGATAACCAAATTTTATTTTAACCTCTCAAATCATCTGAAAATATATTTATGTGTTCATAAATTTGACTCCAAATGGTATAGTAGTTTTCAAGTAGTGTCAATAATGTGGTTTCCTGTTTGAATATGCCTCTGTCGTGTGCACGTTGAAACAGTTCTTGGACGAGAAGACACGGTTGGATTATAGCTTTTGCTCTAGACACAGGTGGCATTTCTGGTAACGGTGGCCAAGACAGTGTCAACAGTGATGGCCCTGGTCTCGGTCAGACTCGGTTGGGTAGGCTGGTGAGTGCAGGCGGGCGGCAATTATTGGCAAAGTTGAATTCGACCAGAAAGAACTTCCCCATGAAAATATTTCTCCTCCTCCTTGGTTTCTACACGGCAAATGCACTAGCTACAATTCTTGGGCAGACTGGAGATTGGGACGTACTGGTTGCAGGCGTTGTCGTTGCTGCCATTGAGGGGATTGGTATGCTTATGTATAGAAAGCCCTCCTCTATGTCTACTGGGAGGCTGCAATCGCTGGTGGTGATGATAAACTACTGGAAGGCCGGTGTTTGCTTAGGCCTCTTTGTAGATGCTTTCAAGTTAGGCAGTTAATGTTCTTTAAACTCTAACAATCTGTTGTTTGTCCTGGAATTAGTGGGTTCTGTGCACTTATTTCTCGTTGTAGCGCCAATCGCGTTTATGTAATTTCTAAAGAAGTGCAGACTATAGTATGGGAACAGTTTCTCAAATGTATTTTAGTAACAATTGTTTTTTCAATGTAGTATAATAAAGAAAGTACATAAGTTTCTTCTTGTCAACAAATGGCTCTTTGTTTTCTACATCTTTGTTTCCATATGGCCAGCCGACTTCCCAGCTACGGCGCGACCTTTTTTCCAAAGCTTCGTCCTTCTTCTGGTTATGGAACGCTCTTAAAATGATCATTTCTGCAACCTTTTTTCCCAAGCTACAGAGGCAAGACCATCACAGATGCACAACAAACAATGTTACAGATGCTAGGCCCCTTGCAGTTGCTGTTTGTTGGGAACTTGCGACTCATAAAGTAGAAGCCACTGGAAAAGGTTAGTGCGGAGCCTAGCGGAGCTCGGGCCGAAGGTCCCGAGCGTAGCGGAGCGACGCAGAGCGACGCACTAGCCCATCAGGTTGCCTTTGAAGGTCATGGGGTTGCCCCCCCCCCCCTCCCCTCCCCCCGCGGTATGGTACAGAGTTTTTTTTGGTTGTAAATTGTAATTGGAAAGGTCATTATGGGTAATTGACCATAATGTGAAGTAAGGTTGGAATATGATTAGTAGGTATATATATTATCTATTGTAAAGCCTTATGTAACCAATGAATCATCAATAAACAACAAACCGCCTGTGGAGTACCCAAATTGGGGAACCACGTAAATCTCTTATGTTCTTCTTAATTCTCTATCATTTGTGTACGTGTGTGTGATCCTATATTCTAACACTGTTGTTGAACAGTGTTTAGTACTGAAGTAATGAACTAAGAATTCTCATGACAAAGCAAGTTTAATAATCATTATGCTACGGTTGGATTGAAGTAATGGAATTGGTGAAGTAATGGAATTGATGAAAGAATAGAATAGAGAAGGGAATTAAATGGCGGAATGATTCATTCTATTCTATTCTAGCTGGAATGAGTCATTCTATATTCCAAGAAATAAAATTCACAAATTTGGCAGTTATAGAAATCATTTATTCCATTCCATTAAACAACCGAACACAATTTTTTTTTTCATACGAAAGAGTTCTTCAATTTTTACCTTCATTTCTGCAATTCAATTGTAGCATTAGAGTTTAGGAACTGTGTCAAATTAGGCTCTTCCATATAACATTATAATCTTGAAAGGGTTGTTTTTTAAAAAATAAAATTTGGGGTAATGGCAAAAGTATCCCCTAAAGTTGGCAAGTTCTTCGATTTTAACCTATAAATTTGAATATAGATAATTAATACCCCAGTGAATTTTTAAAAGACAATGTTATTCCTTTTTCACCGGTCCAACTATTTTACTATCACAGATAGACACGTGTCAATATTATATAACTTCAAGACAAATTGAGTACTGAAATGATTTTTTAATTAAAAAAAATATGTGTATGAATTAAAAACAAACTAAAAATATTAGAAAACAAATTAAAGATATTTGAGTACAAATTAACAGCAGATTAACAAAAAAAACAAAAAATATTAGCCACAAAAATCATACCCAAATTAATAAAACATTTGGGTCTATCTAACCCCCGATTCTTCATTCAACACAAACAATCACACCCATCATGGCTGCCGCCAACACTCAACGCCACGGAAGTGGTTAGTATAAAATTTATTTTTAAATAAGTCATTAATTGATCGATTAGAATCTTTGACACGCATATAAGATCAGTATATGTGTTAACATTTTATTCGATTAATCAATTAATTTACTAAAAAAATAAATTTTATATTAACCGGATCCGCCACGCCACTACCACCAACCCATGCTAACTCGAAACCAACACCAACAATTTACCCGCACAAGTTCATCACAAACAACGTTACCGTGTCGTCAAGCTTCCAAAATCACCTATCCCAAAGCTTTGCTGCCCAAAAAAGACAATCAAACATCGCATGACCAATTGAAGATCCGTTTATTGAAAGATAATTCATTCAAAGACGATTCATACGTAACGGCCAAGATTTCGATAGTGAACCCAGATTTGGGGTTGTATTATATTGCAGAGAAACTGGTGGAAAATTTGAATAAGTACATAACAAAAAAAAAAACAAGAATGTCACTAATCATAGAGAGGACTATTTGAAAACTAGTCCATTTGTTTTAAAATTAGAAATATATTTTGATTTTCTAAAGCCATTACTCCCTCTCGTCCTTAAAAGGATAAACAAAGTATAAGTTATACACATTAAAAAAAAGAGTTGTTAACGCCAAGATCTTTCCTCACGTCCCAATCACGTAAGACGTGTCCGATATCCTGCACAATTCAACAAGTCAACACTAATAAACCATCGGGGGATAGTTCCGGCATGAGAGTTAGTATCGGCGATCACAAGGTTAACAAATGGAGGAATAATGAAACAACTCGGGTCAAATCCCGAGTCCGAAATAAATCTCGGGTCAAATCCCAAGTCCGAATCAAATCCATCAAAATAAGACTCAAACCATCTACCAATAAGATCTTCTTGGGTCATCTTAGCCCACCACAAGCTCCCAAAAGGTCATGACTTGAAGGATTTATTGGTAGTAATTTATTTCTTATATCTGAGATAAATTTTTTCCCTATCTTTCGATGTGGGATTTGGGTGTTACAAACTCCCCACTTAAATTTCTCGACGTCCGTCCGTAACCGATCACACACACAACCCAAAGATCTTTGCCTCTCTAGCGTTTGTGGGATAATACCTGGTGGGCTTGTCCCCACCTCAGGACCTCCATCTCTCCATGTGAGATAATACCACCATCCTTCGTGTCCCCACCTCCAAGAACCCGATCGGATGACTCTGACCCGAAGCTTTGAGAGTCACCACCGATACTATATGAAACAACCCGTCAAATCCCGAGTCGGAATAAATCTCGTCAAATCCCAAGTCCGAATCGAATCAAATCCATCAAAATAAGGCCTCAAACTACTGGCCCAATAGTATCTTCTTGGATCATCTTAGCCCACCACAGGCTCCCAAAAGGTCATGACTTGAAGGTACTATTGGTAGTTACTTAATTCCTTATATGCAGACAAATTTTTTCCTATCTTTCGATGTGGGACTGGGGTGTTACAAATAATATGTCTAGTGTATTGAGAGAGAGAGAGATAATAATTTAGATAGATGTTTTGTTGTTGTTACCTTTTTCCTTTATGTGATCGTTGCCCCATATACACTCCAAACCCGGTTTACCGTGCCACCCACTACCGTCTGACACAGCCCCCCCACTCTAGTCATTTCAGCCGAAAGTGTGCAGCTCGTCCACTACATGCTGCCACTGTTTGCCACCGCCGGTCATCTGAGTCCCATCCTCATTAACGATAAAGAGATAATAACCAATGTTATTCATGGTTGGCCAAAGATGGGTTAAAACATAATTTACCTAATGGGCCAGTCCAAATGAGAGACCCAATATATTTTAGGCATAATGAATAACATAAAGGAGGAGCCCAATAGGTCCGACCCAATAATGAAAGTATAGTGGCCCAACATTACCCCTAGTCTTTTATTAAACAGGATGTTTAAGGGAAGACTGTAAATAAAATAGGTCCATGATGTAATAAATCAAAAGGGGCTAAGGGAAATCTCACCGATGCCCAACTGATAAACATCAGCCACTAATTCAAAGGGAAACGACAACCCAAATGGTGTATTCCCATCAGCATTAAGGACACGGATTAGAGGCCCAATGCAAATAAGCCCACTCCGATTTAAGTATTAAACCCAAAACCGGACGCTACCTCTTCCAATTCAAAATCATTACTCGCAGTTAATGGTGCCGCCTCGAGTGTCGTGGATAAATCATATATAAAGGTAATTTCCCCAAATTGATGACTTTTTACCGCCAATTTGAAATTCGGACGCCTTATTGAGCTCTAGAGTTCTTCTTCCTCAAATTTTCTTCTCTTTCCTGTAAATCGTCAACAATGGAAACAGCTTCATCGAATACTAACAAAATTTCCCCACGTCGAATAACCCCCATCACCACTGTTGCTCCTACACCTAGCCCTAGCAAGGCCGCTTCGGGGTCAAACCCTAACCCATCTGGTACCCCAAGTAAAAACACACCTAAAAAACCACTTCCAAACCCTTACGTGTTCTTTCAGAGTGAAGAACAGTTCCCTCATGCCAACACTCCCTCGTCCTTGTCTGAAAAAGACGTTCAAAATGTCCACGAACGGTACCAAATTCCAGCATTAACTCACCAACTGCGACGTCCCACAGCCACCGAGAGGATGTACCAATGCCCAGATGGCTAGACTGCCATGCCCCTGACACTTCTGAAAAAGGGGGTTCGGTTCCCTCTGCATGTGTTTCTGGTCACCCTCTTGGGGTTCGTTGGTGTCGGATTCGCCCAACTGGTCCCAAACTCCTACATCCACATTCTGGCGTTCATCGCCTTCTGCCATGATGTAGGCGTCGCTCCCACCCTTGACTTCTTCTTTTCTATATACACCATTACCAAGTCCAGAGAGAAGGGGTTCAAGGTCTTGAGCAAGATAGCTTCAAATCCCGGAGATAACTTCGAAAGACGCTCTCTGATCAATACTCCATCCAGCAACAGAGGATGGCACAAGGAGTGGCTTTTCGTCAAGGGGCCTGAGATTGCTTCTCTGCCAGACTGGACAACATTGGAGAAAGTATATGTAGACTTCGGGGATATAGTCGAAGAGCGTGTTAAAGAGATGATTGAGCTCCTTGATAACTTCTCGAAGAAGGAATGGAGTTATGGTCTTCTCACTAAACAAGCTTGGTTGTACGACCATAAATGTAAGTCTCAAATTTTTATCGAAATATAGCTTGCTGAAATTTGTTATTGTAAGCGGATTTAACAAAATGTATTTCTCTGTTGCAGTATCTTTGATTAAGCCAACATCAATCGACCAAAGGGATTTGGAAAAATTTCTTTCGGGCAAACCTTCATCACCTATCACTGAAACCCCCCAGGAAGAAGTTCTAGCTTCTGATGCTCAAGAAGCCGAAGATCTTCCTGTGGAACCAGAAATTGCCGAAGAAACCCTCCGACCTAGTAAGAAGAAGAGGGCTATTCGAAAACCAAGATCCATATCTCAGGAATCGCAACCAATTTTCACTTCTAGTCTGATTGACATGCCCACCAGCGAACGAATGCAAGCTCTTCGAATGAAGAATAGGAGAACTAAGATAACTCCACTGACTACTGATGACCTTCGGGTCCCTCCTCTTGTGGAAATCATCGTTTCCGAAGGAGAGCTGGGAGAACAACCTGAGACTTCAGCTCCTTCTCGAAAACGAAAACAGCCCTCGGAAGATCAACAGCTACCCCCTCCAGGATCTACTCCTGTTCAACCTCCACCTCCTCCGGAGTCGCCTACTCAATCCCCTATCCACAATGAGTTCCACTCGCCTTCTCCACCACCAACATCCCCTACTGCCTTTCAGCGTGAAGCCATGTCTTCACCAACTGTATGGACTGAGTTCAACAGAAACTTCCCTTTCCAACTCTTCGACTCCTTTGTCCGGGAGACCGATGAGCATCGGTTCGGCAACAGCTCAATCATGGACCTGATCAAGGAAGGCATGAGCTATCACACTAAGGTAACTGTTTATCTGTCTGTTCATTTGGATTTATATGTATCTCTTTGAAGAATAACTGATTGTCTGTGAATATGTACAGGCGAATGCTGTCTTTGGAAGACTTCTTCTTCGATACAAGGAAGTTGAAGTCAAGAAGATGCAGCCCGTCGAGAGAACATCATTCTGAAGTCAGCTTTGACTAAAGAAAGAGGTGACCTCGGCACTGCTCTCTTCAATAATGAATGCCTCCAAAAGGATCTAGCTCAAAAAATGGAAGAGTTGAAGATCTGTGAGGAAGAATTGAAGAGAACAAAGGCCAGTCAGCAAGAAATGACTCATATGAATGTCGATCTTAACACCAAGAACGAGGCTCTAAGAATCAAAAATGAGGAACTTGCTATAGCCAATCAGAGCTTGGCGATACAAGTTAACAATCTTCAGGAGAAGGCTTGAGAGGACAAAGAGAGACATTTGGCCAGACGTCGCAAGCTTCAGGATAAGTTGAAAGCCTTGGAGGATCTAGGTCCTCCCTTGACTGAAGACCTTCGCAAGCAAATCCAAGAAGTGTATCGGCAATCGGCTGAGTTGAATGAAAAAGTGGTTCAGATGTTCTCTGACGGTTACTATGAATGCCGAAATAAGGATAAGGCCAAACTTGTCGCAGCTAAAGTCGATTCAGCCATACTCGACTCTTCCAAAGACGAAGCTGATGCCTGAAGATGATTTCCTTTTCTTTAACTTGTAGGACTTTTGTAAAAAAAATCTATTTTTTTGTAATGAACTTTATGTTAATGAAATATCAATCTCTTTCCTTATTACTCCTTTGTTATTAATTTCTGTCAATAGTACCATATCTTAAAAAATGTATGAACCCTTAACTTAAACTATTAATAAATAACTAAACAAGTTATATAACAAATAAGATGAAGTCAAGTAATGAAGCAATCCGAACTCAACACTAGAAAAAATTAGGTAATAAAGTAAAGGAATACTTATTCGCTACTGAAGTGCGAGATAGATCTGCTTCATAGGAAATTTGTTTACCACGAAGGGCCTAACAAACCCACAGGATGACATTTTTCTACCACGAAGGGCCTGACAACGTCTAAAGAACGACAATTGCTTACCACGAAGGGCCTGACAACGTCTAAAGGATGACAATTGCCTACCACAAAGGGCCTGACAACATCTAAAGAACGACAATTGCCTACCACAAAGGGCCTGACAACGTCTAAAGAATTACAATTGCCTACCACGAAGGGCCTGACAATGTCTAAAGAGCAACAATTGCCTTCTACGAAGGGCCTGACAACGTCTAAAGGATGACAATTGCCTACCACGAAGGGCCTGACAACGTCTAAAGAACGATAATTGCCTACCACGAAGGGCCTGACAACGTCTAAAGGATGACAATTGCCTACCACGAAGGGCCTGACAAACTCATAAGGACCACCTGCCAATAAGGCTAACATCGAATGGTCAGCGAGTCCACCCGAACCTCCTTACACCCAAGAATTGAACAGCAACAAAGACAAGGCTAGTTGAGAAAAAAGGAACTTTTATTGATGATGACTTAAACATTTATAGACTTCCGGTATACTAACACTGTATCTACTGAAAATATTTTCGAAGCCTGCCAGCATGCCAAGTATTTTTAATTTCTGATCCGTTCAATGCCCTCAACCGATAAGTGTTAGGTTTGTAATATTCAAGAACGCAATCAAATTGCATAAATAAGCGGAAACGTGTAAAAATCAGAGTTTAAAATTTTACAAACCATATACCCGGATCACCCTTTATGCATAATTATTAATTAAACGAAAAATTAAAGAACAAGAATCATACCTTGAAGATCCAAAGCTTCCTCGTGTACAAGTTCACCTCCAATTCTTTTCGCTCAACTTGAATCCACTGGTTTGGTTCCTTCCTTTGATCAACGTTAGCCACCCAAGTGTTTGGGCTCTCAGAGGTGATCCACCAAGGAAGAAGAAGGATTCAAGAAGATGGGTGGTTGGCTAAACCCTAGTTTTTCTATCTCTATAGAAAAGAGCGTACTCTCCAACCATTAGAATTATAACGTAGTCTTAATATCTGATATAAGACTCCTCTTATAAAGAAATCAAGTAACCCTATTAAAATAAGGTATTATTTAATTAAACTCTTTTAATTAAAGGGGCCCCTAATCTTATTAGAGATAATTAATTAAACTCATTTAACTAATTTTCCTTCCTAATCCAATTAGGAATAAATGAGAGTACTTATATTAAATTAATTCCTAAACTCTTTTAGAAATTAAAATAATAATAATAATTGTAATAATATTAATAAGACTCCTCTTATTAATTTATATTTAATATTTCTAAAATATTAAATAATAATATTAAGCTATTTAATTTATTCTATCACCATAGATTAAATTAAATATACATAACATATTATTACGATTATGCCATTAACTTCTTAAATAATTATTCTTCCTTTTATGGTGTGACCCTTTAGGTTCTCCATATTAAACAGGTTGTGAATAAATCAATTAGAACAATTCTAATCTTATTTAAATAAATAAATTAAATAATTAATTTATTTAAATAAATAATATTTATTCTACAATAGGGATAAGTTCTCCTAGCGATCAAATCGACTTTCTAGATAATATAGATTTCAACATTAATCATAAAAGAACCTTTGAGTAAATAGTTACCAGACAATTCAATCCTTCCACCATACAATGTCCCAATTAAATATAAGATATGTAATTCTTTGTCAAGTCTTATTTTATTTAATTATATGTATTTCGACTCTTAAATGCATTAACTCCAAATAATGCAAATTAGAAACTCCTTTCTAATTTCATTCGCTTCGCCAATGACTCTTTGGTTGTCATTTATCGAATCACATAGACATTTCTCTTCTTTTAATGAAGTGGTAGATTCTTTATTGATCATACATTATCTCCACGTATAACTTATTATACCCAAGCATACCCTTTGATATACCCTAAGGGTCTTAAGGAATAAGTCAAAGTATAACTCATCATACACAAGATACTATGATGATCTCAAGTCCAAGGATCACTTCAGATTACTATCACTACAGAATTCCTATTGATGAGACAAGTAAAACTCCATTAGGTATTCCTTAGTGAGCCAACGCTCATGAACTTATTCTCTAATAAGCACTCTACATACTTGCTTTAGTGTCTCCACACAAATGATCATGAGATCAATCATCCTCATCCAATGAAGCAAGCAACGATAAAGTTAATCTATCCGGATTCACTAATCCCCAATTTAGTAATCCAATGATTGAGAACTATTTTAGTTTTAAGCTTTCTAAGAATTTAGATCTCATTAGAATGATCACCATCATTATTCTAAAAGCATTGCTTAAAACTATGGGTTTATCACATATTATAAAAACGAAAGATCGTGTAGATAATTAAAAGCCTTTAATAAATTAATACTTTTTATTAATAAATGAATAAGATTGTTACAAAGTATATGCTTTATCATCAAACATGATTGGCTTGTGTGCATCATCGTAAGACCCGAAAATTTTTTTTTAAATAAAAAGGAATTTCCTTTATTTATTATTTTGAAATAGTAAGGGTTGATTTGATTAATGTGGATAGTTAAGGGTTAAATACATAAATATTTCAAAAATAAGCAAGTGGTTATAAAATATTCATTGTTGTTTCGGGAATATTCGTTTGGTCGTGGAATATTCAAATCTTTGTCGGGGAATATTCGCAATGACCTGTGACCATGCATGTGTGGGCCCCATAACGGAAAGCGATTGGATGAAGAAAACGACAAATATAAGTTGTTTTTAAATAATAGGCGTAGTTGTTACTGTTATCATTGTTGGAATACCGGTGGGTTAAAACACACTAATACGGCGTTGTTGAACAAGAAGACACCGGTATTGCACCAATTATTGATTCTTACGTAAGAAGGCACTACTCAATAATGGTTCTGTGAATTTATGCTCGATTATTTTATTGAGTTAATAATTCTTTGCGTTGATATTTTATATTCTTTGTTGTTTCAATAATTGTCATTACATAGTATTTTCATTATCGAAGCAATAATTCATATTATCTGAATAATATTATTAGATAACATTATTGGCAATGTCTAGAAAGTTACATCTAAGGAGAGGTTTGAGTCATCTAATTCATGGCACAAGAAGAAGAAATTCTTATTGAAAGCCCCTCTTTCCAGGAAGCGCACTGGTTGTCAATATTGTGATTCTCGTAATATTATTTGTGAATAATTAATTATTGATTTATACGATGAGGAAAATATTGATTTTATGTGGATATAGATGGAGAAAATTTTAAAATGACAATTGTTGAAAATTAATATTTTATCTTTTCTCGATAAAATAATTCATTTAAATATATTATTTTAATAATATATTAACGGTGATATTTTTACAATGAATGTGGGATATATGAGTATATGAGGAGGAAGAGTATTTTGTGGCATTAAATGTTTAACACATGTTTTGTGTGTTGGTGGACACAATTATTGACCGAAATTTGATTATAGCTTGTAAAATCACCCGTTTGTGGATTTCGGTCAATTTCTATTTGGAATTTGGAAAAACTTTCTTCTGCAAAGTTGTAGAGAATTGAATTTCCTATAAAAACTCGCGAGATTCGAATTTTCTGATGAAAGGGCTATTTATTATGAATTATTGAAGTTCCGAAGCTCCGAAATAATTGATTTTTGGGAGTTTAAATTATTTTGTTAAGAAAAACGTTTTTTGTTGTATTTTTTTGGACATCATTAACATGTGTGGCTGGTGTTTTGACCAAAAGGTGGGCTAAGGAAAATTTGTATAATTATATTAATATTATATTAAATTTTCTGCTTTGGTGTTCTAAGCAATTTCCTATAAATAGGGTGCTTAGGTTAGAATTGAAAATCACACCAGAAACTGAAGTTTTCTCTCTATTTCTCTCGATATTTTGAGCGTATTCTTGTGAGTATTTTGAGTATACTTTGAGTATTGATATCGGTGCAAGTTCATTCAAGTAATTATTCCAAATAAGTATCTTTCTTTTGAGGTAAGGGATATTATTTTTTTTCAGAATGATATTATTTCTTCAATATCATTATCTTTGAAATGTTGATCTGAAGTTTTATCAAATTTGGAACTTTTTCATGTCGGGTTACTCTTATTCATGGGTTACTATTCATGAGTTACTATTCACGAGTTACTATTCATGAGTTCTTATTCACGAAGTTACTATTCACGAAGTACTATTCATGAAGCGTGAAGATGTTTTTGTGGAATTTCTATCTTTTGGTGTCGAGTTACTATTCACGATATCGGACTATTCACGATACTTAAGACTATTCACGTATACGGAAGACTATTCAATAGAAAAATAAAATTTCTTCTTTTGTCCAAAATATCTATTCGGATACTAGCTCGATTGTATCCATGTTTTGATCATTCTTGAATTTTACACCACTATGATTATTTTTGAGGTATTTTTGGACGTGGATAAAAACCAATACGAATCCTTAATCCTTAATCCTTGTCATTTTGTTTCCTTTGGATTCGTTTCTAAAAAAAAATATTTTTCATCATCCTCGGTCTTAAATGATGATATTATGGAATATCTTTGGCACAGTAGTGCAAAGATGAATGATTTCTTAAGAATATCTTTGGCTGTAGTGCAAAGATGAATGATTTGAAGAATATCTTTGGCCCGTAGTGCAAAGATGAAGCAGTGTTTAAATGAACATGACTAATGATGAATATCTTTGGCTGTAGTGCAAAGATGAATATTTGATTCGGATGTATATTGATTGATGTTACGGGGATAAAAGATGAGCGATGAACTTTTAAATTCATACATAGAAGATAGTAGTTTGCATTCTCTACTTAACTCTTCTAATGAATTATTATTTCACTGCGAATATTGATTTAAAATTTGTTGTCTATTGTATTCTATTATATTTTTCCTGTTGAAGACTAACGATAATTTGTTGTATATTATCTTAGTCATAATATTCTTCTTGAGCTAGTTGAGCTCACCCTTTTCCTTTTGTTCCATTTTTCTCGGGAGGCGAGAATATAAGCGAGTACGCAGTCTGGGGTATGGAATGAAGGTTTTAGAAAAGGATTGTTTAGTAGTCCTCACCATTTTTGTAAATTAATGTATCAATAAATGTGATGAGGATTTATTTGAGTATAGATATTATCAGAAGATAATATTTGTATTCAAACTCACGATTTCTTGTTGTAATAATAAAGTTGTAGTTGTTTACATACCACGTATTGACAACTCGAGAATAGGTGATGTATACCTATTTTGGGGGCGTCACGGTTGGTATCGAGCTTAGGATATGATCTCTGGCGGAGATCGGGAATAGAACTAGGAGGGAGAGACGAGTAAATCCCTTCGCTAGTGTGTCCTACCTAAGCTTATTTGTTAGTTAGTCAAGTATATAGGGATATTATGTGATATATTGATTTCCTTAATTAACCCTTGTTTTATGTGAAGATTTGAGAATGTCGTAATCGAGAATATTAACGAGTGGAGTAAATGAGACCGTGGAGATGCCCGCATTTTTACCAACGAGGAGCGTGCAACAGGTGGCAATGTACCTCTGTGAACAACAACCGTTGAAGCGAGATGATGAACGAGGGATGTTTAGAAGTTTTTGCGATTCATGCAAAATCGCACGAGGAAACTCGTGTTCAATCTGAGGAGGAAATGATAGCAATTCACGGGTTGTCACACACCAAGCGATTTAAAGTTGGGACCACGAATTTAAGGGAAAGCGGATCCGATCATGGCGGAAGCATGGGTCAAACAAATTACCAAGATATTCGATGTCTTGGGATGCACGGAGGAACAGAAGGTTCCATTCGCCACCTTTATGTTCCGTGGCGAAGCGGACTCTTGGTGTGGGAGTTCGTGAAGCGCACCCATCCACCAAGACTCGGCGATGTCTTGGGAGACGTTTTCAGAGCTATTTAATGACAAATACTTTCCGAA
Source organism: Panax quinquefolius (assembly GCA_020205615.1). Classification (NCBI taxonomy): domain Eukaryota; kingdom Viridiplantae; phylum Streptophyta; class Magnoliopsida; order Apiales; family Araliaceae; genus Panax; species Panax quinquefolius. The sequence goes on from CM035151.1 coordinate 34,563,483, forward strand.
AGTGTTCGTCTATATGAAGGAAGTGGAGTTCATCGATTGGAACAAAACAACGTGGCGGTGTCTCGAAGACGAGGCAAAGTTTGCGAGTTATCCGGTTTGCACCTCATTTGGTGGAGAATGAGGAACGTTATGACGCGGATGTTTCTTAGAGGTTTGAAACCCCAGATACGTCGAGATCTCATTTCTCATAAATTTTCTCTTTATTCAGATGTTGTAAATGAGGCTCAATTATTAGGCGAGATAACGAGTACGGTCAACCGAGGACCACTGACCGGATCGTGTCGAGATAGCGGTCAGCGAATAATGATAACTGCGGAGAAAGAAAATGCAGACGTAAATGGTAACCACTCTCGGTGGTAATCATGGCCATGAAAATAGAAGAAGCGAGTCGGGGAGATTTTAAAAAGAGGAGATTTAACAACGACCGTATGTGAAGATAGCGGTCTTGAGAAGAATCGGTTCTAAGGGAGGAGAAGCGACCACCGGTCATTATATGCTACAAATGCGAAAAGAGGGACATATCATCCAAAGCGCCCACAACAGTTCAAGGTATGCTATAATTGTGGAAAGGAAGGACATATCGCTCGAGATTATACGATGAATGAAACCTAGTTCAATGGGGACGGTGACTCAAAAGATCCCGAGAAAAGTCAAAGTCAACGATTAGGGAAGAGCGTTGTTGTGGATGGTCATAATCGAGGAACCCAAACGAGGTGATCACGGGTAAGCTATTTATAAATTCTTGAAGTTTATACCTTACTTGATACGGTGCTACCCATTCATTTATCTCTCCGCATGTGCTCAACGTTTAAACTTGACTCGGGAGAAATTAGACTTTGACCTATCTGTGGAAACTCTGTTAGGAGAAACTTTCATCACATCCAACATTTATAAATCTTGTTTGATTCAAGTTGGCACCATTACCTTACATTGACCTTATCTCTTTAAAGATACTTGCTTTTGATGTGATTTTAGGGATTGATTGGTTAACTACTCATCATGCCAAAATTGATTGTTTTCGTAAGGTTGTTAGTTTTCATATTCCTAACCAACTTTGTCAGATTTAATTCAAGCAACTAAACCATTAAAATCGATCTTTGTCTATATCTAATCATAAAGCTATTCGTTTATTAAAAAGCGGATGTCAAGCTTTCTTAGCCCATGTTATGGATTTGAATAAAGACACGTCAAATTTGAATGATATTCTGTTGTTATTGACTTTCGGACGTATTTCAGAAGAACTTCCGGCCTACCCCGAGCGTGAAGTTGAATTCTTTATTGATCTTGAACCCGGTACAAAGCCCATTTCTAAAACCCCATATCGAATGGCTCTATTGAACTTCAGGAGTTAAAGGTCCAACTACAGTGAATTGTTGGACATCCGGTTTCATTCGCCCCTAATACATCTCCTTGGGGTGCTCTGTTTTATTCGTAAAGAAGAAAGGCGGGAGTATGCGACTTTGTATTGACTATCGGGAATTGAACCATGTCACCATCAAGAATAGGTATCCTCTACCTCGTATTGATGACTTGTTTGACCCCATTGCAAGGGCACAATTCTTTTCAAAAATTGATCTTCGATTCGGATATCATCAATTTGAAGATTAAAAGCGAGGATATTCAAAGCGCCTTCGAACTTCGGTATGGGCATTATGAATTCTTAGTCATGTCTTTCGGACTAACTAATGCTCCCGTGATTTTCATGGATATGATGAACCCAAAGTATTCAAGGAATATTTGGATCGATTCGTTGTTGTCTTTATTGATGACATCCTCATATATTCCAAAAATAGTGAAGATCATGAGCACCATTTGAAGTTTGGTACTCCAAAGGCTTCGTGAAAACCAACTATATGCCAAATTGAAGAAATGTGAGTTTCGGCGAGGAAGTAGCATTCCTTGGGCACGTGGTGTCGAAACATGGAGTATCTGTTGATCCGGTGAAGATTGAAGCAATACAAAGTTAGAGCAAATCAAGTTTCGGTGGATCAAGTACGTAGTTTTTGGGCTTATTTGGTTATTATCGGAGATTCGTGGAAGGGTTTTCTCGAATCGCTACTTCATTAACCCAGCTAACTCCGGAAGGATACAAAATTCGTTTGGAGTGAAGAATGCGAGAAGAGTTTCCAAGAGCTTAAGAGGAGACTTATTTAAGACTGTTCTAACAATACCATCCGGTTTGGATGGATTTGTTATCTCTGCTGATGCTTCGTGCAAAGGGTTAGGATGTGTTCTCATGCAACGTGGGAAAGTCATGCTTTATGCCTCATGACAACTTAAAGAGTATGAGAGGAATTATCCTACTCATGATCTAGAGTTAGGCAAGCAAATCGTGCTTAAAGATATGGAGGCACTATCTATATGGGGAGAAAGTGGAGATATATTCGGACCATAAAAGCCTTAAATATTTTTCTTCACTCAAAAGAACTCAACATGGGCAATGACGTTGGCTCGAACTATTGAAAGACTACGACCACACTATTCAATACCATCCCGGTAAAGCGAACGTGGTAGGCGACGCATTGAGTAGAAGATCATATGCGGAACGAAAAGTGCGATGATGTCAAGTATACTGACAGAGCCAACTTTAATAGAAAAAGTTAAGGTTGCTTCAAGCCACCGAATCTCGAAATGATGCGTATGAAGAAGAAAGTACAAGAAGGAGCTATTCCTAAGCGAGAATTGATGAAGAAGGAATACTTGAGTCCACTCTAGACTTTGTGTTCCTAACGACTCGATTTGAAGTACAAGATTATGATGGAGGCACACAATACGCCATTTGCAATCCATCCTCGAAGTACTAAAATGTATCGTGATCTTGACATACATTTTGGTGGAACAATATGAAGAGAGAGATTGCAAAGTTTATCTCGATGTGTTTAACTTGCCAACGTGTAAAGGCGGAGCATCTTGTACCTAAGGGTCCGTTGCAACCACTTGAGATTAGGAATGGAAGTGGGAACACATTACTATGGATTTCGTTACGGGTCTTCCTACGGTTTCTCAAGGCATCAATGCTATTTGGGTTATTGTTGATAGATTAACCAAGTTCCGCTCATTTCGAATCACGGAGACTTATTCCTTGAACGTCTTGCTAGTGTATACGTGAATGAGATTGTGAGGTTGCATGGCATGCCTGTATCCATAGTTTTGGATCGTGACCCAAGATTCACTTCAAGATTTTGGGTTAGCTTGCAAAAAGCTATGGGCACAGATTTGCGATTTAGTTCGCATACCATCCCCAAACGGACGGACAATCGAGAGGACTATTCAAACTCTTGAAGATTTATTAAGACTCGTGTCCTAGACTTCAAGGCGGTTGGGATAAGTATTTACCATTGGTGGAATTCTCCTACAACAACAAGTTATCGAGCAAGTATATAGGTGTGGCTCCATTTGAAGCATTATATGGACGAAAATGTCGTTCTCCAATATGTTGGGATGAGGTGGGTGAAGCAACATTGTTGGGACCCGAGTTAGACGTATATGACTCACCGAAAAGATCCAAATGATTCGACAACGATACAAGCGGCACAAGATCGACAAAAGAGTTATGCGGATCTTCATCGAAAGGACGTGGAATTTAATGTGGGGATCATGTATTGTTGCGAGTTGCTCCATGGAAGGGAGTTACAAGATTTGGGAAGAGAGGAAAGCTCAATCCACGATTTATTGGTCCATTTCAAATTCTTGACCGAGTAGGAAATGTAGCCTATAGACTTGCATTACCTCGAATATGTCTCGTGTTCATAATGTGTTTCACATATCTCGCATTTCGTAAATATGTGAAAGACCCGAACCACGTTATTGAAGTTAGAACCGGACGAGATAGCCAAGACTTAACGTATGAGGAGGTACTGCCAAGATCTTGGATAGGAAGGAGCATGTCCTACGCCAACAAGAAAGGTCATACCACAAGTTAAAGTTTTGTGGAGGAATCATGCTATAGAGGAAATGACACGGGAGTTGGAAACGAAATGAAAGCGAGATATCCTCACCTTTTGAAACACCAGTATCGACGTCAATTTCGAGGACGAAATTTCATAAGGAGGAGGTTGTAAGACCCCGAAAATTTTTTTTAAATAAAAGGAATTTCCTTTATTTATTATTTTGAAATAGTAAGGGTTGATTTGATTAATGTGGATAGTTAAGGGTTAAATATAAATATTTCAAAATAAGCAAGTGGTTATAAAATATTCATTGTTGTGGGGAATATTCGTTTGGTCGTGGAATATTCAGATCGTCTGGAATATTAAATGCCACCAGTAAGCCCATGTGGGGCCCCATAACTGAAAGCGATTGGATGAAGAAAAGCGACAAATATAAGTTGTTTTTAAATAACTACTTGGCGTAGTTGTTACCGTTATTATCTTGTTGGAATACCCGGTGGTTAAAACACACTAATACGCGTTGTTGAACAAGTAGCACCAGATTGCACCAATTATTGATTCTTACGTGAAGAAGGCACTACTCAATAATGGTTACGATAATTATTCAAAGATTTTATTGAGTTAATAATTGTTGCGTTGATATTTTATATTCTTTGTTGTTTCAATAATTGTCATTACATAGTATTTTTCATTATCGAAGCAATAATTCATATTATCCGAATAATATTATTAGATAACATTATTGGCAATGTCTAGAAAGTTCGTCATAAGGAGAGGTTTGGTCATCTAATTGCGGCGCCCAAGAAGAAGAAATTCTTATTCGAAAGCCCCTCTTTCCTGGAACCGCCTCGGTTGTCAATATTGTGATTCGTAATATTATTTGTGAATAATTAATTATTGATTTATACGATGAGGAAAATATTGATTTTATGTGGATATAGATGGAGAAAATTTTAAAATGACAATTGTTGAAAATTAATATTTTATCTTTTTCTGATAAAATAATTCATTTAAATATATTATTTTAATAATATATTAACGGTGATATTTTTACAATGAATGTGGGATATATGAGTATATGAGGAGGAAGAGTATTTTTGTGGCATTAAATGTTTAACACATGTTTTGTGTGTTGGTGGACACAATTATTGATCGAAATTTGATTATAGCTTGTAAAATCACCCGTTTGTGGATTTCGGTCAATTTCTATTTGGAATTTGGAAAAACTTTCTTCTGCAAAGTTGTAGAGAATTGAATTTCCTATAAAAACTCGCGAGATTCGAATTTTCTGATGAAAGGGCTATTTATTATGAATTATTGAAGTTCCGAAGCTCCGAAATAATTGATTTTTTGGGAGTTTAAATTATTTTTGTTAAGAAAACGTTTTTGTATTTTTTTTTGGACATCATTAACATGTGTGGCTGGTGTTTTGACCAAAAGGTGGGCTAAGGAAAATTTGTATAATTATATTAATATTATATTAAATTTTCTCGCTTTGGTGTTCTAAGCAATTTCCTATAAATAGGTGTTTAGGTTAGAATTGAAAATCACACCGTAAACTCAAGTTTTCTCTATTCTCTCTCGATATTTTGAGCGTATTCTTGTGAGTATTTTGAGTATACTTTGAGTATTGATATACGGTGCAAGTTCATTCAGCGTTATTCCAGTCAGAAGTACTGCTCTTTTGAGGTAAGGGATATTATTTTTTTTTTCGTAATGATATTATTTCTTCAATATCATTATACTGAAATGTTGATCTGAAGTTTTTATCAAATTTGGAACTTTTTCATGTCGGGGTTACTATTCATGGGTTACTATTCATGAGTTACTATTCACGAGTTACTATTCATGAGTTACTATTCACGAGTTACTATTCACGAGTACTATATTCATGAAGCGTGAAGATGTTTTTGTGGAATTTCTATCTTTTGGTGTCTGAGTTACTATTCACGATATCTTACCAAGACTATTCACGATATCTGCACTATTCACGATACTCGCACTATTCAATAGAAAAATAAAATTTCTTCTTTTTTGTCCAAAATATCTATTCGGATACTAGCTCGATTGTATCCATGTTTTGATCATTCTTGAATTTTACACCACTAAGATTATTTTTGAGGTATTTTGGACGTGGATAAAACCAAGTACGAATCCTTAATCCTTAATCCTTGTCATTTTGTTTCACCGGATTCGTTTCTTTAAAAAAAATATTTTTCATCATCCTCGGTCTTAAATGATGATATTATGGAATATCTTTGGCACCAGAGTGCAAAGATGAATGATTTCTTAAGAATATCTTTTTGCTTTTCAGAGTGCAAAGATGAATGATTTTTGAAGAATATCTTTGGCGCCTGTAGTGCAAAGATGAGCAGTGTTTAAATGAACATGACTAATCGATGAATATCTTTGGGCTCAGAGTGCAAAGATGAATATTTGATTCGGATGTATATTGATTGATGTTCTGAGGGATAAAAGATAGACGATGAACTTTTTAAATTCATACATAGAAGATAGTAGTTTGCATTCTCTACTTAACTCTTCTAATGAATTATTATTTCATTGCGAATATTGATTTAAAATTTGTTGTCTATTGTATTCTATTATATTTTCCTCGTTGAAGACTAATGATAATTTGTTGTATATTATCTTAGTCATAATATTCTTTCTTCGAGCTAGTTGAGCTCACCCTTTTCCTTTTTGTTCCATTTTTCTCGTGGAGGCGAGAATATAAGCGAGTAAAGTCTGGGTATGGAATGAAGGTTTTAGAAAGGATTGTTTAGTAGTCCTCACCATTTTGTAAATTAATGTATCAATAAATGTGATGAGGATTTATTTGAGTATAGATATTGTCAGAAGATAATATTTGTATTCAAACTCACAGCTTTTCTTGTTGTAATAATAAAGTTGTAGTTGTTTTCGTATTCATGTATTGACAACTCGAATAGGTGATGTATACCTATTTTGGGGGCGTCACACATACTACTTTCAATAAGTCCCCAGCTTTGGTACCTCGATGACTTCATAAGTTATTATCTTTCATATTTTTGCCCTTCATAGGTTAGCATGGTTGTTGAACACACACTCACAATATCGAAGAATAATGATTGATTTATTGGTTGTCAGATTATTGATCTGCTTTAACATGATGTATTAGCATATTTTTGTGATTTTTCTGAGGCCTATAGATATACGTGAGCTATTGAATTGCTGGAATTAAAAACATATAGATAGTTTGCATTTGCATGGTAGTTAATTTTTGTGTTGTTTTGTGTTTGTTGCTTGAGGACATGCAACGATTTAAGTTTGGGGGTATTTGATGATTGGGTAATATATCCATAAATCGGGTATACCTGGACTTAAATAGTTGTATTCTCGAGTCATTTAGGGATATCTTTACTGTGTTTATGTTATATTTTGCTGAATTTGGAGCGATAGGAGCGTTTGGAGATTTTAAGCTTAAAAAGGGCAATCTGGTAATTTCCAACATCACAGCGCCGGGGTGCTCTGGCTAGTGCAAATCCCAGCGCCGGGGCGCTGGGCCGTGTCAGTGGTTGACTGGGGCGCGCGTTGACTTTTCGGCTGACTTGATTACTTATGGTGATTTGAAGCCTAATTGGATTGGGATTGTGGCAAGCTATAAAAAGAGATGAAGTGCTGAAATTAGGTATCTCATCAATTATTCATTCATTGAAGGCTACACAAAGGATTACTTGAAGACTAAGGATTGGCTAAAGAGTTTTCTTCTTCTCCTCCTTATTTTCAATTTGTAATTCTTTAAGGATGATTTGCAAACGATTATTGGTTTTTATTTCCGTTATGAACTAATTCTTTAATTAAGATTTCAATTGAACCTTTTATGGCTATAAATTAGTTATTCAGATTATTCCAATTATTTATGTTGAAGTGAATTATTTATCATGCCTTGCATCTATTGATTAATTATTTGGCCAATAATTACCTTGTTACTTTAGAAGGAATTAAAAGAGGAATTCTAGGGTTAGAACTGGGTTTGAAAACGTGTGACTTATTTATTTGCATAGTGAATAATTAGGTTTGTGAATTGAATGAAAATATCTTTTCACCGCACGTAACATATAAGGAATTGGAATTGAATGAGTTTAATTCACTTGTTTTGTATAGGAATATAGCAAGATTAATCTGGATTAAATAGAAGTCAGTTGTTTACTTAGAAAATGACTTTTGACAATTGAGAATTCCTGTTGACAATTCAGTAGACATAATAATTGGGTAATTGATTTATAGTTCATAATTGGGGATATTGAAGTCTTAATCCTTATTTATCGGAAATCATTCATTTAAATCTTAGTTTATTTAATTGCCTATTTTAGAGTAATATCTTTAATTGTTTAATTTAGTTTCAATATTTCAGAAAATCATAATTTATCATTATTTAAATAAAATCGGGTTGATATAGTGCTAGTAGTTGGAATTTATTAATTAGAATTCTCTGTGGGATCGACACTCTATTTTATCACTTTATTACTTGTTGACCGTGTATACTTGCACGTATTCATTGATTGCAAAATCGACCAACAAGTTTTTGGCGCCGTTGCCGGGGAATTTTTATTAATATTAATTTCATATTAGTTATAATCAATTCGATCTTAATTTAAACGTTACTTATTTTTCTTCTGGAATTGGCAGGAATTCTTGTGAGTGTATGCACACTAGATCGAAAGCTAAAAAGGAACTTTTTCCGTATACAAACGATATCGAAAGGAAGTTCCGAAAATTGTGGTTGAATAGTGAGGTTATACATTTGAAGAACTAGCGCAAGATCAGAAATACCCGTGAACATGGCAGGAACTAATGTAAATCACTTAGGATTACGCCATGCCGAATGTCACGGATATACAATGAGTATTAGAGGCCGGCAATCAATGCGAACAGTTTCGAGATAAAACCGGGAACAATTCAGATGCTACATAATATATGTCAGTTTGGGGGTAATTCGATAGATGATCCTAATGAGCATATCTTGAGTTTCTTGGAAGTTTACGACACCTTCAAATTTAACAATGTATCGGAAGATGCTACAAGGTTGAGGATGTTCCGCTTACTTTGAAAGATAAAGCGAAGTTGATTACACTCTTTGCCTCCTCGGCTCAATCACCACTGGGACGACTTAGCTCAAAAATTTTTTAGCTAAGTTCTTCCCACCAAATAATCGGCAAAACTATGGAACGATATTCACACTTTCGCACAATTTGATTCGTAGTCGTTATATGAGGCGTGGGAAAGGTTCAAGGATATGTCTGTAAGTTGCCCTCATCATGGAATTCGCAGTGGATGCAATTAGGAATATTTTGTGATGGTTTGCACGTGTCCACGAGGTCTAGTATTGATGCAGCAGCAGGAGGAGTGATCATGTCTAAGAGTTTTGATGAGGCATATCAGTTGTTAGAGACAATGGCCACCAACAACTATCAAAGTGGCCCATGACTAGGTCTAATCATCCAAAGCATCGGAAAGTATGAAGTAGATGTGATGACAAAGATTAATAAAGACAAGTGGCCGTAATTGCTAAGTAAATGGAAATATGGCGCCCACAATCCACACAAACAGTAGCTATGGTGGTCGTGAATTGTGTGCTAGGAGTCATGCTACGGATCAATGTGCCATAAATTTCGAATCAAGACAACAGTAGGAGCTATAATCGCTTCAACTCAACCATATCCGACTCAAAATGCATATAATCCAGTTGGAAAAATCACCCGGTTTTCATGGAGTAACACTCAAGCAAAGAAATTTCAAGCACCTAGACAACAAAACACATCCGGATTTCAAAAATCGACTCAACAACAACCAGAGAGGAAATCGAGTGGGAAGAAGCCTTGGAAAAATTTATTAGAGCATCTGACAAAAGGAACGAGGAACAAGACAAAAAATTGAATCAAATAGAGCTGAATATGCAAAGCCAAGGTGCATCGATAAAGAATCTGGAGAATCAAGTGGGGCAAATAGCACATGCATTGAATAACCATCCACAAGGAACACTCCCGAAAGTGATGATACGTAAATAAATCCCAAAAGTAAACGAGCATTGCAAGGCTGTAACTTTACGCAGTGGGAAGGACTTGCAAGAAACAGTTAAGGATAAGGAAAAGGGGGACAACACAACAGTTGAAATAGAAGAAGTTGTGGAAACCGGGAAAGATAAAGATGAAATCATAGAGCAGGATGCACCGGAACCAACTATCACAATGCCGTGCATACTATATCCGCAGAGGTTTCAGAAATCCAAGTTAGATAAGGCCAAGATTTTGGATATTTTCAAGAAATTGCATATCAACATCCCATTTTGGCCAAGCTTTAGAACAAATGCCGAGCTACACTAAGTTCATGAAGGATGTGTTATCAAAGAAAAGGAAATTGGGTGATTTAAACAAAGAATGGCGCTTAACCAAGAATGCAAACGCAATTATCCAGAACAAGTTGCCTCCGAAGTTAAAAGATCCAGGTAGTTTTACTATTCCGTGCGACATTGGTAACCAGTTTTTGGGAAGTGCATTGTGTGATTTGGGGGCTAGTATAAATTTGATGCCATTATCCAAATCATAATCAATTTGAACTTAAGGCACCAAAACCGATAAATATTAGTTTATTGTCATGCATCGATCGATTATATATCCACGAGGTATTGCTGAAGACGTATTAGTAAGAGTGGATAAATTCATCTTCCCAGCAGATTTCGTTATCTTGGACTGTGAAGTAGATAAGGAAATTCCCATCATTCTCGGGTGACCATTTTTAGCAACGGGGAGAACATTGATTGATGTACAGAAAGGAGAATTGACAATGCGAGTTGAAGATCAACAGGTCACCTTTAATATATTTAAGTCGATGTCCTATTCGAAGGAAAAAGGTGAGTGTTTGCGGGTGGATATAATGGATGAATTAGTGAATCACAAGTTTTGCGGAAACTACTCAGAGGACCCGATAGAATCCATGTTGTTCGGCATAGACGACTACAATATTGAGGAGGACATTGAGCATATCAAATGGCTAGATACAACATCGTTCTTCCGAAAAAACAATAAACCATTCGACACCCTTGATAAGTTCGAAACAGAAGTTAAAAAGTGCAAACCTTCGATAGAAGAGCCACCAGTGTTGGAATTAAAGCCACTACTATCTCATCTTGAGTATGCTTATCTGGGAAAAGATGCGACTCTACCAGTGATTGTTTTGACAGAGTTAACTGACACGCAAAAGGAGAAACTGCTACGGGTTTTGCGAGAGTTCAAAACAGCGATTGGGTGGACTATAGTGGATATTCGAGGTATTAGCCCATCTTTCTGTATGCATAAGATTTTAATGGAAGAAGGGTCAAAACCAACCATTGAGATGCAAAGAAGGCTAAACCCCATTATGAAGGATGTGGTGAAAAATGAGATAATAAAATGGTTAGATGCCGGTATTATTTACCCAATCTCAGACAGTTTGTGGGTAAGTCCTGTACAGTGTGTACCAAAGAAAGGGGGTATGACGGTGGTGAAGAACAAAGCTAATGAGCTCATCCCTACTAGAACTATTACAGGCTGGAGAGTATGTATGGATTACCGCAAGCTAAATAAAGCCACACGCAAGGATCACTTTCCCTTGCCGTTCATTGATCAGATGTTGGACAGGTTAATGGGACATCAATTCTATTGTCTGCTGGATGGATATTCCGAGTATAATCAAATTGTCATAGCTCCGGAAGATCAAGAAAAGACTACTTTCAAATGTCCATACGGTACGTTTGTATTCCAGCGTATATTTTTTGGTTTATGTAATCCGCCGGTGACCTTTCAACGATGTATGATGGCAATCTTCTCTGATATGGTCGAACAGAATTTGGAGGTATTTATGGATGACTTTTCTGTGTTTGGTGATAGTTTTGACTTATGTTTGAAAAATCTGATTTTAGCGTTGAAACGATGCGTGGAGACTAACCTACTGCTTAACTGGGAAAAATGCCGCTTTATGGTGCAAGAAGGAATTATTCTAGGGCATAAGGTTTCTGCATCAGGATTAGAGGTGGATAGAGCAAAAATTGAGACGATTGAGAAACTGCCTCCTCCATTATCTGTGAAGGGAATACGAAGCTTCTTGGGACATGCGGGTTTCTACAGACGCTTCATTAAAGATTTTTCAAAAATCTCGAAACCCCTATGTTCACTCTTAGAGAAAGATGTGCCATTCAAGATGGATCAGTCATGTATCGAGGCATTTGAGGTATTAAAGAAGAAATTGGTCTCTGCTCCAATTATTGTGGCGCCCGATTGGTCTTTACCATTTGAATTGATGTGCGACGCCAGTGACTACGCAGTGGGAGCAGTGTTGGGACAACGTCACGACAAGATTTTTTACACTATCTACTACTCTAGTAAGACGTTGAGGGATGCCCAGTTGAACTACACAACCACCGAAAAAGAGTTACTTGCAGTTGTGTTTGTCTTCGACAAATTCAGAGCATACCTCATTGGGACCAAAGTAATTGTCTACACTGATCATTCTGATTGAGAAGAAGGATGCCAAACCGCGATTAATACGATGGGTACTATTATTACAGGAATTTGATCTGGAGATCCGGGATAGAAAAGGTACCGAAAATCAAGTGGCGGATCATCTTTCGCTGTTGGAAAACGCAGAGGTACAGAAGGAAGACAACATATTGATTAATGAAAAGTTTTCGGATGAACAACTGTTCCGAGTAACCACAATATTGCCTTGGTATGCTGACTATGTGAATTACTTGGTTGCCAAAGTATTACCACTGAATCTGACTTCACAACAACGAAAGAAGTTCCTCCACGATGTGAAGCAATACTATTGGGACGAACCATTTTTATTTAAGGCTTGTGCAGATCAAATGATAAGACGTTGTGTGCCTCATGAAGAAATGGACAGCATATTAGGCCATTGCCACTCCTCAGATTATGGAGGGCATTATTCCGGCGATCGAACAACAGCTAAAGTGTTGCAATCTGGATTCTTCTGGCCTTCTCTATTCAAAGATGTTTACCTCTATGTGTTGAAATGTGATGGTGCCAACGCGTAGGTAATATCTCCAAGCGCAATGAAATGCCACTCAACTCAATTTTGGAGGTAGAACTGTTCGACGTATGGGGGATCGACTTTATGGGACCTTTCCCATCATCTTTCAATAATCAATACATCTTGTTGGCAGTCAATTATGTTTCCAAATGGGTAGAAGCCGCAGCTCTACCCACAAATGATGCCAACGTGGTCCTCCGATTTTTAAAGAAAAACATCTTCACACGATTTGGGATGCCGAGGGCGATAATAAGTGACGAGGGGACTCATTTCTGTAATAAGCAGTTCACTAAATTGCTTGTAAAGTACGGGGTTCGTCATAAAATTGCTGCTGCATATCATCCCCAAACCAATGGGCAAGCGGAGGTCTCGAATAGGGAGGTCAGCGAATTCTGGAAAAAATGGTATCCGTCACGAAAATATTGGTCATTGCGTCTTGACGATGCTTTATGGGCATATCAAACAGCGTACAAAAATTCGATCGGCATGTCACCTTACATAATGGTATATGGAAAGGCGTGTCACCTCCCGGTGGAATTAGAACACAGTGCACACTAGGCCATACGAAAACTTAACTTCGATCTACAAGCAACCGGTGAGAAAAGGTTACTTCAGTTGAACGAGATGGACGAATTCCGGTTCAATACGTATGAAAACGCTAAGCTCTACAAGGAGAAAGTCAAAGCCTGGCACGATAAAAAAATTCTCGATAGAACATTTGAACCGGGCCAACAAGTATTATTGTTCAACTCACGCTTGCGTTTATTTCCTGGGAAATTGAAATCCCGGTGGTCTGGGCCTTTCGTGATTATATCTGTCGCTCTACACGGGAACAATGAGGTCGAAGAACCGAATTCAAAACAAAAGTTTAAGGTAAACGGTCAACGACTTAAACACTACTGGAGTGGACCTGCGAACGTCAAGCTATGGTCATGTATCTCTCTGATCCAACCACCACATGAAAAACATCGAAAAGTCAGGCTGACGACTATAAACCAAGCGCTATAGGGAGGCAACCCCACGAGTTTTAGTCGTTTGTTTTAATTTATTTTAAATTTTCTTCTTTTTCTTTAATAGTTTACATGTATATCTCTTTTCCTTAACAGTTACATGACATTCATGTTTTGTATAACAGGTGGGTCAAAATTTGAGCTAGCAACTATCCTCACATGTCGCTTCAACAACAAGACCTACGCCCAATTTCAAGGTAAATGTCATACTTTGCCGCTTAGGTGCAATCAGACCTTCGCCATGAAGACACCGGCTGCTAGATCATAGTACAAATACAAAGACCCTTTGGCTAGAGGCTATCATGAGGTTTCGAAATCCAGTACCTTTTGCCATCTATCTGCTTTCAAATCCCAAAGACCTTGCTACCGAGGATTTAATTAGACTCCTATTTGGTTTAAAATACGCGTTTTCCACTACATCCCTTCAAACTTCTTCGCCCGATTCAACTCTTCATCTGGTAACTGATTCTTAAACTTTATATAACTCCCAAAACATAACACCACCTATCATATTGGGATTTCCGTTTGCAAAGCAATTCTCATTCATTCGCTCCACTGCAAAGGTATGTTACTACACTCTACTCCATAGATGGTGAAGGCAAATCGTGTTAATGGTGAGAAGGGTAAACTAATTCATATCTTAATTCATTATCTCTACATCTACATTACAAATTTTTATCCTTTGGATTTTATTTATCTCATAATGCCGGTATGTGATTAACGTTGGTTGTGCACCACGTTTGGGTTGAGATATCATGCATATGGGTTAATTGCCTTCATGTGTTTTGATAGACAACTAGTGTGATTTCAAGCAAAGTATGAACTGCCCACAAAGTGTTTGATGTTTTGTCTGACCTAAGGTGCACACACTTATTCATATCCAAAATTGGCTACACTTACATTCGAACCATCCCAATACCGTAGGACTACGGATTTATCATTAGTATGGGGGATGGAACGGATTGAGGATCATGTCAGATCAAAGTTCTATGGGACTAATCATTTATCGATCTTGCACATACATGTTTGTAATTCCTCAAAGTTATAGCCCATGTAGTTGCATGTCTCAATTGTTGCTGTTATTTGCCATAATATGCTTCTTCATAGTGTGCGTCTGCATCCGACCAGGTCAATGTGTTATGACACACCCCCAACCATGTACTGAGCGTACACATAAAGTAAAGTTGGGGGTTGTGCTCGGAGTCTAGATTTATATATTCGAGTTTTGCCCAATCTTAATTCCGGTGTATGCGTTTCCTTGCAGTTTTTTCCAACATGGCTTCAAAGTGACAACGTGGCGAAGGTTCAGGCACCGCCTCGGCTCCGCCCAGATTTGATAGCCGCCGGTTTGTGAGTGCCACCGCCCAAGATCGCTACAATAAGATGGCCACCCGCTCATTAGTCCCCGAACGTGGTCTACGTCCCGATCAATCCAAAGATGGGGAAATAGCTATAATGATTGCTAAAAAAAGTTCGGTTCTCCTTCGCCCAACAAAGTGATTAACCGAATAATTCTATGCGACCAACACGATCACTATGAAGATTGAGGGGGAAAACCATATATTGGAAAAATTCTATGCCAACAAATGGATTTGGAGGAGCTTAACACGATCACTATGAAGTATTTGTGAGGGGAAAAACCATGGCAATTGGAAAAGATGACATAAATGGGTGTTATCAAATGGATTTGGAGGAGCTTAACGATGAGTAAACTCATGGCACTTCCGAGTCAAGGTCCAGCACATATTCTATATTCAATTATGAGAAAATAATCCGTGAGCTTTGTCAACCAGAACCACATACCCATCCTTCTTTAATTTGTGTTCTATGTGCCAAGTTTGGGGTGAAATGAACGTGAGTATTCAATGACCTTCCCCATTCTCATCTTAGTCTATATGGGGAAGGCGTGGTATGCCTTTATCAAGTCTACACAAGCCCCACTCACCAGTTCCACCTACTTACGGCCATGTAATATGCATGCGGTGTGGTTCGAACCGCCCAACGAAGACGTGATTTTCAAATTTTAGTGACCAATTGATTTAACGCCAAGACGTGATTTTCAAATTTTTAGAATTTGCATGTATCGATCATTCAATTACATCCGGAGTACACCTTAGCCGATTTCCCTACGGCCCTGATTCGCCAAAGATGTTTCCTTCCGATCAAGAGATGAGCGAGGATGAGGATGCTCCACCCGAGGAATAAGCTCGTCAGGGAAGTCCTCTGTTTTATTATGTTATATTTCTCGCATGAGGACATTACTCTAGATTAGTTTGGGGGTCGTTCGTTTTTATTTCTAAGTTGTAGTTTGTTATTAGTTTGTTGATGATTGTTAGTAATGTTGCATTTAGGATTGCATGTTAATTCCAGTTTTTGATAGTACGTATATTTGGGGGCCAATGATGAAATTAGAGTTGCATGAACAAGTCTAGTAAGGATTGTTGAGTCAGTGATATGATCTTCTTGACATAATTTGAATCTTTATCTGTTTGACACTGATATTATAGGAAAGCACTTTGAAAAACGACCATGTTGGCTATGATAGTTTAAATGGATAGATAATAGAGTTCTAAAGGATGATTGCTAGTGAAATGCAAGGACAATTTGAATAGCTAGAGAAGACTGAAGTTAGACATATACTCAAGTTTGGGGGAAAAATATTTGGAATATATAAGCTTAAAAAAAACAAAAACAAAAGAGAATAAACACCGTGGCTTGCTTGTCTAGTTTTGTGGCCTTTGTTACTTGAGTAAGTAAGCCCTAGGGGATTGTCTTTACACCTAGCGCCCTAAGGTCTTAATGGTCTGGGAGTCGTTGGTCGAAAGCTCGTTAAGGTAACATTGAAAAGCCTAAGGGAATAAGACAATGCATAGTCATGAGGAAAAAAATAAAAATAAAATAAATACAAATAAAGCGGGAAAAGTGCAAAAAGCCCCCGTTATAAAAAAAAGAGAAAAGAAAAGCATAAGTATTCCATTTTGACTCTTGAATTCTGGTAATTGTTTGATTTCAGTTGAAACAAGTATATTTGATGAGTTCTCAAGTTTACACTGTGTGATGCTTACTAAGAAATTTATTATCTTTCATATTTTTGCCCTTCATAGGTTAGCATAGTTGTTGAACACACACTCACAATGTCAGTAATAACAGATTCAGATTTATTGGTTGTTGGGGGTATTATTGATCTGCTTTAACATGATGTATTAGCATGTTTTTGTGATTTTTCTGAGGCCTATAGATATACGTGAGCTATTGAATTGCTGGAATTAAAAACATATAGATAGTTTGCATTTGCATGGTAGTTAATTTTTGTGTTGTTTTGTGTTTGTTGCTTGAGGACATGCAACGATTTAAGTTTGGGGGTATTTGATGATTGGGTAATATACCCATAAATCGGGTATACCTGGACTTAAATAGTTGTATTCTCGAGTCATTTAGGGATATCTTTATTGTGTTTATGTGATATTTTGCTGAATTTGGAGCGATAGGAGCGTTTAGAGATTTTAAGCTTAAAAAGGGCAATCTGGTAATTTCCAACATCACACGGGTGGTGCTTCGGCTAGTGTAAATCCATTAGCAAGCATACGGTGGCCGGGTAATGTCGATTGGTTGGTCGAGGTAGCGTTGACTTTTCGGCTGACTTGATTACTTATGGTGATTTGAAGCCTAATTGGATTGGGATTGTGACAAGCTATAAAAAGAGATTAAGTGCTGAAATTAGGTATCTCATCAATTATTCATTCATTGAAGGCTACACAAAGGATTACTTAAAGACTAAGGATTGGCTAAAGAGTTTTCTTATTCTCATCCTTATTTTCAATTTGTAATTCTTTAAGGATGATTTGCAAACAATTATTGGTTTTTATTTCCGTTATGAACTAATTCTTTAATTAAGATTTCAATTGAACCTTTTATGGCTATAAATTAGTTATTCAGATTATTCTAATTAT
The DNA here is from genome assembly GCA_020205615.1 of Panax quinquefolius. Classification (NCBI taxonomy): domain Eukaryota; kingdom Viridiplantae; phylum Streptophyta; class Magnoliopsida; order Apiales; family Araliaceae; genus Panax; species Panax quinquefolius. The sequence continues at coordinate 34,581,399 of CM035151.1, forward strand.
TTATGTTGAAGTGAATTATTTATCATGCCTTGCATCTATTGATTAATTATTTGGCCATTAATTACCTTGTTACTTTAGAAGGAATTGAAAGAGGAATTCTAGGGTTAGAACTGGGTTTGATAACGTGTGACTTATTTATTTGCATAGTGAATAATTAGGTTTGTGAATTGAATGGAAATATCTTTTCACCGCACGTAACATATAAGGAATTGGAATTGAATGAGTTTAATTCACTTATTTTGCATAGGAATATAGCAAGATTAATCTAGATTAAATAGAAGTCAGTTGTTTACTTGGAAAAGGACTTTTGATAATTGAGAATTCCTGTTGATAATTTAGTAGACATTATAATTGGGATAATTGGGTAATTGATTTATAGTTCATAATTGGGGATATTGAAGTCTTAATCCTTATTTATCGGAAATCATTCATTTAAATCTTAGTTTATTTAATTGCCTATTTTAGAGTAATATCTTTAATTATTTAATTTAGTTTCAATATTTCAAAAAATCATAATTTATCATTGTTTAAATAAAATATGGTTGATATAGTGCTAGTAGTTGGAATTTATTAATTAGAATTCTCTGTGGTATCGACACTCTATTTTATCACTTTATTACTTGTTGACCGTGTATACTTGCACGTATTCATTGATTGTGAAATCGACCAACAGTGGCCAGCTTCGAGAGTGCATCAGCAATGGAATTGTTACTACGCTCAACTCTTTGGAATTCATACGACTGGAAATACTGAAGCCGATCTTTCAATTCTGCCAAGTACTTGACCATTTTGTGACCTCGGGCTTCGTATTCCCCTGAGAGTTGTTTGACGAACAATTGAAAATCACTGAAGATGGCTATTCTCTACACTTCAAGACTCTTAGTCAGTCGTAACCCTGCGAGTACTGCTTCATATTCTGCTTCGTTGTTCGTTGCTCTGAACTCAAATCTGATGGCCTACAGCACCTTGAATCCCTCTGGACTTGTCAAAATAATTCATGCCCCGTTGATGTGCAAAGTAGAAGATCCATCTGCATATAGCGTCCACGAGCTCTGCTTTTGCTGAAGAACTTCAACTGCTCTATCAGACCCTTCAGCTTCTGTCCCAGCTTCATCTGCTTCAAAAAATGAACACTCAACCATAAAATTAGCCAAGGTCTGCCCTTTGATGGCAGTTCGGGGATGATATTCAATAAAAAATTGGGACAACTCCATCGTTCATGCAGCTAATCTCCTCGAAACCTCAGGTTTGCCCATAATTTTCTTCAAAGGATGATCTGTGTATACCACCAACAATCTACCCTGGAAATATTGCCTAAGCTTTCGACTAGCTATTATCAAAGCAAAGGCAAATTTTTCATTGTTTGGGTACCTTGTCTCAGCATCCCGAAGGACATGGCTTACGTAGTAAACCGGGTGCTGCTTACCCCCAACTTCACGCACCAGAACTGCTCCTACTACCAACGAACTAGCTGCTAAGTACAAGTATAGAGGCTCGGTAGGAGCGGGCTTCACCAACAAAGGCGCCAAAGACAAATAGGTCTTGATGCTCTGGAAGGCGTCTTCATATTCCGAAGTCCATTAGAACGTCTTCGCATTCTTCGGCCCTTTCAAAGTGTCAAAAAATGACAAACACCTTTCTGTCGACCTGGACATAAACCTCCTCAATGCTGCAATCCTTCCAGTCAGACGTTGAACATCCTTAAATGATTGAGGAGTCTTCATATTCAGAATTGCTTGAATCTTCTTTGGGTTGGCTTCAATTCCTCTCTGACTGACAAGATAACCCAGAAACTTGTCAGCCCCTAATCCGAAGATGCACTTAGTAGGATTCAGCCTCAAATTGTGATGACGAACTGTCTGAAAGCATTCTTCTAAATCATCTAAGTGTTTCTGCACCTGCATGCTCTTAACAATCATATCATCGACGTACACCTCCATGTTCTTGCCCAATTGATATCGGAAGACGTAGTTCATCATCCTCTGGTATGTGGCCCCGGGATTGATTAGGCCGAAGGTCATTTTCTTGTAGGCATATACGAAACGATGCATAATGAACGCCGTCTTCGGTATATCCTCTTTACACATAAAAATTTGATGATACCCAGAGAATGCATCCATGAAGCTCAATAAAGCATACCCCGAAGTCGCATCGATGAGTTGGTCGATGTGGGGCAGAGGGTAGAAATCCTTAGGACAAGCTTTGTTCAGATCTGTATAGTCGATGCAGACTCGCTACTTTCCATTCTGCTTCTGGACTAGCACCACATTTGCCATCCACTGCGGGTAGTCAATCTCAAAGATGAAGTCCGCAGCCAGCAGCTTTGCAATCTCTTCATCGATGATCCGTTGGCGCTCAGGTGCAAAAATCCTCCTCTTCTGTCGAATCGGCTTCTTCGACGGGACCACTTCCAACCGATGCTCAGCAATCTCCCTGCTCACCCCTGGCATGTCTTAAGGTTCCCACACAAAGATGTCAGCATAACAACGTAGGAGCTCCATGAGGTTCATCCAGAGAGGTTCCGCCAGACCCGAACCTATTTTTACCGTCTTATTATTCTTGTCAGGAATAAGTTCAATCTCTTATGTTTCCCCAGCTGGCATGACTAATGGCTCTGAACTGCTCTCGGTGAAGGGCTTGATTTCTATCGCCATGGTCTGCTTCTTCTTTAACACCCCTACTCCCGAAGTGATCACAGCGTTTCGATAACATCTTCTGGCCAGATCTAAATCCCCTTTCACCTCTCCAACTCCATGAGCCGTAGGAAATTTGATTTTGAAATGAGGGATTGAGGTCACAGCTTGTAGAGCAGTTAAAGTAGGCCTCCCTATAATGACATTATAAGCAGAATCTACATGCACAACATAAAATTTGCAAGTTATTTCTACCTGTTGGGGGGCCGTTCCGAAGATGACCGGCAGCTCAATAGTTCCAGCCACCTTGACTGGATCGTTGCTGAAGCCGTATAAAGGAGCCTCCTGCCCGATTTCCATCTTCTGCCCATCCAGATGCATCCTCTGATAAGCGTGGGCATACAGAATATCCACAGAAGACCCATTATCGACCATCATTCGCTACATATCCACCGAACCCACTTGTGCAGTCACCACCAATGATCCCTCATGCGGTTCGATGGTTTCTGAAGGGTAATCATCATCAGTAAAGGAGATTACCGTACCAGGATAAGGTCTGTCAGTCTTCGGGAGGGTACCTGCCACCGACATGACCGAATCCAAATAACTTCGGCGCTTCTTTCCAACAAGCTTGCCAGAAGTACCTCCGATGATGACATCTACCACGTGCCTTCGCAGTCGTCCAGAGTTGGCGGTCACTTCGAATCGGGCCGAAATTGCTGAACAGCTCTCTATCCCGTTCATTGGGTTTGTTGAGTCGTTCTTGCAGCCACATACTGAACTAAGGTTCCACCTTAAACCTTCCTCTCAATGAAGTCTTTCAGACTAGCACAATCATTTGTATCGTGACCCGAAGCTAAGTGATAGTCACAATATTTACGAGAATTACCTTTTTCAGGCTTAATGTTATCTCGAGGTGGTTCGAAGATAGGTTGATTTTTGATCTGATACAGAATGACAATCCTATCAGTATTGAGTGTAGTAAACGTCCTATTAACTTTTTGGGCTGGAGCGAACGAACGACCTCCCCATGTCTCCAGTTGTTATTGTACTTCTTCGACCCACCATCATAGCGGTCTTTATTCCCTCTGCTCTTCTTCTGGTCCCCATCTGTTCTGTCCCAATCTGTCTCCTTGATGCGATCTGAAGAAGGACGTTTGATACTATTAATGGCCTCCTCTACCATGATATAGCCTTCTGCTTTATCGAAGGCTTCAGCGAGACTCTTCGAGTGGTGAAACATCAACTTTTTCACTAACTTTTCCGATTTGACCAGGTCTAACCCATTCTAAAATAGTCCAATGGCTTGTAAATCGTTCAGGTCTGTCACTTGGTCGACTGCTTCACGGAACCGTTTTACATATTGGCCCAAAGACTCATTCGAATACTGTCGAACCTGAGCCAATGAGCCGGTTGGTTTTCCCTTTCTCTTGTTGCTCCCAAAGCGAGTGTGGAATTTACTGCACATGTCCACCCAAGATGATATTGAATCCGAAGGCAAAGTCCCCATCCATTGTCTGGCATCCTTTCGGAGCGTTGTGACAAAGGTATGACACTTAGCAGCATCGCTAAAGTTATAATAGTCCATCAATCGGTCAAACGCCTGACTGTGGTCATAAGGATCCCCGGATCCATCGTAACTTTCTATGTGGGACAACTTCTTGGTGGGGTCAGCTTTCTCTTTAAGAATCTCCGCGGAAAAAGGAGAAGCCTTTTTTCCCGAAGTATCCTTTGTTTGCTGGAGTTCGGCAAGCTGCTTCCGAAGTTCCTTTAGTTCTTTAACAAATACTCCACTCCTTCTGGTTAAGATGATGCTTCTTTCTCCGGCGACTCTTTCCTCTTCTGAGTAGACCGGCCTTTTACAATAGAACCCCCAAACTTCACGGGGCTTCTCTGATGATGAGTGTCCACAAGGCGGGGTGCCCTCAGTGGACCCTCTGGAGTGTGACTTCTGGACCTACTTCGTCGCTGAGCTTCGTCGCTGTGACGAGAACGTACAAGGAAAAGTGCCTTCTTTGTATTCTCGGGTGTATATTCTCTGGACCTGCCCCTCTACCTACTTCGACCCTGCTCCCTAGAACCAACAGGGTGGTGTACCTTCTTCGATCTTTGGGGAGTAGGGCTTTTTGATCTTCTTCGTTCTCGAGGTTGGCCCCGAGATTCACGACCCGAATGGGCAAGCTCTTTTCCTCTCCTGTGCCCAAGCTCTTCGGATTGAACATAGCTTGACGCTTGTTCCCTTAACTCCGCCATCTGAAGCATATGCTCGGCTATATCCTATCTTTGTTTCAGAAGTACCTCCATAGCCTTATCCGCTGGCTCCCGCCATCTTGCTAACCTCGGAGGCCTTATCATCCCGATCATCTCTGTTTGTTCGGGTTCTAAAGTGCCTTCTACCCGCTTTTCGACCATAACTGTGTTTTTTCGGTAGTGAAAACGAGCATTCGCTTAACGTTACCCACGGGCTTCGGGCGAGAACCTTCAGATGGGCATTTGGAAGCCGTGTTGGCATGAGCACTGATTGCAGGTCCCAAACGATCTTTGGATCGATACATCAGCGGATTTAACCGACAAACCATCGATCCGTTCTTCGGTGTAGGTGTTCTACTCTTCCCCATGGATTCTGACGTAGAACAAACACAGTTTATGATTGAAAATGTTCAAGACACTAAAACTGGTCCTCCTTCTAGCGCTAATGTTAACGCCAAGATTTTTCCTCCCGTCCCAATCACGTAAGACGTGTCCGATATCATGCACAATTCAACAAGTCAACACCAATAGCTTGACGGCTTGACCATCGGGGGATAGCTCCGGCGTGAGAGTTAGTATCGGCGATCACAAGGTTAACAAATGGATGAATAATATGTCTAGTGTATTGAGAGAGAGAGATAATAATTTAGATAGATGTTTTGTTGTTGTTACCTTTTTCCTTTATGTGATCGTTGCCCCATATACACTCCAAACCGGTTTACTCCGTGCACACCCTTCTCGACCGGACACCCCCCCACTCCGGTCTATTTCAAAGAAAGTGTGTAGCTAAATCCACTTACATGTCGCCACTGCTTGCCACCGCTTCATCATCTCGAGTCCCATCCTCATTAATGCATAGCAGAGATAACAGTCAACTGTTATCTATGGCCGGTCAAAGATGGGTTAAAACATAATTTACCTAATGGGCCGGTCCAAATGAGAGACCCAATATATTTTAGGCATAATGAATAACATAAGGGAGGAGCCCAATAGGTCCGGCCCAATAGTGAAAGTATAGTGGCCCAACAAGAGTATTAGTTGAGGAAAAAGAATAAAAAAAATTAAATTTATTTTTAGTGGTCCCACAAAATTATATAAAGTGATGATTACTTTTTTTTTTAAACTAATGATTCTCACTAAATGATATATTTATTTCACTTAATGTATTTTATGTCAGTCCTTTTGGAGGCAAATTTTTTTTGTTACCTTCAGTTTTTTTTGAAGGCATGAAAGACTTTAGTCATCCTTTTATGAACAAATGAGGGAGTATGATTTTTTGTAAATATTGTAAACAATAAATACGATATTTAATAGTATTTTATAGTTAGTTTAAAACTGCTAAGTTGTCCGTGTTAAAACTCAACAATTTCATATTCATTTTTAGATTTAAATTTTTTTCTAATTGACTCTAAAAGGTTAAAATGTATATATAATTTTTAAATAAACGACAAAACTAAAGAAAATCTCACTGTAGTTGACACATTTTACTTATTATACCATTAAACTTTTGAAACTTCAAATTACTCTATTGAACTAATTAAAATTTTAAAATTTCATCATTCCGTTAATAAGATTTGACGTCTGTTAAATTGGCTCAGATTCTTTCAGACAAAACTAAGAAAAATCTCACTATAGTTGGCACGTTTTACTTATTACACCACTTTTAAAAATTAAAATTACCCTATTGAACTAATTAAAATTTTGAAATTACACCATTCCGTTAATAAGATTGGATGGACGTCTATTATTTATCTATATGGCATCATGAAGAAAATAATAATATTAAAAGAAAAATAACATGGCAAAAATAAATAAAAAAGAGCTTAGAAAAGTGACGTGGCGTTCAATGCAAATACTTTTTCTCTCTTTATTCTCTCTCTACATAATCAAGAAACCACCTTAAACCACCAGCACATTAAGCAACCACCATCAACACCAATATAGCAATAAGTGAACTAACTAATTTGACAGAACCTTCAATTCATAAACATAACATCTCATGTACTCCAAAGTGAAAACATTAGTTAAAATTTACAAACCATTCGGAATTACCCCATAGATTTGTGCTTTAGATTTATGAAATTAATGATGTTATTTGGCCAAATTAAATATACTCAAATTTGATTCTTTTTCTTAATTTTTAATTTGTTCAAATTATGTCATTAATTTGATAATTAATATACAATTTGAATGTATATACACCACCATTTTCATTGACAGGTGCAGAGGAGGGGTTTAGAACCCTAACTGTTACAATATGTATGTTTTCTTCTTCATTTTACCAATTTTCTTTACTCGATCCTCCTCCACCTACCTTTTACAATCACAACTTCTATAACCCTGGTAGTCTCTATCAAAGTCCCAATTCTATTTACCAAAACATAGTCCCATTATCAGGCCCAACATCCCAAATCAGCCTCTATTTGCCCAATTAATAGCACAAACTCCGCTGCAATATCAACCCACACAACCTAGATAAAAAAAGTGGAGAAAAAGTGAACTAGTTAACAGCGCACTCCGCACCGTCGTTAAAAGTTTCAACTCCAAATGAGTTATCGCCACCATAAGGAGCCTCTAACATCACCACACCACAATGAGCCTCCATTGTCGTCGTCATTGTCGTCGCCGCCACCATGATCGCCACATGAAGCCTCCACCGTTGCCTCACCTTATGCCACTGCCTTTTTGATCCTACACTTGGTAGTTTTTATCTCTATGCGTATTTTATTTAGGCTTTGGAGACGTGTTTGGGAGATGAGTTGATTTTACTACCTAATCTACGTAGGAATGACATGTGTCATTTTCTTTTCTTTTTCACTAGTCACGTCTAAAATAATTTGAGTTAATTTGACAAACGTCTAATTTTATTAACGGAATGGTGCAATTTCAAAATTTTAATTAGTTCAATGGGGTAATTTCAATTTTTAAAAAATTAATGGTGTAAAAAATAAAAGGGTTCTTTACAATAATATACAACATTTAGAAAGTAATTACACTATTAGTGCACTCATAAAATATTTACATAATTAATATACTTTCTATATTTATTTACAATATTAGTGCAATTCATAATAATAAGGTAATCTAAAATCAAGGAGAAATAATTACCATAATTAATAATTCAAATTCAAATATGTTGGATCTAACAACAAAATAAATTCAAATTCAAAAATAATAATTAAAATTCAAATATTCAAAGTTTGGCAGCGTCATCTTCCTCCTCCCTTCATGGGTTATCTTCCTCCTCTCCTTCTTACCGCTTCAACACCTTGAATATGTAGATCTGTAGATCTTGAAGGTGTAGTAGCCGCATGGACGCCGATCTCCTCATCCATTACTACCACAAATGCCATTACGATTTAAGGTTGATTTAGTCCGTAAATTAAAAGGAGAAAAGATAAATTTTAGTGCAGTTGGTATCCAAATATTTATACAAAGGTAACCATTTTAGTTTTGTGGGGGTAAGAGAAATTTCGGTCGATTGGTAACTAAAACTTTCAAAGGTAACAATTTTAGTTTTTGTTGGTTACATTTGTATTAAGGTTTGGTTACCAACTGCACTATGAAAAAAATCTATAATCGATTTTTTATAATTAATTGGTAACCCACTAAAACTGAATTGGTTACCTTTGTATTAAGGTTTGGCTACCAACTGCATTATAAGAAAAAATCTACAATAGATTTTTTTTAATTAATTGGTAACCTAATAAAACTGAATTAGTTACATTTGTATTAAGTGTTAGCTACCAACTGCACTATTAAATAAAAAAAAATCTATAATAGATTTTTTAAAAATAAATTAGAAACCTAATAACACTAAAGTGGTTACCTTGGTATGAATGTTTGGCTACCAACTGTACTATAAAAAAATCACAGCAACTGTACTATGAAAAAATCGCAGGTGGAGAATGGCGTTAACAAGTTAGGACTGTCTATGTTAATGGTGGATGATGACGTTAATGGTGGAGGAGGACGGAGGAGAAGGGCGGAGGAGAATGGGGTTAATGGTGGAGGAGGGTGGAGGATGGGGACTGTCTAGGTTAATGGTGGAGGATGGCGTTAATGGTGGAGGAGGGCGGAGGAGGAGGGCGTTAATGGTGGAGGAGGGTGGAGAAGAAGGGCGTTAATGGTGGAGGAGGGCGGAGGATGACGTTAACAAGTTGGGACCGTCTAATGGTGGAGGATGGCGAAGGAAGCGTGATTTTTATTAAGGAAAGAGAAGGTGTGCTATATAATTTACATATTAATTACTTAATTTAATAAGCAATATTAATCCCCTAAATTAAGGAATTCTAATTGCATACTAATTCCCTAAATTAAGGAATCCTAATTGCACTTATATTGTAAATAAATATAAAAGTGTATTAATTGTGTAAATATTTTATGAGTGAACTATTGTTGTAATTATTTTTAAAAATGTAATAGAAAATGCAATTTTTCCAAAATAAAACGTGTCAACTATAATGAGATTTTCCTTAGTTTTTCCTGAAATAATTTGAGCCAATTTGATGGACGTACAATCTTATTAATGAAATGGTATAATTTCAAATTCTTAATTAGTTCAATGAGGTAATTGAATTTTTAAAAAATTAATGGTATAATAAGTAAAACATGTCAATTATAGTGGGATTTTCCTTAGTTTTGTCATTTTTAAACATAAGTAGTTGAGACAAATAATTTGATACCCCGAGTATTAGTCTTATTCTTTTTCAAAACATAGAGCACAAAAGATAAATTAATGCAAGTCAATGTTTTTAAAAAGTCAAACTCTTGCTATGTAGTGTGATAAATTTATGCTAAATTATAATTGCAAAACTTATCAATACATGAGATTGATGAGAATTATAATACTTATCTACATAACTAACATTCAAAAAATAATAAATATTCGTAATATATACTCCCTTCGTCCCAGGATAAAAGTCCTTATTACTATTTTGGGTTGTCCCATGTTAAATGTCCTCTTTCTTTTAATAACCAAACTTTTACATATTTTTTCCTATTATGCCCGTAGCATTAAATATCTCATACTTTTCATATTCTAATTGTGACGCTCCCCAAAATCGGTATACATCACCTATTCTGAGTCGCCAAATACATGGTATAAAATTCAAATACAACTTAATTATACAACAGTCGTGTAAAATACGACTAAACATATACTGTGAGTTTTAATACAAATATTGTCATCTAGACAATATACAAATTCAATGGGGTCCTCATTACATTTATTATCACACTATTTCATAGAATAGTGAGGACTACTAATGCTATTATCCGGACCATTACTCTGTTCCCTCGACTAGTCCCCTCGCCACGTTCTCATTTCTCAAGAGAACAATGAAAGCAAAAGGGTGAGCTCAACTAGCCCAAGAAGAAATATTATGACTAAGATAATGCGAATAAATTATCATTAGCCTTCAACAAAGTGTTAAACCGGCAAAATATAACAAACATCAAGTTTAAGCTGCGGTAGAACAAACAATCCATTAGAAGAGTCAAGTAGAGAATAAAATCTACTATCTTCTATGATTTAAAAGGTTTTTCATGACTTTTATCGCTGAGACTCATCTTAATAAATAATCCACATCATCCCTGCACTACGGCCAAGGATATTCATTAGTATCACAACCACAAATTATCTATGCACCACAACCAAGGATATTCGTCGTATTCATCAATGGTCACGATCATGCCAACAAAGCGTCCATCAATGCACTACGGGTCAATGAGGACTTTTTTCACATCATTTGTAACATTACGGCCATGATTACACCGAATAATCCTCGGTCATAATCATACCAAGTCCATCTATGTACTATGTGCCACGAGATGACTTTCAACATAATATAAACATATGAGGATGATGACAATGATATAAGAATTCAATAAAACAAGTTCAAGAATTAATTTATCCGAGGAACTAATAATGTCCAAATTGTCAACATGATACTTCTTTGTGAGAGTAACACTCAAGAATGCTCAGAAGAATATTTTCATGAAAAGATATTTAGATGAAGCGTAAATATCAAGGATATTCCACTAATTTCATGGAGTATAGAAGTCAAAACTTTAACCAACTAAGTATAATAAAGAATGGAATAACAAAAGAAATCACCAGGCATGCGATAGAGCACACAGATGAGTTATTCCAATGTAATAATAAATAATGGAATTCAGTCATGCGTAAACGCAAGCCAAGCGGATGATGTGATATTCCAATGTAATAATAAATAATAGAATTCAGTCATGCCAGAAACGCAGTATATGATGTTCCAAATGAATAATAAACAACGGAATCAGTCATGCGTGAAACGCTTGTATATATGATGTTCCAACACAATAATAAATAATGGAATAACCGAAGAATTTCACCAAGTATAGGGTATCCGGCAGATACAAAGTTATTCTAACGTATAATAATAAAGAATGGAATAACAAAATAATTTCACCAATAAGAAAGAAGGAATACCCCTAATGAGTACAACAAATAATATCCCTTACCGTAAAAGAAGAGTATTTTGACTGGTAGGGCGATGATATACTCAAAGAAAACTTGCACTACGCTTCAAAGTTTTCTTAAATTCTAAAGAAATACGCCAAGATTATAGAAGAAGAACTCCTCTATAGTTTTCTCTGTAGTTTCAATGAATTCGTAAGAAATAATGAAGGAATGAGCTTCTATTTATAGAAGAATGGATCGCATAGTAACTAATTCATGAACGGTCAGATTGATTTACTTTAACCTGAGACGGTCAGATTGGTTTACAATAAAATATAATATATTCTATTTATAATCTAATAAAACGAATAACTTTATAAAAGTATTCATTTTATATAAAAAACTTTTCATTTTATTACATTAATAATACTAATAAAACAAAACTCATCATCATTATTATAATTCATAATATAAATTGATTCGTGTCGTTAAAGGAAAGAGGGGCTTTTAATAAGGATTTTCTCCCATCGACGCCTTAATTAGGTGACCAAACCTCTCCTCGATGCAGAACTTCTGACATCGTTAATATTGTAAATAATAATATTAATAACTTTGTCATCTCAATTATTGATTATAAAATATTGACAATAATTGAATCAAATAACGTGAGATCTTGTCGCAACAATTACAAGAATAATAATTGAACAAAACCGGAGTGACTTCTCACGTAAGCATCAATAATCAATACCGCAGTACATCTTCTTGTACGCCAGACATCTTGTACTTTTAACACAGGGTGTTTCAACGATTAATCAGTAAAACTTCCGCCGTTATTTTCATAAAATATTTTTGTCGTTTTCTCAATCAAAATAATAATTAATTAATAGGGGTCCACCAATGATTGTGTCGTTATCGAATATTCCCCACCAATCGAATATTATATAACTGCGTACTTTGCAAAATTTATAAATATTACCCACAACTATAACATTATATCAAATTCATTCCATAATATTCAAAAATGATATTTATAGAAAATTCATCTTTATTCATAAAAGTTGGGGTCTTACACTAATCTCTCTCCTTATTTAATGACATTATTATGGGCAATTTTGTCATTTTATTCTTTTTCTTAATATGCGTGAAAAGTCCACCAAGACTTTTATCTTGGGATGGATGGAGTATTATTTTCCAAAGTCAAATTGATAATCTCACTCTAGAATTTATGTAGTATAAATATTGTTTCGAATTTTGGGTTAATATAACCCGAGTTGTTTTTAGTTTTGGGCTTTTGGGTTTTTGGGCTTTTTGGCATTGGGCTGATTAACGTTAGGGAATAAAAATCACGAGACACCAAGTTGCAGCTGACGAACACATTCTCCCTCACTCCCTCATTTCTCTCTCCCGGAACAAAAAACAAGACCATACCGATTACCAGTAGTTTTAGGGTTTCCGAAAGGAAGAACATTTGCAATCAAAAATGGCGATGGCTGCGTTGAGGCGAGAAGGAAGGCGATTCGCTGTCTCTCCGAGCCCTATCTATGCTCTCAGATCCTCTCTACTTACTCCCCCAGAGTAAGATCGGTTTTCTACATTTTTTCTATTATTCATAATTACGTGTAATTGTTGGTGATTTATCTGTCTAAATTTATACTTCAATTTTCTTGTCTGATTTTTCCGCTTGTTTTCTGGTTGGGTTGTCACTAAATTTAAAGCAAATTTGATGTTTCCGTAATTTTGAGAAAGAGCTTGATTCGTCGTAGCATTGTTGGGCATTTTTATATTGTTTGTTTAGGAAATATTTTCATCTGTGCCGATTTATTCATGTATGATCAGCTGAGATTTGTTTGTTTTCCCTTTTTATTCTCTTTTGGTTGGAGAAAGAGGGATGCATCTGTTGATTTCTTCTGAGCAATTACAGGCAATAAGAGTGAAACATCTCACATTTTTTACTTTTCAGTTGTGGTTTGTATAAAATCCACCTAATTATGTACTCCCCTCTGCCAAAATTAGAGTCTTTCTTTGAGAAATCAAGTATGGGACGTATGGCACATGACAACTTTAGCTAGACACCCCTGCACTTTGAGAATATCCTAGGTTTGGTGCATGTTTCTTCCACAATTGTAACACAATTTTATTTACTTTCAAAATAGAAATTTTGAAAACTTTTCAGTGCAAATAACTTCCCATTTAACACATCATCTCAAGGTTTAATTTAATTATTGGAAAATTTGGAACTTCTTGCCACTTTTTAAATCTATGATGTTCTCATGTTGGCTCTCAATATGTGATGGAGAAAGTATATGAAAAATTATATGTGCTGCAAAGTTGGGCGACAGGCTTTCACATGGATTTTCATTTCTGGCATTAGTAGTAAGGTAACAGTTAAAGACTATTGAAAGTAAGAAGAGTGAATCCATTTCCTATTGACTATTTGTTGAAGACAAAAGGTTCAAACTTGCATACAGAAAGAAAAATGAATTGAGGTTTTTCGTACTTCTGGATTATGTAGGTTAGTTGTATATTGTCCGGCACAAATGGAGGGGTACTTTGGCCCTCTAATAAAGAGATTCATGTCCCAATTCATTTCTATAGGTATTCAACAGAACAATAGGGTGCCTACTTTTATAACACACACATGCTACTTTCTATTCAATACTCCCTCCATCCCATCTTATGAGGCCGTTTTTACATTTTGGTACAGCCCAAAAAGTTCGTCGCTTTTAAGCACGAGGCAATATTAATAGGACCAGACTATCTTACCCTTTTAAAAGTGGGCAAAATTTTGTGGCCTGCTGCCTTGTGTATTACACATTTACACATACAGGGAGGGATATTTGTCGAACAAATTGGTCAAACTTTTTCCAATACTATTTTTTCTCCAAAACTAGGTGTCATTTTGACTTAGACATGTAAAATGGGCCTGAGCCCAGAGGAGTACGAAGATGTGTTGAATTCAGTTCTTGATTTTATTGCAATATCTTAATTCTGGCATGCTTCTGCAAAGTTTTTTATTACCTTCAACTGTGCGTGAATTTTTATAAAAGTAATTGGGTGTGCAGAGAGCAAGTTTCTCTGGGAGTTCGTAGTATTTCAACTCAAATTGGTAAGAATACAATTTTATATTTTTTTCTGTTTCACTGCTATATCAAAGCCTTGCACTTTTGCGCTTTCAGTTTGTTTGCTCTTTTGTGAGTGTTGACTTTGTATGATGCTATAATATGCAGTTCGTAACCGGATGAAGAGTATTAAGAATATTCAGAAAATTACAAAGGCAATGAAGATGGTTGCAGCCTCCAAGCTGCGAGCAATTCAATCAAGAACTGAGAATTCTCGTGGCTTATGGCAGCCATTCACTGCTCTTCTTGGTGATGCTCCAAGTATGTCTTTCAATCAGAGTTTCTGCGTGTATAATTTTCACTCGAGTTAATTTGATTGCTTAATTATAGAAATATTCAGTTGGACATGTTAATCTGTTAACATTTGTAGTTACAACTTTCTTACATGTTCACTTGTATACTACTGCTCATACTTAATGCCCTTAATTCTATTATACCCTCTGTGATTCTGTCACTTTATCCCTATAATGTCACATCTGTTTATTCTACGCCCCGCAAGTGGAGTTGTATACAATACAAAATAAGTGAAAACAATTTTTAATGAACTTTCATAAGAGTTAAGAAATGGCAAACATGATAAGTACCCTACTGTAGTTGACAACTTTTAAGCATTTGGCAACTGAACTTTAAAAATTTGATTTTAACCAACTAAACTAGTTAAAATTTCTTAATTAACTCATTCTATTAAATTTATTTAATGGCCGTCAAATTGATTCACATATTTTCATACATGGCAGGGAAAAAAAGTGAAAATTAAACAGAAAATGATGTGGTTAATCTGCATTCTGCAACAATGACATGGAAAAATAAATATTGAAAAGTGCACATAAAAAAAAAAGTAAAAGAAAAAATTATTTTTGTCCAAATAACAGGGAAATCTGGTTTCTTCTATCTTTTCTCCTTGTTCACTTCTCTCTTCTCCTCCTTCCAGATCAAATTGTAAGTTGCAGAATTAGATCCTAGTTGGATTATAAACTTTTAATGTAGTAAAAAGAGTCCCTTTCCTGGAAACAAATAAAAATTCTAAAAAGTACATTGTCATCATCGTTGCTAAAAATGCATCTCCGGAATCCACCATCATCAACGGCACCCAGCCTTCTCCTATCCGATCGAGGGAATCGAGATCGGCTAAAGCACGAAAGATCTGTGTCATTCTAGAAGAACAAAAAAGGAAAATAGGAGGAGAAAAAAGAGAAGAAAACCCTAAAATTTCAAACCAACCCTAGTCAAATCCATCAATTTGAGCTCGATAATCGCTTGGCTTTGCTCATTAACCATTACCGAGCAGATTGGGACTAGATTCAACACCAAATAAACTCAAAAAGGAATCAAAATCAAAATTGAGGAACTACTCTGTTTTGGTTAGTGAGCTTGGAGAATATCTAGCCATTTTCTTCATCAAATCAGGTCTATATCCCTTGTAATCAACTCCAAATTAGTAAGGTTATTAATTAATTGCATCAATTTATCCTTTAAACTCGATTATAGTGTGTTTAGTGCTCTTTTGTTTTGATGAAGATGAAGAATGGTTTTGATGAAGAACAAAAAGAAACCCGGATTAAGAAGATTGTCATATTTTATTTTATTTTTTTCAAAGATGTATTATTATTATCGTGACATGTAACTAATGTTTTGAATTTTTATTTACTTATTTGAGTTTTTTTTATTATTTCTTTGCCACATAATTATTGTTTAGATTTGTTTTATTTAGTTTCTACCGTCACGTAGATAATTTTTTTTACGACCGTCGAATGTATCTAACATAATGATTTAATTACCAGTTTTTAATTAGTTTAGTTGGCTGATTACATATTTTTAAAGTTGAGTGGTCGAATTCTTAAAAGGTGCCAAGTATAATGGGGTATTTGTCCTTTTTGGCGTCAAGAAATTGAAGTGGTAGCTTAAGTTTTTTAATTTTGTTTATTTTATTATTATTATTATTTTAAAAGTTTTGAACATAAATTTGACTTAATGTAAAAAAAATGGTTTCAAAATATACATGTATCATTCTTAGGCCTGACAATTTTGCCTGACCCTGACGGAAACCGCCCGTTCCAGACTTTAGTGGGACCCGAATCCAGACTTTAGTGGGACCCAAATGTTTAAACCCTATAGGGTTAGGGGTGTGTATGGTATATATTGATATATATATAAAATTATTCCGAAAATTAGCCTTGTATATATAATTATGTACGTATTTAGGCTATGTCATTAAAAAAGCACAACGTTTGTAATGCAGGGTGTTGCTAGTAATAAAAATATTGCATGGTATTTGATTTTGAATTAAAACTAGTGTGCAAATGTAATATGAAATAATTTGGACGAATTTAATTTGGGAAAAAGGGAAGAATTTGGGGTAACAGGGCGGGAGGGGCAGGGCAGCTATGGGGAAGGGTCCCTCGGACCATTCCCGCCTGTTTCTAGGCTCTACCGTTTCATTCTATTCATTTTGGAAGTATTTCTACTCCAGGAAAGCTGTGAGAAATGAGTAAAGTTGTTGGACAATGGATTTAAGGATGTGATATCAGGAATCTGTTGGTCCTGTTTCTTGATCAGGCTATATAAAGTATATATATGATATTCTTTTAATGGCTTTAGAATAACTTTTTTAGTTTGGTCTGTTTCAAGAGCTGCATATATATCCTCCTATCCAATTGATGAAAGGGATGCATGATTTTGTTGCTTTACTAGGTGTTGATGTCAAGAAGAATGTCATTGTTACGATTTCTTCGGACAAGGGTCTTTGTGGTGGAATCAATTCCACATCAGTGAAGATAAGCAAGGCTCTCCACAAGTTGAATTCTGGTATTTATCCACAACCGATGCTGCTGTGATATTAATATTTACCATCAGCTAAGATTAAAACCTCTAATTGATTGTTGTATTACTATACAGGTCTGGATAAAGAAAGTAAATATGTTATTTTGGGAGAAAAGGCAAAGGCACAACTGATAAGAGACTCCAAAAAGCACATTGAGCTGTCAATCACTGAGTTGCAGAAGAACTTTCTGAATTATACCCAGGTAGGTCGTTGTCTCGTCATTGACATAAAGATGTTTTTGTTAATAGCTGCATATGCATTCTCTACTTTAAAGGACTTGCTCACTGTTTTAGTCTGTTAATACAAATGGTTTTCTGTTGACCTATATAGCATGGACCATATAGAGGAACAATGTAATTTGTAAGGTGTGCTTGTGCCTGAGGAGATGAGCCAAATTTTCATTCCTGAGCTGTTTCATCATCCTAAGCTTTTTGAAGTGATGATGAATTTATGCAGAAACACATGACCTCGAAGAATATTTAGTGTAAATAAGACGTCATATAGCTGCGAGGAAAAAGATCAGATCCTACTTGATTTCAATTTCCTTTTTCTTGCCTACTGATGTATTATAATAACTGTCTTTGCAGGTTTCTGTGCTTGCTGATGACATCTTAAAGAATGTTGAATATGATGCATTGAGGATCGTATTCAACAAATTCCAGTCAGTTGTCTCATTTCTGCCTTCAACTGCAACTATATTATCCCCTGAGGTAATGTGATTCCCATTGTTTATTAATATGTACACAATACTTGTTGCATGTGCTTTAGTGTATGCATAACCAATTAATGTTATGTACATGAAGGTTGTGGAGAGAGAATCTGATGTAGGAAAGCTTGGTGATTTGGATTCCTATGAAATTGAAGGTGGTGAGACAAAATCAGAAATTCTGCAGAATTTGTCAGAATTCCAATTTTCTTGTGTAGGTCCTTCCATCTTTAAATGCTACAAACTTTTATTTTTGCCATGTTTCTGGCAGTTATATTGATCTGGCAAGGACACTCCTCTATCAGGATGTGTTTTAGAAAATAATCCCAGCTTTTATACTAGATATTGTAAGTTCTCTACTTTGGTTGATAGAAAAGGTGTTTGGGGACTTCCTCAGGTTATGTTCAATGCGGTTTTGGAGAATGCTTGCAGTGAACAAGGAGCTAGAATGTCTGCCATGGATAGTTCCAGCAGGAATGCTGGCGATATGCTTGATCGTCTCACCCTTACTTATAACAGGTTCTCTCTTTATCTATCTCTACCTATCAATCTATTTAGCCATCTACCTATCTATCTTTTTGTTGTCTTCTCTCTATACACACATGCAAACACGTTCACACACGAAAAAACACAAAGACAGAAACATGCAAATCGCTTTCATGACAGTAAATGATGTGACATGGTAACTTCTCTCTATACTTATGCAAACACGTTCACACAAACGAAAAAACAGACAGAAACATGCAAATTTCTTTCATGATAGTAAATGATGTGACATGGTAAATATTGAACCAACTTCGATCCATCAGTTTCTGATTTTATAGTCTGCCAAAAGTAGTGTAGACATTTCTCCATGAAGGGTTTTAAAGCGTTGTGTCCACTTTATTATTTTTCTATTTTTTCTTTTCTGCTTTTCTGATCTATCTTTTTCACTGCTGTGTGATTAGGACCCGTCAAGCATCGATTACCACTGAACTGATTGAGATTATATCTGGAGCATCTGCACTGACGGGCTAATTGAACAACCTTTTGGTACCCTTGTCTGACGGTGACGAAATAAATGCTTTTGTTGAAGGATTTGATGATCATACCTTTTGAGAGTATTTTGTTGAGCTTCTATAATAATTCTCCCCTTTCAACTTTGTCATTTGGAAAAATGAAAAATCACTTTTACCTGTTCCATCTAGTTCTGGTTTGCAAGACTCGGTCCTGAATGGTCGAGTATTTTGCATGTAGATTTTTTTTCCATGATGTACCTATCTTCTCAGATCAATATCCAACCATAGGCATTTCATGGTGGTTTTTTCTTTATTGAAGTGTTTTTATGGAGCTTATAGCAAGTGATGCTGTTACCCTTTTTCTTTACTGCTGCTGCTGCTGCTGCGGCAGCCCTAAATTTTATTTGCTAGATTGTTCTTTCTTTCTGAACAAGCCAAATAAGTTGGAAAAAGACTAAAGCCCAAGGAGTTGTCTGGTTTTACAGAGTATATGGTTTTAGAAAATATCATCGGTTTAAGTACGTAACTGATCTTTTGAAGAATGGTATGGTTTTGTACTTGGTTATAGGTCCATTTATGATAAATATGGTCTACTTGCGTAGTATATGATCTTTTTATATAATCGTACTTGCTGGTTTGGGTCAAGGCCGGTCAGTTTAAGACGATTATGATTAGGATCCTCTCCACACTTTCCAATCAATTTTTCCAATACACAAGAATCATAAACATTACGTTTAGAAGCAATAAATTTTAATATGTTACTGAAGAAAATTATGAGAAATGTGTAATGAAGGGGATACCAAGTCCAATTGCTGCTAGTATACCATCTTCCTGAGATTTTATTCTCCCATGGCATCTGTATATGATTTAGCTTATCGAAAATATCTTCCCGAGATTTTATTTTCCCATGGCATCTGTACATGATTTAGCTTATCAAAATTTTTGCATTTCTCATCGCCCAACCGGATTGAACCGACTGTTTTTTATTTGAACAGCAAGTTTTGTTGGTACGGTTTTGGTGCAATTATTTTTTAACCGAGATTGATGCGATACAATTTTGGTATTTGCCTCTGAACCGTCGGTACATTGCATCGCACTGTTTCTTGAACCGGTGGTGCACCGGCCCTTACCTATATGTAGTTGTTTATTTTAATTATCTCTGTTTCATACTAGTATTATTATTCTTATATAATATTATATATAATCAGAGTTATTCAAATGTATATATTTTATAATTTTTAACTTTTGCATATCAAAAGTTAATTTATAAATATTTTTTTAATATATAATATATATATATTAAATAATAATGTTAAGATTATAACAATATTATCTTAATTTTAATTGAATATATATTCTTGTTAATATTTTCTAGTGCTATTTTAATGAATATTATTGTAATGTATTGTTATAAAAATATTAAACTAATTTAATAAAAATTAAGTTTTTAAATTTTTTGACCAGCGTAAGTTGGTAAGTTGGTGCAGTGCGGTTCCAAATATTAATTGGCCGGTGCGATTTTAGTTTAGAAAATTTTTAAATCGTTACCGGGGTGTAGTGCGGTTCAAGATTTTTTAAAACCGGTGCGATTCCAAATTATTGAAAAACTATAATTGTACCGCACCATTGTCATCTCTATTTCACCTTGTCCTCTTGATGCAGGCATAATGAAAATAGATGGAAAATATAAAACAGAAGATTTATGCACCCCTATTGATGCAGGCAGAAATGAAAATAGACGGAAAATATACGAACAGAAGATTTTAACTCCCTTATGTAGAGAGTTGGTCACCTCACACCATGTTTTGAGGTCATAATGCTATAGAAATTACTCCGTTCGTAGACAAGATATAAACATAAGAAAAATGTTAGAAATAATGTAACTGAAAGATAAAAAGTGGAAAATGAAAAGGTTGAATTTTGAAAGGTTACAACCAATCAAAATGGTAGGGTACATAAGGAAATTAAAAGTCATTAAATTCTTTCATTACTATTAGCAGGTTGACTTGAAATGTATATATTATATATAAAGAGATGTGTAGCTAAGAGATTTAATATATATCCATTCAAGTGATTTGAGAGATATTAAAATGTATTGAGAATGACCACTTGATAAGTTTATCAATATAAATTCATTTTTCTTTCTTACTTTGTTTCTCGATTATTTTACAACACGTTATCAGTACGATCATTTATTTAATTTTGGATCTCAATTTGTGTAGTTTTCAAAAAAAAAAAAAAAAAAAAAAAAAAAAAAAAAAAAAAAAAAAAAATTCATTACAATTAAATTTGAGCATATATATATATATATATATATATATATATATATATATATATATATAATATATACAAAAGCGCTGAGCAATGAGGCGATCCTCTTTGGTGTCTATGTGACGGTTCGATCTGTCGCCATAGCCATGTAGTCTTTAGCGACCAATCACGCAATACGCCATGACACCAAAGATGACATTAAATCTTTGGTTCGCTTTTTAAGATTCATTTAGAGCTCTCCTCTATATATATATATATATATATAGTTATTTAATTTCTTACATAATTATATATTTATACAGATGTCGAACCTTACAAAGCTTGAATTTACTGCCCTTGACATCTCGGGCAAGAATTACTTGTCATGGACCCTTGATATTGAGATTCACCTAGAGGAAAGTAATCTTGGAGATACAATTAAGGTTGACAATCATACATCCTTGCAGGATAGTGCAAAATCAATGATTTTTATTCGCTATCATCTTCATGAAGAATTAAAATCTGAGTACCTTACAATAAAAGACCCTCTTATCTTATGGAATACTTTAAAAGAAAGATGAGAATCAAAAATCTGTAATTCTCCCAAAAGCTCGTTATAATTAGTTGAGCCCGAGGTTGCAAGATTTTAAAAGTGTGAGTTAGTACAATTCGGCACTTTTTAAAATAATCTCACTATTAAAATTGTGTTGAAAAAAAACACTGATAAAGATATGTTAGAGAAAACATTTACTACATTTCATGCCTCGAATATGCTGAAAAACCACCAATCTTGTCCGACCGGTTCTACTCCATTCCCTGAAGCAAATGAAACCTCATTTGATAAACATAGAAGAAATTATGTTCGTGGTCGTTGTCGTGGGCATGGAAGGAACAATCAATATATAGAGGATCGTACTCATAATTCTTCAAAAGGGAATAACACACCTTACCATCAGAAGAATCAAAATGGCAAGAGTTTACAAAATAAACTATCAAATGGTCATGAAAATAAGTGTTATAGGTGTAGAATGGACGGTCCGTCACGTACCTATCGTACTTCTAAACATTTGGTAGATCTGTACCAAGCTTCCATAAAAGAAAAGGGAAAGAGAAGTGAAATAGACTTTGTTGATCATAATGATCTTGAAGATCCTATGAATTATCTTGACCTTCCAAATGGAGTGGATATGACTTATCTTGATGTCCCTGATTTCTGTGAGAATGTTGATGAAAAATTTGACAATCACTACAAGGAAAAGCCTTATTTCCGATGAAACTTTCCCTCGAAAATAAGTCTATTCCGTCGAACATAGGTTATTTTCGACAGAATAGTCTGTCGGAAATTCAGTCGTATATATACGCGTCGAAGATACCATCCGTCACAAATTCCGTCGCACCTATCTAATCTACGACGGATTATCTCCGACGGAATTTCGTCGAACATAAGCTATTTACCACTGAATAAGTATGACGGAAACTTTTGTCGAGTATAATATTGCTTTAGTTCCGACTAAATCTTCCCTCGAAAATAGCCTATTTTCGACTGAAAATTAAAATATACCGGCATTTATTAACATTTGGATGAATATTAAATTCGACGGAATTTCCGTCGAAAATACCTTATTTCGTCGGAATTAACTCATTTTTTAAATGCAGATTTTAAAAGTGCAGTTTCCAGGTGTTTAAACCCATTTATGTACCTGTAACCTGTTTTATCCCAATATACAGTAATATAAACCTGTATCTCATATTCAAATATTCAACGTAGCGCTAAAAATGATAGCAACATATCAAGCAAAACGTAATCTACTAACTGATTATCATCAACATTACTGAGCTAACAATTATAAATATAAGCTAATGTTCCATAAATGATAAACAATATAATTTACAATACTTATACAGACGCAATTAGACACTACAATATATACAAACGTTCTACAATAACATGAATACAAATGAACTATAAACTAGTAAAAGTATCATCATCGGGCGGAGGTGAACGATGCTGCTCTGGTGTATGGAAATCAGTGTCGTCCTCCTCCTCGTTATCGCCACCCTGTTGATAGAATCAAAAATAAAAATCATTAGTCCGTATATATGTGAGAATTAACAAGCTAGCCTTAATTGAAAAATTATTAGTCCGTATATACTTGAGTAGGCGGGGGTGGACGAAAAGCCTCCTCCAATAGGGTAATCACCATCCGGAGCATCTCACCGCTGAAAGCGTCGAACTGCTCCCGCGGTAATCCCGTACTCTTTGTGGAGGCCCTTGCTATAATATCCCGAGCAATCTGGTGAAGACGAGAACTGCTAGGCAACTGCTGACGCCGAAAGACCGGATCAGTACGAAACCTATCCAACACGGCCCCTATCAGCCTCTAGAAGATCTTGTCATCCAAGCCAGCGCCCGTATGAGATGGTCCGACATGTGCTCTCGGACTCTGGCGCTGGCTGAAGCCTATAAAAGATACAAATTCGATTACTAATAATAATTTATATAATGTGATAAATTCGGATAATTTTGTGAAACATAAAAAATATTACCTCCAGGAAGTGTATATGCGGGTATCCTTGGCAGACCCAACACTCGATATCTGCCGGTACTACTAGTAGGGTGATCTTGAGACGCGACCCATAGTCTCAGCTCCTTATCCCGATTTAATACAATATCGGGAAGGGGGTGGCGGATCTAACGGCTCAAAACCCCTCCTAATAGCCTCCAGCTCAACTATACGCTCATCCCGAAGCCTCTGAAATCGGTCTTGTAATTTATTTTGTATACGTATGTTAATTATATCATTTTATTTACGATTGAATATTACTAAAAGCTATATAGTAAGATGTGTTTTACCCATATAGCTAAAGCTTATTGAGACAAAACACGCTCATCCTTAGGCGTGTGGGCTCGATCCCAAAACTCTAAAATGGTAGGATCTCGGCACAAGGTCCTCCTCAAGGCTTAATAAAAACATTTATAAAACATGTATTAAGTATTTATGTGAGAACTTGATAACTAAACAACTAAATACAATGCACTTACCGTCTTCGCCTCTTCGAACGACTGAGAACCAGTGGTGTATACTATCCGGAGCTGACCACGGTTCTTCTTTGTCTGCTTAGACTTTTTCTTGAAGTCATCAGCATCCCAGTGCGCACACATAGCCTTCTAGGCTAAATCGGAGACTATCGCGATTTGGTGATATCTCGATGGTGGTCCGGTTGGTCTCTCAATCGTCAATACGCCCTTTGTCGCATCTCATATAGCCAGCCGGAGTAATTCACAACGACATGTGAAACAATCACTGTTAGGTTTATAATATACATGAACGCAATCAAATTGCACAAAAATAAGCGGAAGCATGGAAAATCAGAGTTTAAAATTTTTACAAACCATATACTCGGATCATCCTTTATGCACAATTATTAATTAAATTCGAGCTTCCTCAGGTACAAGTTCACCTCCAAATCTTTTTCGTGTTCAACTTGAATCCACCGGGTTGGGTTCCTTTATTTGATCAACGTTAGCCACCCATGTGTTTGGCCTCTAGAGGTGATCCACCAAGGAAGAAGAAAGATGCAAGAAGATAGGTGTTTGGCAAAATCCTAGTTTTTTCTATCTCTCATAGAAAAAGAGCGTACTCTCCAACAATTGGAATCACATCTATTGTGAAAAAGTCAACAACAACTCTCACTAATAATAAGACTCTTATTTATAGATGTGGGCAACCCTCCTTAACAATTAAGGAATTGGGTTTTATTTTAATTAATTAAATTTCTTTAATTAATTAGGCTCCCAATCATATTAGGAATAAATGAGAGTACTTTTATTAATTAATTCCCAAACTCCTTTAAGAATTAAATAATAATAATAATAAGACTCCTCTTATTAATTTATATTTAATATTTCTAAAATATTAAATAATAAATATTAAGCTATTTAATTTATTCTATCACCATAGATTAAATTAAATATACTTAACTTATTATTACGATTATGCCATTTGCTTCTTAAATAATTATTCTTCTTTTTATGGTGTGACCCTTTAGGTTCTCCATATTAAACCTAGGTTGTGAATAAATCAATTATAACAATTATAATCTTATTTAAATAAATAAATTAAACTATTAATTTATTTAAATAAATAATATTTATTCTACAATAGGGATAAGCCTCCTAGCGATTAACGACTTTCCGGATAATATAGATTTTAACATTAATCATAAAAGAACCTTTGAGTAAATAGTTACTGCATAATTCAATCCTTCCACCATACAATGTCCCAATTAAATATAAGACATGGAATTCTTGTCAAGTCTTATTTTATTTAATTATATGTATTCGACTCTTAAATGCACAACTCCAAATAATGCAAATTAGAAACTTCTTTCTAATTTTATTACGCTTTGCCAAGGACTCTTTGGGTTGTCATTTATCGAATCACATAAGACATTTCTCTTCTTTTACTAGAAGTGGTAGATTCTTTATTGATCATACATTATCTCTATGTACAACTTATTATACCCAAGCATACCCTTTGATATACCCTAAGGGTCTTAAGGAATAAGTCAAAGTATAATTCATCATACACAAGATACTATGATGATCTTAAGACCAATGATCACTTGTACTACTATCACTACAGGAATTTCTATTGACATTCAAGTAAAACGCCATTAGGTATTCCTTAGTGAGCCACGTTCAGTGAACTTATTCTCTAATAAATACCTACATACTTGCTTTAGTGTCTCCACACAAATGATCATGAGATCAATCATCCTCATCCAATGAGCAAGTAACGTATGTATCAATCTATCCGGATTCACTAATCCCCAATTTAGTAATCCAATGATTGAGAACTATTTAAGTTTTAAGCTTTTTAAGAATTTAGATCTCATTAGAATGATCATCATCATTATTCTAAAAGCATTGCTTAAAACTATGGGTTTATCACATATTATAAAGCAGCATCATGTAGATAATTAAAAGCCTTTAATAAATTAATACTTTTTTATTAATAAATGAATAAGATTGTTACAAAGTATATGCTTTATCATCAAACATGATTGGTGTGACACCCCCAAAATAGGTCCAATCCATCCAACCTATTCTGAGTCGCCAAATACATGGTACAAAAAACAACTACAACTTTATTACTACAATTGTCGTGCAAAATACAACAACACGTATCTTTGTGAGTTTTAATACCAAGCTGTGACTCATGTCCCAACTATGGACAACACCTCACATTGATACATTACATAAAGGTACAGTCAATAACTGTTTTAGAAATTAAAATATTTGGGAAGTGCTCAAGAAAACATTCGTACATGGGAGGCCATGCGTCTAGGTTATGATAAATATCATATACCCACTGAATTATCCTTGGTTAACCCAATAGATCCCAAAGAAAAACGAGAAGATTACTATCATATTCTTTCCAATGGTGAGTCTTCTCTTGACATATCATTATCTCAACTGTCTCTAATTGAGAATTATACTTCAACCAAACACAAATATTATACAGGTAGTGCTCGTAGTTATACTCAGCAAGTAGATGTGCACAACCCTGTCTTAAGATAACACGAGGTTGTATGTCATTAGACATCTTGTATGATAGTAGCAAAACACCCTTCCAAGGTTGGGTTCGCTTCACCCTATTTGATTCACCAAATATAACTACTAAATGATGTATAAAATATAACACACTTTTCTATACTGTTTAGGGAGAACCTCCACAACTAAAGACCACCGTTCTATTCTCCTGTTACCTCCGCTCGACCTAGCTACAGTCTTATTACCTGAAAGGAATTGTGAAGCAGAAGGGTGAGCATAACTAGCCTAGTAAAGAATATCATGACTAAAGATAAATAAATTATCAATAGCCTTCATCAGTAATAAATCAGAGATTTAGAACATATGGTAGATGATAAAACTTTTCAACCATAGTTGCAGCAGAACTAACAATCCATTAGAAGAGTCAAATAGACCATAAAGTCTATTATCTTCTCCATGTTAAAAGTCCACCAACAATGTTTTATCCCTGTAACATCAATCAACAGTTCCTGACCAAAATCATG
This sequence comes from Panax quinquefolius, assembly GCA_020205615.1. Taxonomy (NCBI): domain Eukaryota; kingdom Viridiplantae; phylum Streptophyta; class Magnoliopsida; order Apiales; family Araliaceae; genus Panax; species Panax quinquefolius. The sequence goes on from CM035151.1 coordinate 34,608,699, forward strand.
TGAATAACTCATAATCATAATTATGGTTCTAAATTCCTCTTCGCACCTAGGACGAAAATAATTTTCATCACCTGTCTTTACCTGAAATATCAAAGATCATGGTTATACCAAATCACAGTTCCTATTCATAATCATACTAATAAATCCATCTTTACACTACGAGCCAAAAATATTCATCAACAGACCATCTTTGCATTACATGCCAAAGATATTCAACAACAGGTCATCTTTGCACTACGGGCCAAAGATATTCAATAACAGGTCATCTTTGCACTACGGGCCAAATATATTCATATCTCAAAGAAATATATAATCATTTCAAAATTTATATAAAATAATAATTATAACCATGTTGATCAATTCACCTTTGCACTTAAGTTAAAGATATTCAATTGTAAATTCAATGGTCATGATCATATTAGTCAACAATTCAACTTTGCCCTACTGGCCAAAGAGAACCCATAGTCACGATCATACCAATAATATACCCATCTTTACACTCAAGTCAAAGAGAAATATCATCATTAGGGTTATAAAAATGTTATATATGATAATAAAAACAATATAATCAGTATATAGATTTAATTCAAGAGTAAGATTCATAAATCAACGATAATTTGGTCAAAAAAGAAACCAATTTTGTCGTGAATAGTAACTCGTGAATAGTAACTCATGAATAGTAACTCGTGAATAGTAACTCCGACACGAAAAGATAAAGTTTCACAATAAAATCCATATCAATATTTACAACACCTTAATCCAAATGTTCAAAATCACTTAATAATCTCATAATCTAATATTATTAATATTACAACAATATTTCAATCATTTCTTAAACTTATAAATAATTTATTTTAATTGTTTACACTTTACTAATTAATGTATTTAATCATCCTAAAATGCCAAACTTATAAGACTTCATCACCAATAACCAAAATTCTCATCACAAATCTGCATATACCTTATATAGGATTCTCAAGCCATAAAATTCTATTTTCCAATTTTCTTATTTCACATAACATATGTAATTCATTTACTCATAACTAGTCCATTTTCATGAAAAATACCAAATCAGTCCCAAAAATATTTCTTTTCTGGGATTTAGCAGAATATAGTCCCATATTGAACATATATTTTTCTCGGAATTTTTAAAATTCATTTACTATTTTTCACATGGCCAAAACTGTCGAATATTTAGACATTTATCATAAATTGTACTTTTGTCCAAAAATTCCGAAATTTAAAGAGTATACTTCTGTTATATACATGTACTCCCAATAAAAATTTCACCAATTTTGGAGTTAACCAGAAGGAGTTATAAGGGTTTACTTTTAAAATAGTCTTTTCCCATAAAATTCATAACTCCTAATCTATACATCCAAAAATTGCCATTTTTGGACACAATCTAGAAAACTCATCAAATTATCATTTCAAATTTTTCCAGAATTTTTGAGGTTCGAAAAAATTACGAAAACTAAAAAACATAATAACCCTTAAAATCCCTTACCTCAAAAGAGCAGTATTTCTGACTAAAATATCGGATGTAAAGCCAAAGGAATCTTGCACTGGATAGCAACTCTCAAAGTATCTAAATACTCACAAAAACACGCTCGATAATATAGAGAGAGAAAACTTATGTTTCTAGTGTGATTTTCAATTCTAACTTAAACACCTATTTATAGGGAAATGCTAGAACGCCAGAGGAGACTAAATAATAAAATATTATTATAATCTTTTTTTTACTCCCTACGCAAGACACTTTGAAAAATCAATAGCCATCACAGTGGGACCCACCCAAAAATCAGCCACCTTTCCCAACAACCAAAAGTGGGTCCCACCCAATTTTAATAAAAATCATTTTATTTTTTGAAATTTTAATAATTCATAAAAAATAGCCCGTTTATCAGAAAAATACGAATTTTATGTCCATTCCACACGAAATCGAATTCTTTACAACTTTGTAGCTTTAAGTTTTTCCAAATTCTAGACAGAAAATATCCGAAACCCACAAACGGATGATTTTCAACACCCCTTAAAATTCATAACAAATCATGCGTTAATTTTTAACTGTTTAAAATTTATGGACATATACTCGACTAATATATGTATAACATATCTAAAAATCACAACGATCCAACGGTCGGATTAAAATTATTACTCACGCAATAGGGCTTTAAGAACACCGATTTGATCTTTTAATACCTCCAATCGACAAAATACTGATAAAACACCTCAACATTAATTCCTTCATTTATAACCACATAAATAAATCCATCATTTATATCCACATCAAATAAATATTTCCTTATCATATAAATTAATAATTAATTATTCACAAATAATATTACAGAATCACAATAATGACAATCAGGCAGTTCCCATGAAAAAGGGGGCTTTCCGATAAGGATTTCTCCTTACTGGCGTGTAATTAGGTGACCAAACCTCTCCTTGACAGAACTTTCTAGACATTGTCAATAATGCTATCTAATAATATTATTCAAATAATATGACTTATTGATATGATAATGGGAAATACTATGCAATGACAACTATTGAAACAACAATAATATAACCTATCAACGTAGCAATTATTGAATCAAGAAAATAAAATATTGAACAGTAACTACTGTAACAATTATTGAGTAGTGCCTTCTTACGTAAGAACCAATAATTCAAAAATACTGTGCAATACCGTGTTCTACTTTGCAACAACGCGTATTACTTTACTTTACCCACCGGGTATTCCAACAGTGTTAACGGTAACGATTACGCCGTTATTTATAAAAACTCAAATTTGTCATTTTCTTCATCAAAGCGGTTATTACATTATGGGGTCCACAAATGGTCTACTGTGGTAAATCACGAATATTCCCCGACAACAAGAATATTCCACGACCAAACGAATATTCCCCGACAACAATAAGTATTTTATAGCCACTTGCTTATTTTGCAAAATTTGCACATTTCATCCATAACTTTAAACTTTTATCAATTTAACTATTTACTAAATAGAAAAATTGAATAATTTTATTTCATAAAATTCGGGGTCTTACAATCTCCCCTCCTTATGAAATTTCGTCCCCGAAATTTACGTACCTGGTATTTCGAAGAGTTGAGAATACCTTGCTTTCATTTCAAATTCTATCTCCCGGTCATCATAATTCCCTGCATTGTTAGTTTGTGGCAGCTCAGTTTGAACCACCTTAGTCTCTCCAATTTTCTTCTTAAGCTGCGAAACATGAAAAACATTATGTATTTTTGCATTGGAGGGAGCTGTAATTTGTAGGCAACCTTCCCAATCCTTTGTATCACACTGTATGGCCCATAATACTTTGCAGATAGTTTGAAATTTCTTCTTTGTGCAACTGTCATTTGTCGATATGGTTGTAATTTCAGATATACTTCATCCCCTTCATTAAACTCCCTTTCAGTTCTTTTTTTATCCGCATAGAGCTTCATTCTCTCTTGAGATTTTTGTAGATTTTCTTTTAATAACTTTTGGGTTCCCTCCCTTTCCTTCATAAACTCTGCTATCAAGGGGTTGTTGCTTGTACCTCCTTGATGATAATTGAAGATTGGGGGGTTCACGCCATAGAGGGCTCTATAAGGTGTCATTCCAGTGGCTGAGTGAAAGGAAGTATTATACCACCATTCTACCATGGGTAACCATTTACTCCAATGTGTAGGCTTGTGACTGATCATACATCTTAAGTACATTTCAATACATTGATTAACCCTTTCAGTTTGGCCATCCGTTTGTATATGTAAATTGCCGGTAAATAGCATGAAAAATGGAGCAAAAATGAAAAAAGAAATACAAACCTATGCATAATGATGAATTATGGATTGTTAAGGGCTTGTTTTGGAGGCCTTTTTTATGGTGTTGCAAATCTAAAAATCCGTTGTAAGGAAGTCATGGCGGATTTTCTAGTAAAACATGTAAAAACAAGAACTTATTGAAACTATTTTTGGGGGCTGTTCTTGAGCCAAAATTTATAATGGTCTAGAATCGAAAATTAAGTTCTGTAATAATGGGGTGTACTCTTATGAGTTACGGAAATAACTTATTTGTAACGAAGCAAAAAGAAGGTAAAATGAATTTATGGTCAACGTTTTAGTAAAGAAGGTTAAAAACAAAAAAAAATTAGTGTGACTGCCGACTTTTAGCCTACTTTCGTGGCTGGTTAAAGTTTCTAGAAACTTCTGATTTTTTGGTATGTATAGTACACTGGTTTAGTTATCCATAGCCTCCGGAACGGACCCATTTCGATGTTGGACGAATGAGTTATGACGTTCAGAAGTAGGCGTGTCAAAACTGCCAAACTACAAATCAGCGCAAGAGGGGACTTTTGGACCACTGTTTTGACTATTTAGAGTTTCCAAAAAATTATGATATTATGGGGTTTTGTAAAGTGCAATCCCAACCAATTATAGCCTCAAGAACGGACTAATTCTGAGTTCATACAACCTAGTTAAGAAGTGCCAAAGTAAGGGCGTTGAGATCACCAAAGCTAGAAATAAGAGCGATTAGGCAGCGTGCGGGCGACGTGTGACGCGTTGTGCATGCGCGTGGCTGCTATGCAGCGCTGCTTGTGATGCCCCAAATCTGAGTACCTTTAAACTGTGAATATAATGTTCAACGGTACTTCTCATCTAACATAATAATAATGGCATAAATACAACTTCTAATTATTATAATATGTCTCACTCTAAATCCCAGGTTCTCAAACATTTAAGTCTTCAACACATGATAAAGTATTAAGTATTTATTACAATACTACTAATTATTACAAATATTTACAGCTATCTTCTACTCGTCCACCTTTTCTTTCCCTTTGTCCTTACCGAAACCTTCAATCTGCTCTAGCTTCGCTGAAAAATATTTAATTTAAAGTAAGGGTGAGCTATAAAGTTCAGCAAGTATAAACAATTGAATAAACAACAAAATTTAGAATCACGTTACTATTTCAACAATTGAATAATAATTGTGAAAACATTCCGAATAAATAGGAATAAAAATAATAAATTCCTTTTTTATCTAACATTTTTGAAACGAAATACTGAACGGTCAAAAGACCTCGCACATTTTTGTTCTCTCAAGGGTTCAACAGAAATTCAACTATGAACTGATCTGGCTTATGGGCACGTTAGGTGATCAGCCCAGTGTACCCTATGTTGAATAACACTTTGGCTAAACGACTATATGTGTTTGTGTGACCACCTCAAGGGTTTGTCGGGATTTTTTCGACGTAAAAAAACCCCCAATATTAGGGTTGTTCATCTCAGGCTGGAGTCCGAACCCCAAAACAATCTGGGTGGACAGCTCTACCTAATCCAAATAACATGTCAAAGAATGGTATTCAAATCAATAAAATGTTTTAACATGTATATAACCAATACAATTGTCGTTGACATAACACTTAAACAATTCATGAGTATAAGAACTTTAAAACTTGAACAATTTATGTTATTACAAAACTTGAACAATTTATGCATTATAGCAAATCGTGAAACAATTTATGCATTATAGCATAGCTAAACACTTAAACAATTAATCGAGAGTTTGTACAAGTTTGAAGGTTGCAAAATTGATAAATATTGTGTAAACCGAAGCGTACATAAGAATTATTCATAAGAATATATACTCAAAAACTGACATTCAAACAAAATTTGAATGGAGTTAGAATACTTGCTCAATAAAGTTGAAGTAAGTTTAGGAAACTTGCCTCAAGCGTCTTCTATACCTTGACGTTAATCGCCCTTTAAAAGTCCTGCACATTTAGTGCACATAGACATACCAATTAGTCACGTATAAATGTCACGCAAGGTTTACTATAATCCTATTCCATGTTTTATAAAGTTAGTTTCATTAAACTCTGAGCATTATTTAAGTTCATTAATATTCGACTCGGCGTTTCGACATTCGTACGTCGTGCACCTGACTTTTCTACACCGAACGCTTAACCGACACGCCATTGAGTATAATTAATACATCCAATACATCTACCATTCCTTGGTTTACCTTTCTCTAAATTATATTCTCAATGTTCAATGTTTAGAACTCGAAAATGCTAGTCAAACATGGCTCGACACCACAATAGTTCAAAGAAACTACCATGGTTTGCCACCTATTGCACAATAGCCCTACAAATGCCCAATTTGGAAATTTTTCCTGACCTCAATTATCAACACTTAAAGAATGAAAGTTCTAGTTCTACTCCTTATCTTTTCGAATCATCTTGAATAACTTCAATCGGAGTTCATATGAAAAAGTTATGCTTGATTTAGTGAAGCATGTCCAGGCTGACTTTTGTCCTAAAAAGTGTTTAGAGCTCTAGGCGCTTCAAATAAGACTAGACAAGAGCTCTAGCCTCTGGGAGGCAGGGAGTTGCTCGGCCAAAATGTTTGATTTTTTCAAATTTTCAGTTTTTCAAATTTTCAATGCGTCTACTTTGAAACATCATAACTTGCTCGTTCGATATCGGAATAAGATCGTTCTTGTGTCTATTTCTTTCTTGTAACAAATTCTTCAAATCCCCCAGGACAAATTTTTTTTTCACAATTCTTTAAATTTTCAGGAAATCGGCTCAAAACTCCCTCATGAGCCAGTTTTATACTGAAATGACGCTTTAACGTCCAATTTTCTAAACTTCGTAACTTACTCATCCGAAGTCGGATTGAGCTCGTTCTTGAGTCCACGATTCACATTTTCACCCAACTACATTTATCCCAGAAAGAAATAATTTCACGGAAGCGTTAACTACCCATACATTTGGCCCACAAAGGGTACCAAGCTAGGATTTTTCACATTTGACACCTTTTACGAAAAAATTAGCCATAACTTCGTTATAAGGTATTTTTCCTCCATTCCACTTGGAACTTCTCCATAACTTCCTTATTTAAAAATCCTTCTTGTCAAATTTCACAAACAATAAACAAAAAAAACATTTATAAGTCCAATATTAAAGTCCTCTATGTTGTTTTCCATTATTTACGCTTAGGCTTACGATTTTAGGTTTCATTTTCACTTTTTATACATATTAACAAGTGATTTAACATATCTAAACCACAAGCGGCCTTATCTCTCCAAGATCCTTCAATGATAATTATCAAACGAAAGCATTGAACAACAAAGCATTTCATATCATGCTACAAAGCTTTTAAAAGAAATAAAATGAAAAAATGAGTTTCTAGGATTTCTTACCTTTGATGCTCCTCTTTTCCTTCTTAGCTAGCTAAAGATTGAGAAAAGCTTACCCCATCTTCTTCTTCTTCTATTTGACTACTCTCTCTATCTCACTAAACTCTTTTGCTTCTTTTTCTCTTGCTCTCTCTTTTCTCTCTAGACTTAAGAAATGAAATGAATGAAATGGCTAAGTGTAGAGAATTAAATCATCTCATCTCCCACCAACTAACCTAACCATACTCTAGGATTCGACTATATAACTCATGATGGATTAAGGAATAAAGAAATGACACTTAGGAAATTATATATGGATGAAGATGGAAAAAAAGATAAGCTACAATTTAATACCCTTACCACTTATACTAGGTGAGTCAGCACAATACTCCCCCCTTTGCTCCTCAATTGGCCGGATGTCCCTCCTTCCCCTTTCACTTATTTTAATTCCTCACATGCTTATTTCCTAGCAAGTGACATATTGCCACCAAAGAATTAATGCTTAAGCATACTTGCAAGAGATAAAACTTACCATTTATAGAAGTTTTCCATCCAACCTTATCTCATTTCCTCACATGCCCAGCCCCCTCCTCTTTCTTCTTTCTCCTTTTAGCTTTTCCACATTCAATTAACCACATCCTAATTAATTTTCAAGACACACTTGTACCTCCTAGCTCATGACTCATAGCCTTTATATCCTCTCTTGTCCCATGTGCTTAATTTTTCATAAATGACACATGCCCTCCCAAGTCTATGGCTCCAAGTTTGTCTTACACTTTGGCTCCACGTCTTGCAATAATTGGCTTAAGTCTTCAAGTCATGGCTTCAAGGCTTAAGCCTCCCTAACCTAGCCAAGCCCCTTTCCTTTTCTAGCAAAGCCATTGAAACCCTTGGCTTGGCTAGACTAAAGTTAATTTAATTTCCTATTTTCTTTTTAGTTAACTTTCATAATTCATATGGTCAGCAAAATGTCCTTTTTGCCCTTTTCGTACAATTGACTAGGGTTTACTTCCTGAATTAAGTCGGTTACCCGATTTCTTTCTAGTTAGATTTTCTTAACTTTTTCGGTTACGTTTTCGTAACATGCTCGGTTAGCTGAAAAATCGATTTTCGATTTTCGATAATCTAATTTCGCTAGTGTTCCATCTTTCCCCAATAAACGCTATGTTGCTCTTCGAAAATTCATAAAAAATGAAGTTGTGTTTTTAGCGTGAAAGTGATTTTACGTCTTTTCTGATAAAAATATTGTTATTGGAGATTTCGTCTCCATTTTCCAAATAAACGCTATGCCGTAATTCGAAAAGTTCAAAAAATGAAAAAAAAAATGTTTCCTACGATTTTGAATAGTGATTTTGCATTTTTTTCGAAAAAATTTATTTTCTTCCACAAATTTTAAACACTCATATTTAGTCATGTAACACATAAACTAGGTCATTAATCAACCTCAAAACTCATAATACACAATTTATTCAATTAAAATATTTATTTTATTTAATAAATATTAATTATCTTATTACAAAGATATTCTACGATCTTGATCTTTACATTCTTCCCCCTTATAATTATTTTGTACCTAGAATCACAATACAAGATTACTCAAAAAGATGGGGATAATAAATCCGCATTTTATTTTTAAGTTCCCACGATATCTTCTTATAATTGTGGTTCCTCCATACTACTTCACAGAAGATATAACTTTATTTCTTAAAATTTTCTCTTCCCTAGGAATTTATCCATATGTTAATCCCTTTTTAACCTGGATAGGTTCCTACTCAATTACATACTTACAATATTGCTCATAGGGTCGTAATAACGACACGTGAACAAATTATGCATCTTCTATTGTATAACGTTTCATAAGGCAGCACGCATGTCTGCTTGCTCTACTCGTCTGTTTGAGGATGATACCATTTTCTCTTGTAAACTCCCTCGAAAGTTTGACGTGAAATGCGGATCTAATCCAACACATTCAAAACTGACACTCCGTGTCTTGAAACAATTTTTTTAGCATAAAGTTTAACTAATTATTCTAATTCCATTTAACATGAAGTTTAACTACATCACTGGTATTAATTATATCAACTTCATTAAATGATCATTATACTTCATAAAACAATGAACTCCCTTTACATAACTGGAAATTCTTTCACAAAATTTCTAATGATATACTCCCATTTCTATCCTGGATTTTCTTAACAAATCATCTAATCCTCATCATTTAGCCTCAAGTCTCTGTCAAGTCGAACACTTACTAAAACATCCTGTGACTTCTTATTTTAGCTCCAATACTATTGGAACTCAAATTAATCCTTCAAATCGTAACACTTTTTCATTATCAAGTATAAACATACTTCTCTTTACCTTTGGCAATTCTTTGCCTTATCTGACTACACTTCTCATCTTTGAGATTGTGCCTTCTTCATTCTACCTAGTTTAGCTAGACAATTCTCCCCTATATAACTCCTCATCCGACTCTTTTGAACATCTTACTTCTAATTCCATACTTCTTGATCAAATGTTCAACAACCTTTGAACCTTCTAATTCCATACCTAATCCACACTTTATGAACTTTGTATATTGTTTCTCTTTCCTTAATACTTTCCACACAATTCCTAAGTGTTCCTTTTGATATTCAAGTGTCTTAGATTAGACCAAGATATCACCTATACATATTATTAGCAATTTGTCCAATATAGCTTGAATTCTCTATTCAATAAATCTATAAATGCTGCTAACGCATTCCTCAACCTGAACGACTTCACCAAGACTAATAATAATCATAATAAGTTCATAGTGATATCCTCAGAACATTTTCTTTACTCATTTTTAACTGATAATACTCGATCCTCAAATTTATCCTAAAAAAAAATACTCCACTCCTTTCAACAGATTAAAGAAATCATTGATCCTAGTATTTTATCCGAACAAAACACTCATAATTTCTTTTATTATGGTTTTCTAACCTATTACTGTTTTCATACTTTGGATATTCATAAGGTAACCTTAATAATCCTCACATTTATTTCTTAACAGCCTTTCTAGTTTATATCATCAACCTCAACCAATGAGAACATCTCGACAACTTACTATCACCATAAACTACCTTATACCATTTCACAGTATTAAGGTTCACTTAGCTTCTTCTGGCATTACTACATTGCTCTATGGTTAATTAACCAAATCATTTTTTTCATCAAATCATTAACAGTAAATTGGAATTAATTCCATCATAACTTCATGCTCTCCAACCTTAACAAAGTATTTTCTATTACAATACACATCAGGGACTATACCCTTACTTGTATCTTCTATTCTCAAAAAAACTTTCTAGATTCTCTAGAATAAAACTTAAACATTGAACAATTCATAATATAAAATTACAATAGATCATACCCCAAATCAACATAATTAATACATAGGATTAATTTGTTCCCTATTCTCATTCTCACTTTCATTTCTTAACCTTTTCTCTTGTACTCCATGCCTTTTTCTCGACTACATCTTCTAGTTAATAAAATAATACTATTATTATTTTATTTCCTTACTTTAAAGCATTTTTATTCAATGTTAACACATTCATCACAAACATATTTAATAAATATCCTTTATTAATATGCTTCAACATACATACTTTTCTTTACATACTTCTGTTTTCTTACTACTTTCTTTCTTACATACTTCTTTCTTCTTAGCCATCTGGCTAATTACAATTTCATCTATCTATTTAATACAAAAGATGAGATTAACATATCCGAGTCCTCAACTTATATATCAGTTAATACTTACAAAAGATATCTCGTTATTTATATTACAAGCTGGAATTCACATAACACATGAACACTCTAACATTCATATGTTTATACATCATTTTATACTTGTTCTTTTATCGAACATTTCTTAACTATATGCTCAAATGATCCACAGTTGAGACAAGCTATTTTCCTCGGGTTGGGGCAGTTGGGAGAAAAATGATCTTTTTGCCCGCAATTAAAACATACTTTCTATCCTTTCAAGCATACACCAATGTGGTTTCTACCTTTATTTTTACATTCATTTACCATTTTCTTATGGTTTTCCTACCTATCAATCCAATTATCTTTTCTCTTCTTATTCTGAGCTTCAACAGTTATATTGCTTTTAACTCCCATTTCGTTAATCCTCACATTCAACTCACCATGCTCTTCCGTCATCTCACTTAACGCCTTCTCCAATTGATTATTCAATAATCTTTTCCTTTCTCACATTTCTTCCAAGAAAAACACCCTATGCTTCAGATCTTTTACTTCTTTCATTAGTTGATCATTTACAACTTCTGCTGCACTTTTCCTTTTTTCATTTACTGACTCTACTTCTTGCTCTATATTAGTATCCTTGGAATTTACTTCCATTTCATCATTGAATTCCATTTCTGGATACTTTCATGTTCACTTCTTAAGTTCACCATAGGTTCATCTCCAAATAACTTCTCAGAACATACATATGACTCCCCCAAAATAGGTATACATCACCCATTCTGAGTCGCCAAATATATGGTACATAAATCAAATACAAACTTCTTTTTATAAAATACGACAACAGCGTAGCTTAGAGTTTTTACACGAATATTGTCTCATAGACAGTATTCAAACTCAAATGAAGTCCTCATTACATTTATTATCACCTTTGTTTTATAAAATAGTGAGGACTAATATAGCCACCATCTCGGGATGATCACTCTCTGTTCCCCGACTAGTCCATTACGTTCTCATTTCTCAAGAGAACAATGAAAGCAAAAGGGTGAGCTCAACTAGCCTGTAAGAAATATTATGACTAAGATAATGCGAATAAATTATCGTTAGCCTTCTTGAGATTAAACCGATAAAATACAATAAACATCAAGTTTAAGCTGTAATGAACAAGAAATCCATTAGAAGAGTCAAGTAACATCATATCTACTATCTTCTATGATTTAAAAAGGTTTTCATCAACTTTATCATTTGAGACTCGAATTTTAATAAATAGACCACATCATCGAATCATCCCACGCATTACGGCCAAGGATATTCATGTAATCATCAATGGTTATGATTATACTGAATAATCCCTGGTCATAATCATACCAACAACTGTCCATCAATGCTCTACAAGCCAATGATAATTTTTACCACATCATTTGTAACATTACGGTCATGATTATACCGAATAATCCCTGGTCACAGTCATACCAATCAATAGTACATCTATGTACGTAAGCCACAGATGACTTTTATCACAATATAAGCATGAGGATGATGACAATGATATAAGAATTCAATTAAAAGAAAACAAATGATAAATTTTTAAAGATTTATAATTTAATTTATCCAGAATTCATAATGTCCAAATTGTCAACATGATACTGCTTTTGGAGTAAAATTCAAGAATAATATTGTATCAAAAATGATTTAGACCGGAAAAAAGCAATTTTTGTCATGAATAATTTCCCAGGTGAATAGTACCCAAATGAATAGTACTTCATGAATAGTACTTCGGGAATAGTACCCCATGAATAGTACTTTGTGAATAGTACTCGTGAATAGTACTTTATGAATAGTATCCCGTGAATGTACTTTGTGAATAGTAACGTATAAATGAATACTACTCATGGACAGTACTTCGGCATGAAAAGTTTAAAATTTAACAAGAACGTGCAGAAAATATCCTTGTGAAACGATACTAGATGAAGCGCAAATTTCAAGAATATTCTACTAATTTACTCACATACTACAGAGTATGGAAGAAAATATTATTCCTTATGAATACTGAAAAAAATAATATCCCTTACCTCAGAAGAAGACTGGATATTGGAATAGTGAAGTAGCAGACTTCTCTTCTTCTTTCTCTCTATAGCTTCTCTCTCTATAATTGCTCTTGTAAGTCTTAGTGAATTGGTGAGAATGAAAAAAGAATAAGCTTCTATTTATAGGAAAATATAGTTTCGATAATTGCACGTTTTGGGGCACGAAATATTACAGTATAATACACTCATCTGTTCCTTCATTTTTAATTTAGTACTGCAAGTATTATTAAACTTGCACCACCTCCCCTAATAGTACATCATGTGAATCAATAGTTCTATACATGTGAAAAAAATAGTTACAGTATAGTACCTTCATCTATACCTCCATTTTTTATTTAGTCTTGTAAGTATTATCAATTTTGCGCCACCTCCCCTAATAGTACATGCATGTGAATCAATAGTAAACGCATGTGAATAAATAGATATAAGCATGTGAATTAATAGCAATTAATTTCTCATTTATCCGATTAATTACCCGATAGGTCAATATAACCTCCAAACATCAATTATTATCGAAATAGATGTCAATTTTCATTAACACTAATAATCCTAACACAATGAAAATATCAATTTCATCTTTAATCAATACAAACTTATTCATCATTAATATTATAACTCATAATATTTAACAACCAGATCATTCCCAGGAAAGATGGGGCTTTCTAATAAGGATTTTTCCCTATTGGCGGGCAATTAGGTGACCAAACCTCTCCTCGACAGAACTTTTTAGACATTGTCAATATTGAAAATAATAATATAAATAACTTTGTCGTCTCACTTATTAATTTAATAATAATAAATATTATACAGATACTGTGACAATAATTGAATCAATAATATTAGAGATATTATGCAACAATTACTGTAGCAATAATTGAGTATAAATGAGTGACTTCTCACGTGAGCATCAATAATCAATACCGTGTGCTACTATGCAACCACGCGTATTACTGTACTTTTACCACCGGGTATTTCAACAGTTTAACGGTAAAACTTTCGCCGTTAATTTTATAAAAAGATAAATCTGTCATTTTCTAATTACGACAATACTTCTATTGTGGGGTCCACCAATGATTGTGCCGTCGTACGAGCATTCCCTGTTAAAACGAATATTCCCCAACCAATCGATTATTTTATAACAACTTGCTTACTTTGCAAAATTTATAAATATTACCCACAACTATAATAATATAACAAATCCACACCATAATATTCAAAAATATATTTTGAAAAATTAATCTTTATTCATAAAAGTTGGGGTCTTACAATATAGCTTCAGACGCTTTTTTGTAAGCTACTTCAGCTGACACTTCTTCCTTTATATCCTCTTCAAACTGAAGATCCATGCCTAGATCACTCTCTATTAGCACAACAGATTTTAGCTAAGGTACTAGCTCAAGTGGAGAAATTAGCTCCTTGTTCACTATGGAAACATTTTTCATCTACATTTAAATATATTATCTTTATTAGTACATAATAAAAAATCATATTTCATATATCAAATAACAATTTATTTTATGTTATCTTTACTTTTTCCTCAATTTCTTTTGATGAATTCCTATAATTTATCTCCTAAAAACTCTTCCTGAGTTTATCTTCTTACTATCTTCTCTATTGCTCTAATTCCTCCAAGGTTATAGCCTAAAGTGTTCTCACCTAAGGTTTCTAACCTACAACTCTAATACCAATATGTGACGCTCAAGGATATACCATAACACCTCACATGGACACCTATCAGCTAGCCACCTACAATTTACGGCGTCCTCTACAAAGAGTCTGGCTTTCGTGCCTCCCTTTCTAAGGACGTCACCAGCGAGAAGTTCGGGGCTTTTCACACTAACTTGTGCATATAGCTCTAATACCAACATGTGACGCCCCCAAATCTGAGTTCCTTTAAACTTTGAATATGATGCTCCACAATACTTCTCATCTAAAATAATATAATGACATAAATGCAACTTCTAATTATTACAATATGTCTCACTCTAAATCCCAGGTTCTTAGACCTTTAAGTCTTCAACACATGATAAAGTATTAAGTAGTTATTACAATACTACTAATTATTAAAAATATTTATAATTATCTTCTACTCGTCCACATTTCCTTTCCCTTTGTCCTTACAGGACCCTTCAATCTGCTCTAGCTTCGTTGAAAAATATTTAATTTAAAGCAAGGATAAGCTACAAAGCTCAACACGTATAAACAGTTGAATAAACAACAAAATCAAGAATCATGTTACTATTGCTACAACTGAATAATAGTTGTGAAAGCATTCCAAATAAATAAGAATAAAAATAATAAATTTCTTTTTTATCTAACATTTTTGAAACAACGTACTAAGCGGTCAAAAGACCTCGAACATTTTTGTTTTCTCAATGGTTCAACAATAATTCAACTATGAACCGGTCTGGCTTACAGGCACGTTGGGTGATCAGCTCAATGTTTCCTATATTGTACAACACTCTGGCTAAACGACTGTATGCGTTTATGAGACCACCTCAAGGGTTTGTCGGGATTTTTCCGATGTAAAAAAAACCTCAATATTAGGGTTGTTCAGCTTAGACTGGAGTCTGAACCCCAAAACAATTTGGGTGGACAGCTCTACCTAATCCAAAAAATATTTCAAAGAATGGTATTTAAATCAATAAAACATTTTAACATTTGTCTAGCCAATACAATTGTCGTTGACATAACTCTTAAATAGTTCATGAATATAAGAACTTTAAAACTTGAACAATTTGTGTAAATACAAAACTTGAACAATTTATGCATTATAGAAAATCGTTAAACAATTTAAGCATTATAGCATAGTTGAACACTTATACAATTAACATGGAGTTTGTATAAGTTCGAAGGTTGCACAATCGATAAATATTGTGTAAACCGAAGCGTACATAACGATTATTCATAAGAATATATACTCAAAAATTGACATTCAAATGAAAGTTGAATGGAGTTAGATTACTTGTTCAATAAAATTTAAGTAAGTTTAGGAAACTTACCGCAAACGTCTTCTATACCTTGACGTTAATTGCCTTTTGAAAGTCCTACACATTTAGTGCACATAGACATATCAATTAGTCAAGTATAAATGTCACTCATGGTTTACTATAACCATATTCCATGTTTTATAATGTTCGGTTCATTAAACTCAGAGCATTATTTAAGTTCATTAATATTCGAATAGGAGTTTTGATGTTCGTACGTCGTACGCTCGACTTTTATACCCTGAACACTTAATCGACACGCCATTGTATACAATTAATACGTCCAATACATCTACTATTCCTTGGTTTACCTTTCTCTAGACTATATTTCCAATGTCCAATGTTTAGAACTCTAAAATACTAGTCAAACATGGCTCGCCACCACAATGGTTCAAAGAAACCATCATGGTTTGCCTCCTATTGCATAACAGCCCTACAAATGCCCAATTTGGACCCTGCTCCCGACATCAAATCCCAAAACTTAATAAATGAAAATTTTATATCTACTCCTTATCTTTTCATATCATCTTGAATCACTTCAATCGAATTTCATATGAAAAAGTTATGCCGATTTAGTGAAGCATGTTCAGATTGACTTTTGGCCTAAAAAGTGGCCCGCTCTCTAGGAGCTCCAAATAAGCCTAGACCAGTGCTCTAGGCTCTGGGAGGTAGGGAGTTTATTGGCCAAAATGTTTGATTTTAATAAATTTTTGGTTTCAGACAATTTCAACGCGCCTACTTTGAAACATCATAACTTACTCGTCCGATATCGGAATGAGCTCATTCTTGCTTCTATTTCTTCCTTGTAAAAATTTTTCAAATCCCCCGGACAGGAAAATTTTCACAATTCTCTAAATTTTCGGGAAATTGGCTCAAAACTCTCTCGTGAGACACTTTTTCACCGAAATGGCGCTTTAACGTCGAATTTTCTAAACTTCGTAACTTGCTCATCCGAAGTCGGATTAAGCTCGTTCTTAAGCCCACAGCTCCCGTTTTCACCCAACTACAATTATCTCTGAAAGAAATAATTTTCCAGAAAAATTAACTACCCATACACTTGGCCCACAAAGGGTACTAAGCTAGGATTTTTCAAGATTGACACATTTTAAGAAATATTTTGCCATAACTTCGTTATACCGTATTTTTCCTCTGTTCCAATTGAAACTTCTCCAGAACTTATTTATCTAAAAATCCTTATTGTTGAATTTCACAAACAATAAACAAACAAAACCTTTACAAGTCCAATATTAAAGTATTCTACTTTATTTTCCCTCCTTTACGCTTAGGCTTACTATTTTAGGTATCGTTTTCTGTTTTTATACATGTTAACAAGTGATTTAACATATCTAAACCACAAGGGGCCTTATCTCTCCAAGATCCTTCAATGATCATTATCAAACAACAACATCCACTAACAAAGCACGTCATGTCATGCTACAAAGCTTTTAAAAGAAATAAAATGAAGAAGATGAGTTTCTAGGATTTTTTACCTTTGATGCTCTTATTTTCCTTCTTAGCTAGCTAAAGATTGAGAAAAGCTAACTCCTCCTTCTTATTATTATTATAAGATTTTCTAGCAAATTTCATAATTTTCCACCATTCATAGAATTTTCTATGAATTTTCACTAATTTTTAAACAAACTTTAAATAACTTAAAAATTCAATAATTACTTTTGCCCTTAAATAATTTTCCAAATATTTCCAAAAATTTTGAAATAAAATTATAGGATTTTTAACCAAGTTTCATAATTTTCATCATTCATAGAATTTTCTATGAATTTCCACTAATTTTAAACTAACATTAAATAACTTAAAAATTCAATAATTACTTTTTCTCTTTAATAATTCTCCAAAACTTTCCGTAAATTATGAATTAATATTATAGAAGTTTCACAATTTTTATCATTCATAGAATTTTCAATGAATTTCCACCATTTTAAACCAACTTTAAATGGCTTAAAATATAATAAATACTTGATTTCCAATAATTCTTCAAAAATTTATAGTAATTCATAAATAATATTATAAGGCTACATTAAATTTATTTCAGCCCAAAAATTATTTTCAGTAATTTATTTATAATTTCCAATATAATGAAACTTCAAATATTCATAATAATTATCCATTTTATCAGAAAAATTCGAATCTTCTATCCATTTTACATAAATTTAATTCTCTACGAAATTGTATTCCAAAATATTTCCAAATTACGGTCGAAAATGGCTAAAAAAGATTATATCGGAAAGTTCGCCAACGACAACTTTCTTTGTCATCTTCTCCTGCGGTCCAAACAGTTTTCGGTGAGTTTTTCAGCATTTTTCTACCTAGATCAAATCTACTATATTTTAGGAGTCCAACTGTAACACCCCCTTCCTGAAAAGGAAGGGAGGTCACGTGCAAAGCACAACAAACCTCAAAATAAGTAAACAGAGCACTAATAACTTCAAAATATTAATAATGATATCCATCAACAAAGTACTAAATATCATTCTCCAAACAGAGTCAAAATAATCAAAACTTAAAATTTGAATCAACTTAGATGGTCAAAGGCAATACTCTCATCACACTAGTACGAATCACCCCCTCGCAAACTCTGGGAAGAAAAAACACAAGACGTGTGCGATTGCCAAAGACGGATACAGATATACAAAACATATACAACTGATATACGAAAATAATTAAGACAAAATACTGAACAAAGCCTCAAGTATAAATACGGACGAAAATATAATCTCCAAAGATCTGAATGGAATATATATATGAATCAACAAAATTGACGAAACCAATAGAAGAATAAAGAAATAACGAACTGAAGTAACTAACTCAATGAATTGAACTGAACAGAAACAAACAAAACTAATACAATAAAATAATAGGCTGAAACAAATGGTTGGGGTTATTTCATACCGATTGAGCTCAGAAGTATACCTTGCCACATAGGCAAGTCAAAATAATGCCACACAGGCAAGTCAAAATAATGCCACACAGGCAAGTCAAATGATGCCACACAGGCAAGTCAAAATAATGCCACAAAGGAACATCAAAACAATGCCACACAAGCAAGTCAAAATAATGTCACACAGGCAAATCACACATTGGACCGCGAATCCAAATGTATGCAAATCGGATATGTGTGTTTGGCACAACATCACAAATCCGCAGAACAGAAAACTAGGGTTAACCCATACGCCTCCCACAACAAAACACCAAATGGCCCACTTCTCCAAGAGCCCAAAACGGAGACGGCAGGTGTACTAATCACACCGCCACGGAAAGTGTCATGCCTCTCGTGCCAAGACGACATGCATGTGGTACCCCCACAGGTGGTTATAGCTCAGTTATACACTACGGTATATTCTAACAAAAATACTATGTCACAACACATGCGACATAATACCAACAAAAGGGTTCTATATGTACATGTTGAACCAAATCAAATTATAGTCACAAGGTCTCAAAAAGAAGGTAGCAACATGTACCGCTCTACAATTATCAAAAATAAATAGTACTAAACATGATAACCTAATTCAAAGAGTACAAACACGAGTCATATATATCAACTCCAAAATGAAACTAATTTATTTATTTCACATTAAACAATTATGTGAAATAATAACGAAATTCGAACAAGCAACAAAACGAACAAATCAAATTTAACAAGAGTATCGCTGAAAGAGTACGAAATCCGTACCTGAGTTAAGCAACGTCATACCCAAAATTATAATCCGAATATAACTCGTTAAACTTCTTTCGTTCGAGCTAGTTACACAAAATAATAATAAATGTAAGTACATTTGTAAAAAAAATATTTTTTTTAAACCTTAAATTAAACTCATTAATTATAATTATAATTTTATTATTATTACTACTACTATTTCCTATAAATTTCAAATTTAAATTAAATTTTTTTTTAGTTGTACATAATTTAAGAATCAATTACTCAATATAGTCTTATTCAAAATGTTGATTGCAAGTTTAATCCATGCACACCTTACATATCAGTACCATCCGTTCCAATAAAAAGAAGACATTACCTTCCCAGATCATATGCACAAACCTTATATATATAATAATAATAATCTCATTGCTCACCCTCCCAAAAACTGACACACAAATGTACTTCTAAATTAATTTATAGTATTATATCTATATATGTATATATATATATATATATATATATATATATATATATATATATATATATATATATATATATATCCAAATCAAAATCTCTTACTTCCAAATTAACCATATATAATATACATGCACATGCTTATGGCTTATATGACATGAATTCGAATGAAAATTAATAATAATCATCAGAATGGCTTCAGTGCCGACAAACACAAGAACCCAAAATAATTGATTGCAACATTTAATAATAGATAATAATATAAAAGAATTACCTTATAAATCCAATTCCTCCTTTCACAAAAGAAGCAAAAATTTTCTGTTTATTCTCTTTTTCTTCTTAACAATAGTTAACTCCAATTTATCTTCGCCTCACACTTTCTTAACCAAATACAATAGTCTTCAAGATGTGATCTTAACCCTAATATTTAATATCTCTAATTATATATTTTTTTAACCGTATACAATTATTATTAAGGCCCAAACCTCATTAATTAATATTACCCACTAGTTATTATTAGTCCAACTAGCCTAATCACAACTTGGCCCAAATAATAAAAAACAAAGTCCAATAATATGTTTTAAAACAAATTTTTTTTTATTATTCAATATTTATCAATTCATTTTTTTTACTGGGTATTATATCACCTACCCCTTAAAAATGATTCCGTCCACGGAATCAAAAGAATGAACGTACCTAATTATCAAAAGATGCGGATACTCCGCTCGAATAGACTCCTCTATCTCTCAAGTAGCTTCCCGCTCCGAATGATTTTACCACAAGACTTTAGCAAAATGAATTATCTTCCTCAATTTTAATTTAATCAGTTATTTAATTATCTACTAAAAGAATTTAATTTTCCAAAAAAAAACAAGGAAGAAAAGAGGGAAACAAAATCATTTACCCTTTTCCAATTTAAATACAATTGTATAAAATAAAAATAATTAATATTTAATTATTAAAAATTGGTTATTACATTTTTCACCCCTTAAAAATAATTCCGTCCTCGGAATTCAAAAAAGCTACAAAAAAAAAATAGTTACGACGTAGTGCCGCCATTTGTAACTATCAACGCGGATAAGCCATTGGTCCACGAAATTATCAATGTATTTGTAAAAGATTCGTCAGCTACCGTGCCAAGCCTTGGTAAGTTTATTCGCGTTGCATCAAATTAGATCACATGATCCATTGTTGGTGCGGGTCGTCGCTAATATCTTTGAGTTTAATTCTTGTAAACGTACTCTTCGGAACATAATTCAAAATCACAAAAATTTCTCTACATCCAAATACGATTCAAATACCCAAAATATTTAAAATTATTTTTAATTCGTAAAACGTTTATGCTCCACAAATGACAAAGATTTAACAAATTATTTTTATTTAATTTCACATAAATTCATGCAAAGCTCTAAGGGCATATAAATAAACAAAACAACTTAAATTATATCACCAACTCTCACTAAGTCCTCAAGAGTTTCAAAATATCATAACCTAGAATCAAATTAGTTCTCAAATAATATTACACCAAAAATATATTACTACTAAGATCTCTTCATCACCATACCAAACTCCAAATCATATATCTTATTATCTGAATAACCAAGCTATAGCTTTCAAAATCTCTTAAAGATTCATCACTTATTGTATATCTAATCATTCAATGAATCAATCACTCTCTTAATGCAAATCTTAACCCAACAAATTCCAAGATCTCCTCATACTATCACTCAAAATTTCATATAATATAACTCCAATATTCTACTAGGAAATAATCGCAAAATTCATTTACTCCAAAAGATTAATCTAATTACCTCGAATCTCTACAACTCAAATTTACCAAAGATCCTTTATACTTAATAACTTTTATTTTATCATAGTATGCCATCAATACACAAACCTTAAATTATCCACAAGCTTAACATAAATCAAAACATAACTCAAATCAAAATCCTCAATTCAACGATCATAATAATTGTCACAAAAAAACAACTCTAGCAAATAATTTTCCAACATTCCTTATCTATACAAAGTATAATTTTATTCACCTCAATAAGTAAATCACAATTCTTAACTAATATCATTGCTCCAATTCATAACAATAATATTCTTAACAAATTATCTCGCCTTTCTCAAATCAACTACAACTCAAAGAGCTAAAAACACTTGGTCAAAATCAAGACCAACCAAACAGAGAACAAAATCAAATCAAACTCATACGTCTACCCAGTGATTTACCCGCAACTCACAGGTCAAACCTAAATAGGTTTTCTACAAGAAAGAACCTGAGCTCTGATACCATCTCTGTAACACCCCCTTCTTGAAAAGGAAGGGAGGTCACGTGTAAAGCACAACAAACCTCAAAATAAGTAAACAGAGCACTAATAACTTCACAATATTAATAATGATATTCATCAATGAAGTACTAAATACCATTCTCCAAACAGAGTCAAAATAATCAAAACTTAAAATTCGAATCAACCTAGATGGTCAAAGGCAATACTCTCATCACACTAGCCCTGAATCACCCCTGCAAACTTGCCGGAAGAAAAACACAGCATGAGTCAATTGCCCAGTACGGATACATATATACAAAAGATATACAACTGATATACGAAAATAACTAAGACAAAATACTGAACAAAGTCGTAAGTATAAATACGGACGAAAATATAATCTTCTAAGATCTGAATGGAATATATATATGAATCAACAGAATTGACGAAACCAATAGAAGAATAAAGAAATAACGAACTGAAGTAACTAACTCAATGAATTGAACTGAACAAAAACAAACAAAACTAATACAATAAAATAATAGGCTGAAACAAATTGCTGGGGTTATTTCATACTGATTGAGCTCAGAAGTATACCTTGCCATATAGGCAAGTCAAAATAATGCCACACAGGAAGTCAAAATAATGCCACACAGGTAAGTCAAATGATGTCACACAAGCAAGTCAAAATAATACCACACATGTACATCAAAACAATGCCACACAGGCAAGTCAAAATAATGTCACACAGGCAAATCACACATTGGACCGCGAATCCAAATATATGCAATTCGGATATGTGTGTTTGGCACAACATCACAAATCCGCAAAACAGAAAACTAGGGTTAACCCATACGCCTCCCACAATAAAACACCAAATGGCCCACTTCCTCCGGAGCCCAAAACGGAGACGTCGTGGACTAATCACACCGCCACGGAATGTGTCATGCCTCTCGTGTCAAGACGACATGCATGTGGTACCCCCACAGGTGGTTATAGCTCAGGTATATCCTACGGTATATTCTAACAAAAATACTATGTCACAACACATGCGACATAATACCAACAAAAGGGTTCTATATGTACATGTTGAACCAAATCAAATGATAGTCACAAGGTCTCAAAAAGAAGGTAGCAACATGCCGATTATCAAAAATAAATAGTACTAAACATGATAACCTAATTCAAAGAGTACAAATACGAGTCATATATATCAACTCCAAAATGAAACTAATTTATTTATTTCACAGGAAACAATTATGTGAAATAATAACGAAATTCGAACAATCGACAAAACGAACAATTCAAATTTAACAAGAGTATCGCTGAAAGAGTACGGAATCCGTTCCTAAGTTAAGCAACGTCATACCCAAAATTATAATCCGAATATAACTCGTTAAACTTCTTCCGTTCGAGCTAGTTACACAAAATAATAATAAATGTAAGTACATTTGTAAAAAAAAATATTTTTTTTAAACCTTAAATTAAACTCATTAATTATAATTATAATTTTATTATTATTACTACTACTATTTCCTATAAATTTCAAATTTAAATTTAAATTAAATTTTTTTTTTAGTTGTACATAATACCATAACAACTATTTTAAGAATCAATTACTCAATATAGTCTTATTCAAAATGTTGATTACAAGTTTAATCCATGCACACCTTACATATCAGTACCATCCGTTCCAATAAAAAGAAGACATTACCTTCCCAGATCATATGCACAAACCTTATATATGTAATAATAATAATCTCATTGCTCTCCCTCCCAAAAACTGACACACAAATGTACTTCTAAATTAATTTATAGTATTATATCTATATACGTAGTCTGCCATATATATATATATATCCAAATCAATATCTCTTACTTCCAAATCAACCATATATAATATACATGCACATGCTTATGGCTTATATGACATGAATTCGAATGAAAATTAATAATAATCATCAGAATGGCTTCAGTGCCGACAAACACAAGAACCTAAAATAATTGATTGCAACATTTAATAATAGATAATAATATAAAAGAATTACCTTATAAATCCAATTCCTCCTTTCACAAAAAGAAGCAAAAATTTTCATTTATTCTCTTTTCTTCTTAATGATGAGTTAACTCCAATTTATCTTCGCCTCACACTTTCTTAACCAAATACAATAGTCTTCAAGATGTGATCTTAACCCTAATATTTAATATCTCTAATTATATATTTTTTTAACTGTATACAATTAATATTAAGGCCCAAACCTCATTAATTAATATTACCCACTAGTTATTATTAGTCCAACAAGCCTAATCACAACTTGGCCCAAATAAAAAAAAACAAAGTCCAATAATATGTATTAAAACAAAAAAAAAATTATTATTCAATATTTACCAATTCATTTTTTTAATCGGGTATTACACCAACCATGATTTTAGTTTTGAAAACAACTCACAAATTGGCGTTAAACAAACTATTTTTCGGCGATATTCCGGTAAAGTTAATTTCTTTGATTTCATGATTTCTCTTGTTTATACAAGTTTAAATCATTCTAAAACAAGCATAAATATAATCTATTTACATAAAATTCATAAAAACTTAAATCCAAAAATAATCAAGGTTTAAATAATTATCTTTCTTAGTTTCTTCTTTTTCCTCCTCTTTCTTTCTCCCAATTTCGGATTTTGTAGAGTAAGGGGGTTGGGAGAGTGGTTTAATTGTTTTGTTTTTTTGGTTTGTGTAAGATGAAAAATGAGAAAGTAAGAAAACAAGTTTCTCCTTCACATTTTCTCTTTCTTTTGTTCCTTTTTTTTCTCCTTTTCCTTATCCCCCACCCGTAGCCTCCTTATTCATTTCCTTAAGTGATGATTTTCCCATTGACCAATTTTGTCTATTTGAATTGGATCATGGTTTAGGCTTCTTTCTTGGGATCTTAATAAGTTAGCACATGACTTCCATTACCAAATAAGTTAAGCCTCAATTAAGTTTGTAATTGGGTTCAATAATCGGGTTAAATGCGTATTTAGTCACTGTACTATATGTCAACTTACAAGTCAGTCACTAAACCGATTTTTCTTACAGTCAACTTGTGACGCCCCCAAAACAGGTATATATCACACATCTTGAGTCGCCAAATACATGGTACAAAATTCAAATACAACTTAATTATACAACAGTCGTGTAAAATACGACAAAATATAATCTAAGAGTTTTTAATAAGAATATTATCATCTAGACAATATCCACACTCAATGGAGTCCTCATTACATTTATTGTCATACTATTTTATAGAATAGTGAGGACTAGTAAAACAACCATCTGGACTGTCAATCCGTTCTCCGACTCGTCCCAGCTATATTCTCATTTCTTGAAGAGAACAGTGAAAGAAAGGGTGAGCTCAACTATCCCAGTAAGAAATATTATGACTAAGATAATGCAAAATAAATTATCTTTAGCCTTCAACAGTATAACAACTGATAGAATATAATCGACAACAAGTTTTAGATCAACAACTGCAGCGGAATAAGCAATCCATTAGAAGAGTCAAGTAGAGCATAAAATCTACTATCTTCTATGATTAAAAAAGTTTTCATCACTTTATCATTTGAGACTCGACTTAATAAATAAAATTGAATCATCCCTGCACCACGACCAAGGATATTCATGTAATCATCAATGGTTATGATTATACCGAATAATCCCTGGTCATAATCATGCCAACAATTGTCCATCAATGAACTATAGGCCAATGAGGACTTTCACCATATCATTCGTCACATTACGGTCATGATTATACCGAATAATCCATGGTCATAATCATACCAAGTCCATCTATGCACGTAAGCCAAATATGACTTTCATCACAATATAAGCATGAGGATGATGACAATGACATAATAATTCAATAAAATAAGTTCAAGATAAATTTTAAAGATTTATAATTTAATTTATCCAGAATTCAATAACGTTCAAATTGTCAACATGATACTGCTTTGTGGAGTAAAATTCAAGAATAATATCCATGTACCAAAAATAATTGGACAGAAAAGAAATGTATTTTTCGGGTAAATAGTACCCCGTGAATAGTACCCTGTGAATAGTACTTCATGAATAGTACCTCATGAATAGTACCCCGACATGAAAAGTACCCCAAATACCCGAGTGAATAATATTCGGGTGAATAGTAATTGGGTGAATATTAACTCGTGAATAGTACTCCGGCATGAAAAGTGCCCTGAATACCCGAGTGAATAATATTTGAGTGAATAGTAATCGGGTGAATAGTAACCCGTGAACAGTAACTCGTGAATAGTATTTCAGCATGAAAAGATCAATAATTATCAAGAATGCTCAGAATAATATTTTCATGAAAAGATACTGGATAAAGCGCAAATATCAAGGATATTCTATTAATTTCATGGAATATAGAAGCAATACTTCAACAAAATGAGTATGATAGAATATATGAAATTGCAAATGGATTTTCGCCCGCCATGCGGTAATCCACGTAGCCAGATCATTTCCACAATTTAATAAGGAATGAATACGAAGAATCATTCACCATGCATGCGGTAATCCACATAAGCAAAGTTATTAAAGCGAGAATAATAAAGAATGGAATAATGAGAAGAATTCACCACGTGCATGCGGTAGTCAAGCGTGAGATGAGTTATTCCAATGTAATAATAAAGAATAGAATAATAGAAGAATTCACCGCACGCGATAGAAGCGCATGCAGACATGTTATTTCAACAGAATAATAAAGAATGGAATAACAGAAGAATTCACCAGGCATGCGATAGACCGCATAGACAGGTTATTCTAACTGAATAATAAAGAATGGAATAACAAAAGAATTCACTAGGCATGCGATAGACCGCACAGACAGGTTATTCCAACAGAATAATAAATAATGGAATAACAACCCTTACGAGTATTGAAAGAAATAACTCTCTTCATGAATACGAAAGAATTAATACCCCTTACCTTAGAAGAAACTGAATACTGGAATAGTGATGTAGCAGACTTCTCTTCTTCTTTCTCTCTATAATTTCTCTCTATAATAATTGCTCTATAGCTTTAGTGAATTGGTGAGAAATGAAGAAAGAATGAGCTTCTATTTATAGAAAAATATAGTTTTGATAATTGCACGTTTTGGGGCTCGAAATATTACAGTATAATACCTTCTCTTTTTCATCATTTTTAATTTAGTCCTGCAAATATTATCAAACTTGCACCACCTCCCCTAAT
Source organism: Panax quinquefolius (assembly GCA_020205615.1). Lineage (NCBI taxonomy): Eukaryota > Viridiplantae > Streptophyta > Magnoliopsida > Apiales > Araliaceae > Panax > Panax quinquefolius. The sequence continues at coordinate 34,636,335 of CM035151.1, forward strand.
AGTAAATCATGTGAATTAATAGTTCATTCATGTGACTCAATAGTATAATCATGTGAAAAAACTAATTACAGTATAGTACCTTCAACTATACCTCCATTTTTAATTTAGTCATGCAAGTATTATCAATCTTGCACCGATTCCCCTAATAGTAAATCATGTGAATAAATAGTACACACATGTGAACACATAGTTATAAGCATGTGAATTAATAGCAATTAATTGATCATTTATCCGGTTAATTACCCGATTGGTCAATATAACCTCTAGACATCAATTATTATCGAAATAAATGTCGATTTCCACTAACACTAATAATTCCCACACAATGGTGTCAAGAATAAGCATGTGAATGTTATTCCTATTTATATAAGATTTGATTATGATATATATATATATATATATATATATATATATATATATATATATATGAATATGCAAGTATGCTTGCATTAACAAAAGCTGTAAAGTCCTTTGATAGATAATAGAAACATGTGTACAAGGACTTAGAATGAATTGATCAAATATGTTAGGTTGATCCTACATGAGCTAAACAGCTTTGTAAAGTCCTTAAAAAGAAATGATGTACAAGGACTATAAACATAGAAAGATCAAGCATGTTAGGTTGATCTTATGATGTAATAGATAGCTTTGTCTAATCGTCAAGAAGCGCACTGTAAATCGTGATTCGCCGGAGAGTCAAGGAAAACTCGAGAGCTATCGAGGCAGAATCGTAGTCTGCAAGATAGTAGATCTCAAAGTTTATTGACTGCCAGGAGAGACAAGGAAGGATCGTAGTGTGTCGTGGAGAACTTCCTCAGGGCCATAGTCCGCTGAGGAAGTCATGTTCAGAAATGTAGAGACAGCCTGCCTACGAGCCGACCGAACATCTGCCAAAGCCAAGTCAGAAACGTAGACTACACTCTAAGTCGTATATTCTACTGATTACATGTAGAGTCGTATATCAGAAGAAGACTTGATGTGATCAAAGAAAGAAAGTCAAGTGCGATGGTCATCAAATAGATGTAAGACGATGATCGTGGAAGTAACTAGGATAAGAGTGTTTGCCAAACAAAGGAAATAACTGATGAAGTGCATACAGAGATACTGGACAACTTTTAAAGAACAAGGCTAAAGTAAGTAAGCATTGGGTCAGTCCATTGATGATAAGTGAACGGGAGATCACAAGGAGAAAGTGAGCTGGACACGCCACAAATCTGAAGTGTCTTACTATTCAGAAGGGGCCAGAACAAAGAAGTCAAGTCATCAGTATCTGAGAGCTGTTGAGGCAAACAGAAGTGTTGAAGCACAGCACAAAAGAAGGAAGAGGTGTTCTACATTAAAGATCCAATCAATACTCTTCAAGATCGTAGTGTTATCTCTACCAGTCAACATGACACTACGATCAGGTCCTATGAAGACATTCATCTGAATCGTAGAGTTCGAATAGTTGAAGACTGAAGCATTGGCAACGGTTCAATCTGAAGGGAAATATTCGAAAAAGAGCTTATTGAGAGCATCGATGCAAAAGCACAACCTCTGATCAAGAAATCAGAATGAGGAAATAAAGTCTTCAACCTGCCCAAGACATTAAAGTGACATCTCTGATGGGGTAGGTGAAATAGTAGGCTGCAGTGTCAAAAAAAGTATGATATGTCACATCAGCAGTCTACCTCAGTCATCTCGAGATATATGAAGATATTTGAATAGGTTTCAACGGCTACTTTCCAACGGAAGGATTAGAAAGGAGTATAAATCAACAAGAGCTTCAAAGATCGAAGGTTGCTGGAGTTGCTGAGTTTGGAGAAAAGGTGGACTGTTCTAAACCATGTGAGACAGTGAGTCCGAAGGCTCACTCTACGATCCACCAAGAACACTTAGAGTCAGACAAAGAAAGAAGTAGAAGTGAGAGTTCTACAATGTAGAAGTGAAAGTTCTACTACATGAAGAGTGTTCTGAACTGTCGAGAGAAAGAAGAACGTCATGTCATCTTGATGTCCATCATGGGAAGACTTTATGTACCATAGAGAAGAGCTCACAGTCATCTTAGTAAGTCCATCATGAGAAGGAATCAAGTATCAAGAAGGGAGATCACAAACGTCATCATGGTGGCAAGCATGAGAAAGTTTCTAAGTACCCAACAGAAGAGCTTACAGTCATCTTAGAAACTCATCATGTGCAGCCATCACGTATCAAGAGGAATGATCTTCAAGGCAGTTCATCAAGGGATAATCACAGGAGTTTATGTAACTAAAGAAGCTGAGCATCATGCAACACTCAACTGCACTTCAAGGATGATCATGCCAAGCTGCTAAGTTACTTGTTATATGCAGATGATCTCACACGTTGGAAATATGGTGTACAGGTAAATGTGTATATACACCTGAAGCTGCTCAGATTGGTCTATATTCTTGAGTATTATATCAACAAGACCAATCCTTGCCTACAGTCAATCTTGTAGTCTGAAGACCAGACGAGATAGCCCAAGAGACATCAACAACACAGAGTCAAGCATCCACCAGTCTGAAAGATGAAAAGGCCATACATGCTAAGAAATGTTTATCCAGAGAAGAAAGAAGTTCTTCTCAAACATGTGTCTGGCCAACTAGCAGCTGGGTGCAAACTTTGTGAACTAAAGGATGTCAAAGAACTATAAATGCTGAGATTCTCAGGCTGCATCTTCAAGACTATGACTGATTGATTAAAAGCCAACAAGAGCAATAAGATGTCAGAAGCAAATGTGAAGCTATGCACATCAAAGCCTAAACTCAGTATATTAAAGATAAATGACTGTTAAGAAACTGACAGTAAAAAGGTACGGTTCCTCACTATTATAAATGTGTACATCATAAATGCATTTTCTTATGAACTATAACAATATTCTGTCAAGGAGTCATAATCTACCTAAAAAAGTGAAGAGAGAAAGTACCCTGAGGATGGAAACTCAAATGTCTATAAACTTTCTCTCCATCCAAGTTTTAGGTTGAAGATGACATCTTAAAGGAAATCTGAAATGGGTCAAAAGAGCATCAGAGGCCAAATTAATTCTATGTGGAGTAATCTTTGCTGGTGGGTCAGTATGTATGTACAAACATATGTTCTAAGTGTTTGACAACACACATAGTATGATCAGTTCTACATGAGTATCTTGATGATGTGTAGAAACTGATCACCTCCATTAATCAACTAGATACTCTTAAATCGTAGAGTTGATTCTCACTCTCTGAACACTTAAACCTTGTGAACATAACCCTGCAAATGATGAAACCATCAAAGAAAAAGAGTTTTTTTAAATGTCGAATCTTACACACACTGACCATCATGCATCTCAAAATGTATTATCTAAAACTAGTTGCATGAATGAATATGACTATTGGTGATAAATGTGTTGATTATCCAAATATGAGGAACATGGGTTTATAAAACTAACATAGCAGGACCCATTTAATTGTGGGTACCAAAACAGAAATGTATTTAACCTGCAGGTACTTGGTCTGTTTGACCACACTAAGGAATGCTGAAGCAGATGACTTTAGTCAAGAAGACTCAACCAACAGAAGGCTAAGGACTGTTCAGAATTGATTCTAATAAAATTCCTATATGCCCACGCCTATCCTTGAAGACCCGCTGAGCTAACATGAATGAAGCTCACATGGCTGCTAATCTATATATGGAAGCAGGCCATGCAACCAAAGATGAAAAGGGTCTTATATGCTCAAATCAGGCAAAGCATGCTATATGAGAAAAATCCTCAAGGAAGCTCACATCAGAGGATCATCGAGCATCAGTCAAGAGGAACTCATTACGGGAGCAGAACTTCACACGTACAAGACTGTCAAAGAAGACTATGTTCGTAGTACTGTCAAATGATCGTAGAGTGATCAGTCCTGAAAATATCCATGCCTACGATACACGAAGATCTAAGTGATAATGGTGATTCCAGTCAGAAGGAGATATGCAAGGCTGCCTTCTAAAGAACATAAAGAAAAGGGAATCACATCTATCTGAGAAGACAGCATCAATCATGGGAGGGCAGTAATCTGTTAAGAAACAACAACACTGAGATATACTATGAAGCAATGTACCAGCTACAGAGTCTCAAAACTTTGTGACTGATGAACCAAATAAAGATCAATAGTCAGTAGGAACGTCTCAAAATGTACTACTGATAACCTATCAGCCACCCAACTCAAAATCGTGGAGTGCCTACGATCAATCATCTGATCGCAGTGTAGAAGCAGGAGGACACCACGATTACAGCAAATGCAATTGTCCAAAGTTGGTAGAGGACCTCCCCACCAAAAGGTCAAATGAGATATCATTGCAAAATCACGTCTAAAGCATTTCATCTGGAAAGTGCATCAGGGACAAACCTGACCCTTAGATTACTCTAAGATGTTGGCCCTTCCTGAGCTACCTTCACTCAGAAGGAATGCTAAGTAAAGTTCATCTCAAGGACCAAGTCAGTCAACGATTGTAGAATTGAAGTTGAAGAGAACTCCACGATCGAAGAAGTAATCTCAAATGATCGTGAGAAGCGGACTTCGACGATCGCAGATTACGCTGATGATACTCTAGCTCACAAGGAACTTGGAAGAACTGGACAATTGCTCAACTACTCAGATTATGAGGAGATACGTTCGAATACAGTTTGGAAAGACATCGTACAAACGCACATCAAAACTTAAGTGCCCAAATTGGCTTGGAGTATATCAGTGATCAAGATATGCAGTTTCAAAATGAGGATGAATGTCAAAGCCATCCACTGCAGCATCTCTCAAAAGTTGATCGTTGAGTCAACAAAGGAAAACGTAGAGTCCATAGCTGCCTTATCATGCTACTCTACGAACCAAAGAGGTCAACGGTCAATCCACCTCAATCAAACGTCTACTATTCTAAAAGAAATATCTAACTGAAAAGTTATGGGGAGTTGTAGCTCATTACTGGACAATGTACAACCAATGGTTGGATGACACATCACTGATTATACAGAGTTAGAATGAACTGCCATTAAGACAAATTCAAAATATGCAAATAGTTATCAGAAACCATCGAACCTTTCTTCCTCCCATTTTTAAAACCCTAGAATCCTCTAAAAAGCCAAAATCATTTAACCTTCCAGAGCCTTGCCCAAATCACAATCAGTCATCTCTCAACAATCCCTCTGAATCAAACACTCGTATTCGTTGAACTATTCAAATGGAAGATTGGCGAGTTATCACTGGCATTCAGCTCGGAACCAAGTCGTTTAAGAAATCTGAAAAGAAGTTCAGAGACATTCTCGAACTTGTACAGAAAGCTGGATTCTCATAATGTCTTAAGGCAAGCACTCAAGTATATGTTGACCTGGTTAAAGAGTTCTACTCAAATGCTTCCATAAACTTCGTAACCCTTTCTACCAAGGTCAAAGGTCAGTCTCTAAAGCTAAAATCTTCTGACCTCAATCAGTGCCTAGGTTTTCCTAACCAAGGACTGAAGAGCCTTGATGATGTCGATACAAAACAAGCAAAGGAGATCATGGGGTACCAAAGAAACCCTAGTCTGAAGACATGAAGAAGGAGTTTCCAGAGGAGTTTGAGTTCCTTGCAGAGATAGTGGTCAAATGTATTTTATGCAAGGATACTGCACATGATACTGTGCTTGATCAGCAGTTGAAGATAATGTCAGCAATAATTCTAAAGAAACAAATTAACTTTGGAGTTATCCTGTTTGATCAAATCTCCAAGTGAGTAGAAAAGGCTGAGCTAAAGAAGTCTACAGAAAAACCTCTGACAAAGGTGTTTCATGGAAGACTGCTGAGCATTGTAATGAAGAAGAAGCTAGGAGGCAAGATCAAGGATGATGAAGGAGAGCCTCTGAACGTTCACAAAGTGATGTCTCCACAACTATTTGTGAATTGGAAGAAAAACCCCAAGGAGAACTGAAGGCTGACAACTGGGAGTAGCAGCAGGGCCTCTGCAAAGAAGAGGAAGACAGAAGAGGCAGAAAGCTCTAAGTCTGATGATTCTGTACCAACAGCAACCACACCAGCCAAGAAGAAATCCAGAGGTGTAAAGAAAACCAAGGCCCCACCAAGGAGTCTCTCCGTCAAAGATAAGGTTGAAGAAGAAAGAGCTCTAACTGCTGAAACTACAAAGAGGAGAAGTAACAGATTACTTCAAGGGCCATCCAACAAAAAAGCCTAGGTGATAATCAAACTAGCCTCAGTTTCCCAAGACAGTACATCTGATGAAGAGAAGGATGTAGAATCAGAAGAAGAAAAGGCAACTGACAATCTCAAGGCTAAGTCCCCACATACCAAATCCAGCAGTGAAGGTGAAGCTGGATTAATGAATGAAAATGCAGTATCTGCTGATGAAGAGGAATGCTCAAGCCCTGTGGCTAATCCTCTTGAAAATGAAATGTAGCAAGAAAGATTTACTGTTGGAAATGATCAAGATGGTTCAGTTCGAAAGAGAAGAAATGGAGAATGATTCCAATTCTAAAAATCAGGAATCAGAGGAACCAGAACTCTATCCTGTCCTCTCTCCAGCAAAATTCACCAGGAGAATAGTGGTAGAAGTCTCGAATGAACCACCAGAAAGATGGGTGAACTATGGAGATGAACAGCTCAAGGTGGTAAGAATGACTACCTTTGATATAGCTAAAAACTGGAATAACATGGAGCTAGACTGCTCGACCATTCTCTATAACCCTGATGACTTGCTAATGAGATGGTTCTTCCAATGGATGCCATGGCAAAATGCCCATACTGAAAAGGATGGAAGCTACTTTAGCTGGTGCTATTCTCATTTTCCAAGCATGGAGCTGGTGGTACAAAACTTCCCAAGGGTAAAGAGTTTTTCTATGGAGATGATCACAAACCAGCCCCACTTCAAAGTCTATCGTCATGCTGGAAATCACTATATCCCTTACGATCGTAGAGTGGACTCTAAAGGAAGAAGGATCATGACCAAGGAGATGATCGTAGAGTCTGTTCACTCTACCACTGATAGTGTTCAAGATTAATACCAGAAGCCTTCATTCGCTCAAGCACTATTAACAGACATTCCTTCATCCTCAACCAGCGATTGGAACTCAACGATTCTTCAGATTCTCAACAACCTTTGAAAATCTGTCCAAGGATGTAGATCGTAGAGTTCAATCTAATGCTCGATAGGAGACTGCTCAACCATATGATCAAGTATCTGTGGAGAAGGAGCTGATGAAAAACTCTGATGAACTGAGTGAGAAAATATCTCTACTCACCAAAGAGTCACAGAAGCTAACGGCAGCACGAGATAATTCATTCCAGAACAAACTTCAAGCTACTATGGCTGATGTATCTCTCAAACTCAAAGAAAGAGATAACATCTATTTGAAGGTCATGCATGATCAGAAGGCAGAAGCTCTACGAGCACAGAAGGCCAATAAAGAGCAAATCTAAGCCCTCTTTGACAAGATTGACGACATGAAGCAGTCTTTCTCAGTGCAACTTGAGCTGGGCCAACAGGACCTCAAGTTTGAAGTTGATAACTCCTCCTACCTGATGGAGCAACTCTCCCGAATGATTAATGACAAAAAGGGGGACAAAAAGAGGCATAGAAAGAGGCAAAGCAAGAGGCACTCAAAGAAGAGCAAGAATAGCAAAAGGATAGTAGAGAAGAAGCCAAAGAAGCAGACAGTAGAAGAAGAGGCAGGATCATCATCTAAGGGGGAGCCAAAAGATGATGATCACATAAACGCAGAGTCTGAGGGGGAGCATGTCAAGAAAGAAGTTGAAAGGGAGCAAAGTAAAGACAGAAAGTCATCATCCCAGGGGGAGCAAGAACAAGAAGGTCAAACAAATGATTAGTTGATGAACAGACATCCTGGAAACATACATGGAGCCAAAAGAGGTACATCTCTAACTAGTTAGGTATGTTCTAGATCCAGGATGTAAAATGTCAGTGTATTAAATTCCACATCATTATAAATGACATTCATGATTATCTGTTTTAGAAATACAGCTGCTCACTGTATATAAGATTCATTCGTAACATGCATATGCAGTTATTGTTTTTGTCACAATCAAATAGGGGGAAATTGTCATGAATAAGCATGTGAATGTTATTCCTATTTATATAAAATTTAATTATGATATATATATATATATATATATATATATATATATATGAATTAATATGCAAGCATGCTTGCATTAATAAAAGCTGTAAAGTCCTTTGATAGATAATAGAAATATGTGTACAATGACTTAGAATGAATTGATCAAATATGTTAGATTGATCCTACATGAGCTAAACAGCTTTGTAAAGTCCTTAAAAAGAAATGATGTACAAGGACTATAAACATAGAAAGATCAAGCATGTTAAGTTGATCTTATGATGTAATAGATAGGCTTGTCTAATCGTCGAGCACTGCACCAGAAATCGTAGTCTGCCAGGAGAGTCAAGGAAAACTCGAGAGCTATCGAGGCAGAATCCTAGTCTACAAGATAGTAGATCTCGGAGTTTATAGACTATCAGGAGAGACAAGGAAGGATCGTAGTGTGTCGAGGAGAACTTCCTCAGGGCCATAGTCCGCTAAGGAAGTCATGTTCAGAATCGTAGAGACAGCCTGCCTACGAGCCAACTGAACATCTTCCGAAGCCAAGTTAGAAACGTAGACTACACTCTGAGTCGTAGAGTCTATTAATTACATATAGAGATCGTGGTCGAGCAATATCAGATGAAGACAACAAGCACAAGGCAAAAATCGTAGAGTGTTAAGATCTGATCTCGGAGTCGTAGTGTCTGCACAGCCAAAGCAGAATCTTAGAGTGCAGAACTACCACCTCAACAGATGTGCTCACAATGCCAAGGCAAAATCGTAGAGCAAATATGATTCTCAACAAATGAGCACTCCCAGAATATCCAAAGGAATGAAGCCGCTGGTTGGCACTATAAAGATACATCCCATCATAAAAGAAACCAGAGAGCACTCAACGAATGGCAAACAAGCTAACAGAAGATCTAAGCACCAACCCAATCAGCATCCAGATTGAGTTGTGAAGCCATTTAGGATGAAGTCTTCCACAAAGAGATCAAAAGAAGACTTCAGTAACTGACCAAGGAAAGTCAGCAAGTGCAGTAGCTGTCAAATAGACAGAAGACGATGATTGTGGAAGTAACTAGGATAATAGTGTTTGCCAAACAAAGGAAATAACTGATGAAGTGCATACAGAGATACTGGACAGCTTTTGAAGAATAAGGCTAAAGTGATTAAGCATTGGGTCAGTCCATTGATGATAAGTGAACGGGAGATCACAAGGAGAAGCTGGACACGCCACAAATCTGAAGTGTCTTACTATTCAGAAGGGGCCAGAACAAAGAAGTCAAGTCATCAAGATCTCGAGAGTCGTTGAGGCAAATGAGAAGTGTCAAGCAATCGCACAAAAGAAAGAAGAGGTGTTCTATATTAAAGATCCAATTAACACTCTTCAAGACCGTAGTGTTATCTCTACCAGTTAACATGACACTACGATCAGGTCCTATGAAGACATTCATCTGAATCGTAGAGTTCGAATAGCTGAAGACTGAAGCATTGGCAACGGTTCAATCTGAAGGGTAATATTTGGACAAGAGCTTATTGAGAGCATCGATGCAAAAGCACAACCTCTGATCAAGAAATCAGAATGAGGAAATAAAGTCTTCAACCTGCCCAAGACATTAAAGTGACATCTCTGATGGGGTAGGTAAAATAGTGGACTGCAGTGTTAAAAAAAGTATGACATGTCACATCAGCAGTCTACCTCAGTCAGCTCGAGATATATGAAGATATTTGAATAGCTTTCAATGGCTACTTTCCAACGGAAGGATTAGGAAGGAGTATAAATCAACAAGAGCTTCAAAGATCGAAGGTTGCTGGAGTTGCTGAGTTTGGAGAAATGGTGGACTGTTCTAAACCATGTGAGATAGTGAGTCTGAATGCTCACTCTACGATCTACCAAGAACACTTAGAGTCAGACAAAGAAAGAAGTAGAAGTGAGAGTTCTACAATGTAGAAGTGAGAGTTCTACTACATGAAGAGTGTTCTGAACTGTCGAGAGAAAGAAGAGCGTCATGTCATCTTGATGTCCATCATTGGAAGACTCTAAGTACCATAGAGAAGAGCTCACAGTCATCTTAGCAAGTCCATCATGAGAAGGCATCAAGTATCAAGAAGGGAGATCACAAACGTCATCATGGTGGCAAGCATGAGAAAGTTTCTAAGTACCCAACAGAAGAGCTTACAGTCATCTTAGAAACCCATCATGTGCAGCCATCACGTATCAAGAGGAATGATCTTTAAGGCAGTTCATCAAGGGATCATCAGAGGAGGTTAAGTAACTAAAGAAGCTGATCATCATGCAACACTCAACTTCACTTCAAGGATGATCACGCCAAGCTGCTAAGTCACTTGTTATATGCAGATGAGCTCACACGTTGGAAATATTATGTATAGATAAATGTGTATATACACCTGAAGCTGCTCAGATTGGTCTATATTCTTGAGTATTATATCAACAAGACCAATCCTTGCCTACAGTCAATCTTGTAGTCTGAAGACCAGGCGAGATAGCCCAAGAGGCATCAACAACACAGAGTCAAGCATCCACCAGCCTGAAAGATGAAAAGGCCATACATGCTAAGAAATGTTTATCCAGAGAAGAAAGAAGTTCTTCTCAAACATGTGTCTGGCCAACTAGCAGCTGGGTGCAAACTTTGTGAACTAAAGGATGTCAAAGAACTATAGATGCTGAGATTCTCAGGCTGCATCTTCAAGACTATGACTGATTGATTAAAAGCCAATAAGAGCAATAAGCTATCAGGAGCAAATGTGAAGCTATGCACATCAATGCCTAAACTCAGTATATTAAAGATAAATGACTGTTAAGAAACTGACAGTAAAAAGGTACGGTTCCTCACTATTATAAATGTGTACATCATAAATGCACTTTCTTATGAACTATAACAATATTCTGTCAAGGAGTCACAATATACCTAAAAAGGTGAAGAGAGAAAGTACCCTAAGGATGGAAACTCAAATGTCTATAAACTTTCTCTCCATCTAAGTTTTAGGTTGAAGATAACATCTTGAAGGAAATCTGAAATGGGTCATAAGAGCATCACAGGCCAAATTAATTCTATGTGGAGTAATCTTTGCTGGTGGGTCAGTATGTATGTACAAACATATGTTCTAAGTGTTTGACAACACACATAGTATGATTAATTCAAATGAGTATCTTGATGATGTATAGAAACTGATCACCTCCATGAATCAACTAGATACTCTTAAATCGTAGAGTTGATTCTCACTCCGTGAACACTTAAACCTTGTGAACATAACCCTTTCAACAAATGAGAATAATAGCTATAAAGATTCCCCCAATATTAGGAGTCATAAATATAAATCTATATCCATACTTGATTAAAGGAGATTGATAAGATTTGTGAAAGATCTTTTAATACCCGTTTCCTTAATAGATGTAACAACTTACCAACTGAAAGATATCAACCTTCCTTAATAACCTCCAATTCAAATCTTCCTTAATAAACTTCAATTAAAATTTGAAATGATTTTAAACCATTCCAACTTACCAACTAAAGGAAATCAGCAACAAGTATTCATGTAATAACCATAACACATGCATATTAATTATAATATTATAAACCATTTATAAACCATAATCCATGCATATTTAATAATATTATAACAAACCATGAACCATGCACATGTCTAATATACTTAAATTAGTCATCATTCAAAACATCATAAAATAAAAAATTAACATATGATGAACGACGTGGCATTTAAATTAAAGGGTATGAACATGACGATTATTGAGGATTTTCTTATTCACTTTATTATGACTTCTCTTCTTGAAGAGTTTGATCCATTTAAGATCAATTATAACACGCAGAAAGAAAAGTGGAAGATGAGCAAGTTAATCGTCATTTGCGTCCAAGAAGAAGAAAAGCTTAAGGTTGAAAAACCTAATGTTGCTCATTTGACTACCACTGAATCCCATAAGAAGAAGGCTTATAAAAATGGCAAAGGTTTTAAGAATAAGGATAAACTAATTTCTACCAAAATAAATAAGGCAAATAATCCAGGTAACAACTCTAAGACAGGTCCTAAATGTCGCTTCTGTAAGAAGTAAAGACAAATTCAGAAAGAATGCCCTAAGTTCAGATAATGGCTTAAAAAGAAAGGGATTTATTTCAAAGAAAACATTCCAAAAGGGGCAAAGAACCATTAAAGTTGGCAATGGAGAGTCTATACAAGTTGAAGCTATAGGAACTCTTCTTTTAGTTTTGGAGAGTGGTTTTACCTCAGATCTATATGATACTTTTATGTTCTCGATTATGACACATAATTTAATTTATGTATCTAAACTTGACGTTAACGGTTTTTCGTTTAAGTTTGGGAATAATAAAATAATTATTTATCATTACTATCATGTTATTGGTTCTAGCTCTTTAGAGGGAAACCTCTATAAGATAAATTTAGATAATGTCTTTGTTGAATCATTGTTAATAATGAATGTGATAGAAAGTACCTCTAAAAGTGGAAATAAAAGAAAACTAGATAATGAGAATTCTTTAAAATTATGGCATCAACGCTTAGGCCATATTTCAAAAGACAGAATGTAACGTCTTATAAAGAATGAATTTCTTCATTCACTAGATTTTTTTGAACTTGATCAAAAAAATAAAGCAGTAAGACCAGATAGAGGTGGAGACTATTATGATAAACACTCTGATACAGGTTATAATCCTGGTCCATTTGCCTTATTTTGTCAAGAAAATGGCATCATCACTCAGTATACAATGTCTGGTACACCGCAGCAGAATGGTGTTAGCTAAGAGGCGAAATCTTACCCTTATGGATATGGTATGTAGTATGTTATGCAATTCTGGCTTACCTATATTTTTGTGGACTGAGGCATTAAAGATAGTTGTTCATATTTTAAACCGGGTTCCTAGCAAATCTACCCTCAACACTCCTTATGAACTTTGGAAAAGTAGGAAACCTAGTTTAAAATACTTACGGGTATGGGGCTGTTCAGCCGAGGCTAAGATTTTTATTCCACAAAGAAATAAACTTGATTCTAAAACCATTAGTTTCCATTTCATTAGATATCCTGAAAGATCTAAGGGTTTTCGATTTTACTGTCCCTCGCATACCACTAGCCAGAATTGTTGAGACTATGCATGCAAAATTTTTAGATAATGGTGATTTAAATGGGAGTGGTGAGCCTAAAAAATTGATCTCGTAGAAAATAGGATTTATGTTTCTAATCCTGCAATTCTAGAGGGTGAGGCACAACAACCTCCTATTGAGGGGAATGATGCCCTTGATATAGCTGAGCCACCACCTAATGTTGAACCTCACATTATTGAAAATCATATTCCTGAAATCGTGCAACCTTTACGTAGGTCCGAAAGACCTAGAAAGATTGTTAATTTTGATGATTTTATAACCTATCTTAATGAGATTCACTATGATTCAAGTAAAACTAATGATCCTATCTCCTATAAAGAGGCCATTATGAGTGCTCAATCAACTCAATGGCTTGAAGCCATGAATGATGAGTTAAAATCAATGGAGCTTAATAACGTTTGGGATCTTGAAGAATTGCCAAAAGGTGTTAAACTTGTTGGTCGCAAGTGGGTCTATAAGACCAAATTAGAGCTTAAAGGGAACGTTGAAAGGTATAAAGCTTGATTGACCCACCATTCCCATGGATCACGGTTCAGATAGATCTTCATTCTGAACTTCCAAAAGTTGAAGTTCTCACTTCCAAGCAACAGCGGTGGCCTACTTGTGGACTGACCTTCTTGAAAGTTTAGGTGTGCCATAGAATCTTCCCCTACGACCTGCAACAATCAATATTAGTAGAGCCAAGCTCTGATACCAAATGTAATTCTATGTATGTGCACACCGAGAGGGAGGGTGAATAAGTGTTTAAACTAAAAGTGATAAACGGTGAAATCTTTTTGAAATTTTTTGCAACAGGTTTAATTCAGACAGCTACGCATATCTGCTTTAGTGTCTGCTTTAGCTTATGTTCTTCATTCAATATTATCAGACAGCTAGACATGTCTGCTTTAGTGTCTGGATAGTATAACTTCAAGCAACGTGATGAACAAAAATGTGCAGAACGTGGCAGTTAAAGAGATAAACATAAGTAAAAATCACACCAAGATTTTTTACGTGGTTCAACCCCTATCCTCTATCTAGTAGCCTAATCCATGTCCAATCCCAAGTAGGATTGGAGACTCATTTTATTATAATTTAAAACTCAAAACAAAAAATAACTCCATGTTACAAAGACGCTTCAATTCTGATGTTGGACACCAATGCCCCCTTTGCACCTCTGTAACTTGTACACCTCTGCACCTGTTCTCACCTTTGAGACCTTTGAAGCTTCTTTTGAACAGACCCACTAAACTCTAGAAACTCTAGACCACCAAAGCTAACAGTTGCTTGTTTTTAAGATTACAATAATGGTGATTCCAAAGGAATATCAATTTCCTAGCCTACTAATAACAGGACATTGATTGCTAGATAGATTATTAGAAAGCTATAAGAATTAAAAGAGAGTTCTTCTTCTATAATATTGATCATATTTCTTTAGAGTTTAAGAAAGCTTTGAGCGTAGTGCAAGTTTTCTTTGAGTATATCCTCGCCTCTACCAAATAAAAAATACTCTTCTTTTTACAGAAGGAATATTATTTGTTGTACTCGTTAGGGGTATTCCTTCTTTCTTATTAGTGAAATTCTTTTGTTATTCCATTATTTATTATTTTGTTGGAACATCCTGTCTGTGCATTTACGCATGACCTGGTTCCGTTGTTTATTATTCATTTGGAACATCCCGCTGCGGTGCGCTTACGCATTAATTCGGTTCTATTATTTATTATTCGTTGGAATATCCCGCTTGCGATGCGTTACGCATGACCGGTTCCATTATTTATTATTATGTTGGAATAACTCGTCTGCACGGCCCATCGCATGCCTCGGTGATTTCTTTTGTTATTCCATTCTTTATTATACTTAGTTGGTTAAAGTTTTGACTTCTATACTCTATGAAATTAGTGGAATATCCTCGATATTTGCGCTTCATCCAAAGATCTTTTCATGGAAATATTCTTCTGAGCATTCTTGAGTGTTACTCTACAAAGAAGTATCATGTTGACAATTTGGACATTATTAGTTCCTGGATAAATTAATTCTTGAACTTGTTTTATTGAATTCTTATATCATTGTCATCATCCTCATGTTTATATTATGTTGAAAGTCATATGTATCTGTGAAGTGCATAGATGGACTTGGTATGATTATGACCAGGAATTATTCGGTGTAATCATGACCGTAATGTTACAAATGATGTAAAAAAAGTCCTCATTGACCCGTAATGCATTGATGGACAGTTGTTGGCATGATCATGACCATTGATGAATACATGAATATCCTTGGCTGTGGTGCATGGATAATTTGTGGTTGTGATACTAATGAATATCATCGTCAGTAAAGGTGGATGATGTGGATTATTTATTGTCGAGTCTCGCCGATAAAAGTCATGAAAAACCTTTTAAATCATAGAAGATAGTAGATTTTATTCTCTACTTGACTCTTTTAATGGATTGCTTGTTCCGCTACAGTTAAACTTGATGTTTGTTATATTTTATCAGTTTAACACTTTTGAAGGCTAATGATAATTTATTTTGCCTTATCTTAGTCATAATATTTCTTACTGGGCTAGTTGAGCTCACCATTTTGCTTTCTTTGTTCTCTTCAGGAAATGAAAACGTAGCAGGGACTAGTCAGGGAACAGAGTGATGGTCCAGATAATAGCATTAGTAGTCCTCACTATTCTATGAAATAGTGTGATAATAAATGTAATGAGGACCCCATTGAGTTTGTATATTGTCTAGATGACAATATTTGTATTAAAACTCACAGCATATATTTAGTCGTATTTTACACGACTGTTGTATAATTAAGTTGTATTTGAATTTTGTACCATGTATTTGACGACTCAAAATAGGTGATGTATACCGATTTTGGGGGGGGGGGGTCACAATTGGTATCAAATATTAGGGATATGATCCCTGGCTAAGATGTGAGAATAGAACTAGGAGGGGAGAGACGGGGAATTCCTTCGCTAGTATGACCTACCTAAGTTTATTTGGTATTTAATTGGTCGATCAGAATATAGGGATAATATGTTACATGTCAATTAACCTTTGTTTTGTGGAAGTATCTGAAAATGACATCCGAGAATGTTGAGAATAACAATGGAGCACAGGCGACCGTTGATTCACCACATATCAATAATCAGGATAATGTGCATCAGGAAGGCGACAATCTTCATGTAAACAACAACACTGACCAAATAATGAATGATGGAATGTTCAGAGGCTTTATGCAATTCATGCAACAACAGGCGAGAGCGGTTCCTGTCTAAAATATAGGTGGAAACACTAGAAACTCTCAGACGGTCACCACTAAACAGTTCAAGGAGCTGGGACCACCGGAGTTTATTGGAGAGCCATAACCACTTAAGGCGGAAGCATGGATAAAGCAGATCACCAAGATATTTGATGTCTTGGGATGCTCTGAGGAGCAAAAGGTTCCCTTTGCCGCCTTATGTTACGAGGAAAGGCAGACATCGGTGGGAATCTCCAGAAGCGACTCAACTCTTGCTGTCGAAGATGTCTTGGGAGAAGTTCCAAGAACTATTCAACGACAAGTACTTTCCGAAAGTATTCGTCACATAAAAGAGGTAGAGTTCATCAAGTTGGAGCAGAATAATATGATCGTGTCGCAGTACGAAGCTAAGTTTGTCGAGTTGTCTCGGTTTGCATCCCACTTGGTGGATAATGAAGAGAGAATGACGCGGATGTTTTTAAGAGGTTTAAAATCGGAGATACGTCAACATCTTCTTTCTCATAAACTGTGTTTGTATTCAGATGTTGTAAATAGGGATCAGTTAGTAGAGCGCGATAACGAGTCAACGCAACCAAAAGAGAGCAACCTGCAAAATGATAATACCAGTGAGAGCAGTCATCGAAGCGGTGACAACAAGCATGGAGGGAATCAACAGGCCAGAAGTGGTAACCACTTCGGTGGTAATCAGGGCCAAAACAATAAGAATGGACATTTCAAGAAGAGGAGATTCAACAATGATGGAAAGACATCAAAGACCAAAGACCGTTATTAAGGAAGGAGAACGACCACCTATCATATGCTTCAAATGCGAGGGAGGGACACATCACCAAACTCGCGATGTCAGTCAAAGCATGTTATAATTGGAAGAGAAGGTCACTTAGCCCGATTTTGTCATTCACCAAAGACAAGTTCACCAGGATGGAGGCACCAAAGGTCGCCCCGGAAAAGTCAAAGCCAGTGAGTGCAAGGGAGAGCGTTTGTTGTGACCTCCCGTAAAGCAAGGAACTCGAATGAGGTCATCACGGTAAGCTTATCATAAACTCTAAATAAGTCTATACTTTATTTGATACCGTTCTACCCATTCTTTTTTTTCCTACTTGCGCTCAACGACTAAATTTGACTCCGTAGAAATTAGACTTTGACTTATCTGTGGAAACTCCGTTGGGAGAAACTTTCATTACATCCACTGCTTATAAGTCTTGTTTGGTTCAAATCGGTACCCTCACATTACCTGTAGATCTTATTTCATGAAAATACTTGCATTTGATGTGATTCTAGGGATTGATTAGTTAACTACTCATCATGCTAAAATTGATTGTTTTCGTAAGGTTGGTAGCTTTCATATTCCTAATCAACCTATTATGTGAATTCAAGCGACCAAACCATTAAAATCAATCACGGTCATCTCAAGCCATAAAGCTATTCGTTTATTGAAAAACGGATGTCAAGCTTTCTTAGCTCATGTCACGGATCTAAACAAAAATACGTCAGTTTTGAATGATATTTCTATTGTTAATAAATTCCCTGACGTATTCCCTGAAGAACTTCCTGGCCTACCCCCAGAGCGTGAAATTGAATTTTGTATCGACCTTGACCTTGGTACAAAACCCATTTCCAAAGCCCCATATCGAATGGCTCCAATTAAACTTCAGGAGTTAAAGACCCAATTCCAAGAATTGTTAGACATTGGTTTTATTCGTCCTAGTACGTCTCCTTGGGGTGCTCCTGTTCTATTCGTGAAGAAGAAAGATGGGAGTATGCGACTTTGTATTGATTATCGGGAGTTGAATCATGTCACCATCAAAAATAGGTACCCATTGCCACGTATTGATGACCTATTTGACCAGTTGCAAGGAGCCAAATTCTTTTCAAAGATTGATCTTCGTTACGGATATCACCAATTGAAGATCAGAACCGATGACATTCCAAAGGCGGCGGCCGGAACTCGAGACGGGCATTATGAATTCCTAGTCATGTCCTTTGGATTGACTAATGCTCCTGCTGCCTTCATAGATATGATGAACCGAGTATTCAAGGAATATTTGGATCACTTTGTGGTCGTCTTTATTGATGACATCCTTATTTATTTCAAAAGCCGTGAAGATCATGAGCAACACTTGAGGCTGACACTCCAAAAGCTTCGTGAATACAAGCTTTATGCCAAGTTGAATAAATATGAGTTCTGATTTGAGGAAGTAGCATTCCTTGGGCACGTAGTATCAAGTCATGGAATATCTGTTGACCCGGCAAAGATTGAAGCAATTCAAAGTCTGGAGCAACCTAAATCAAGAATCAAGCACGTAGCTTTTCGGCTTATTTGGTTATTATCGGAGATTCGTGGAAGGATTTTCTCGAATAGCTACTCCATTAACTCAGCTGACTCAAAAGATACAAAGTTTGGTTGGAGCGAAGAATGTGAGAAGAGTTTTCAAGAACTCAAGAGGAGACTCATTTCAAAGACTGCTCGACAATCCCATCCGGCTCGAGAGGATTTGTCATCTCTGATGATGCTTAGGGCAAAGGGTTGGGATGTGTTCTCATGCAACATGGGAAAGTCATAGCTTATGCCTCAAGACAACTCAAAGAATATGAGAGGAATTATCCTACTCATGACCTAGAGTTAGCAGCTGTTGTCGTTGCACTTAAAATTTGGAGGCATTACTTGTATGGGGAGAAGGTGGAGATCTTTACGGATCATAAAAGCCTCAAATATTTCTTCACTCAAAAGGAACTCAACATGCGACAACGACGTTGGCTTGAACTGTTGAAAGATTATGATCATACCATCCAATACCATCCTGGAAAAGCGAATGTGGTAGCTGACGCATTGAGTAGAAGATCATATGCAAGTACGAGTGCGATATTGTCAACACAAAGGCCCATTTTGTGTGACTTGCAAAGGATGGAGATAGAGTTAAAGACTTCAGGGACCCATGTGATGATGGCGAATATACGAGTAGAACCGACTTTAATTGATAAAGTTAAAGCTGCTCAAGCTACAGACCTGGAGCTGATGCGTATGAGGAAGAAAGTGCAAGAAGGTGCTATGTCGGAAGCAAGAATCGATGAAGAAGGAATACTTCGAGTCAACTCCAGACTTTGTGTTCCTAACGACCCTGATTTAAAGTATAAAATCATGATGGAGGCGCACAACACACCGTTTGCAATCCATCCTGGGAGTACCAAAATGTATCATGATATTCATCATGCATTTTGGTGGAGCAATATGAAGAGAGAGATAGCGTTGTTTATCTCAAGGTGTCTAACTTGTCAACGAGTTAAAGTGGAGCATCAAGTACCAAAAGGTCCATTGCAACCACTTGAAATTCCAGAATGGAAGTGGGAGCACATTACCATGGATTTTGTTACCGGTCTTCCTAAGGTTTCTCAAGGTATAGATGCGATTTGGGTCATTGTTGATAGATTGACCAAGTCTGCTCATTTTTTACTGATACGAGAAACTTATACACTTGAACGTTTTGCTCATATGTACATAAACGAGATTGTAAGACTGCATGGTATGCCAGTATCCATAGTTTCTGATCAAGACCCAAGATTCACTTCACGATTTTGGGTTAGTTTGCAGAAAGCTATGGGCACAGATTTATGATTTTGCTCGGCATATCATCCTCAGAGGGACGGACAGTCGGAGAGGACTATTCAAACTCTTGAAGATTTATTAAGACTATTTGTCATTGACTTCAAGGGAAGTTGGGATAAGTTCTTATCATTGGTGGAGTTTTCCTACAACAACAGTTATCAAGCAAGTATTAGCATGGCTCCATTTGAGGCGTTGTATGGAAGAAAGTGTCGTTCTCCAGTATGCTGGGATGAGGTGGGTGAAGCAACGTTGTTGGGACCGGAGTTGGTACGTATGACTACGAAAAAGATTCAAATGATCCGACAACGTATAAAAATCTCACAAGATCGACAAAAGAGTTATGCTGATCTTCATCGAAAGGACGTGGAATTCGATATAGAGAGATCATGTGTTGTTACGTGTTGCTCCATGGAAAGAAGTTACGAGATTTGGAAATAGAGGAAAGCTCAATCCTCGATTCATCTACCCATTTTAATCCTCGATCGAGTAGGGCTGTGACCTATAGACTCGCTTTTACCGCCAAGTATGTCTCGTGTTCATAACGTTTTCACATATCCATGTTACGTAAATATGTGGAAGACCCGAACCACATTATTGAGTTAGAACCGGACAAAATAGCGGAAGATTTGACTTATGAAGAGGTTCCTGTTCAAATCTTTGATAAGAAGGAACATATTCTACGCTCCAAGGTTATACCTCAAGTCAAAGTTTTGTGGAGAAACCACGATGTTGAGGAAATGACTTGGGAGTTAGAATCTAAAATGAAATCAAGGTATCCTTACCTCTTCGACATACCAGGTATGTACCCTAATTTCGAGGGCGAAATTTCATAAGAAGGGGAGGTTGTAAGACCCCAACTTTTATGAATAAAGATGAATTTTCTATAAATATCATTTTTGAATATTATGGAATGAATTTGATATAATGTTATAGTTGTGGGTAATATTTATAAATTTTTCAAAAAGTACGCAAGTTGTTATATAATATTCGATTGGTGGGAATATTCGTTTTAACAGGAATATTCAGTACAACGACACAATCATCATGGTGGACCTAACGGAATTATTATCGGATTGAGAAAACGACAAAAATATTTTTTATGAAAATAATACCAAGTTTTACCGTTAAGCTCATTTGAAACACCGGTGTTAAAAGTAAAGAATACGCCAGTAGTGGTTAAGAAGACGCAGCAGTATTAATTATTGATGCTTACGTGAGAAGTCACTCGCTTTTGTTCAATTATTGTTACGATAATTCTTTGATAGTATCTCACGTTATTTGATTCAATTATTGTCAATATTTTATAATCAATAATTGAGATGACAAAGTTATTAATATTATTATTTGCAATATTAACGATGTCTAGAAGTTCTGTCAAGGAGAGGTTTGGTCACCTAATTACGCGCCAATGGGGAGAAATCCTTATTGGAAAGCCCCCTCTTTCCTGGGAACGACCTAGTCGATTAATGTTGTGAATTATAATAATGATGATGAGTTTTGTTTTATTAGTATTATTAATGTAATAAAATAGATTTTTTTTTTATATAAAACAGAATACTTTTATAAAGTTATTCGTTTTATTAGACTAATAGTAAAATCTTTTTATATAAAACAGAATACTTTTATAAAGTTATCTATTTTATTAGACAATAATTAGAATATATTATATTTTATTATGCATAGTATTTGCATAGTGCTCGCATAGTTTTTTATAGATAGTAAAATCTTTTTATAAAGTTATTCATTTTATTAGATTATAAATAGAATATATTATATTTTATTGTAAACCAAAACTGACCGTCTGTTTAAAGTAAATAAATTTGGACCATTCATGAGTTAATTCTTATGCGATCCATTCTTCTATAAATAGAAGCTCATTCCTTTATTATTTCTTACTGAATTCTTTGAAACTAGAGAGAGAAACTATAGAGAGAGTTCTTCTTCTATAATCTTGAGCATATTTCTTTAGAGTTTAAGAAAGCTTTGAGCGTAGTGCAAGTTTTCTTTGAGTATATCCTCGCCCTACCAGTCAAAATACTCTTCTTTTACGGTAAGGAATATTATTTGTTGTACTCGTTAGGGGTATTCCTTCTTTCTTATTGGTGAAATTCTTTTGTTATTCCATTATTTATTATTTTGTTGGAACATCCCATGCGTGCATTTACGCATGACCGTTCCGTTATTTATTATTACATTGTTGGAACATCCACGTCGGTGCGTTTACTTGACGTTGGTTCCATTATTTATTATTCGTTGGAATATATCACGTGCTTACGCGTGACTGGGTTCCATTATTTATTATTATGTTGGAATAACACATGCATGCGGTCTATCGCATGCACGGTGATTTTTTTTGTTATTCCATTCTTTATTATACTCGGTTGGTTAAAGTTTTGACTTCTATACTCCATGAAATTAGTGGAATATCCTTAATATTTGCGCTTCATCCAAAGATATCTTTTCATGGAAATATTCTTCCGAGCATTCTTGAGTGTTACTCTACAAAGAAGTATCATGTTGACAATTTGGACATTATTAGTTCCTGGATAAATTAATTCTTGAACTTGTTTTATTGAATTCTTATATCATTGTCATCATCCTCATGTTTATATTTTGTTGAAAGTCATCTGTGGACTGTAGTGCATAGATGGACTTGGTATGATTATGACCAGCGATTATTCGGTGTAATCATGACCGTAATGTTACAAATGATGTGGAAAAAGTCCTCATTGACCCGTAATGCATTGATGGACAGTTGTTGGCATGATCTTGACCATTAATGAATACACGAATATCCTTGGCTGTGGTGCATGGATAATTTATGGTTGTGATACTAATGAATATCCTTGGCCGTAATACAGGGATGATGTGGATTATTTATTAAGCTGAGTCTCGGCGATAAAAGTCATGAAAAATCTTTTAAATCATAGAAGATAGTAGATTTTATTCTCTACTTGACTCTTCTAATGGATTGCTTGTTCCGCTGCAGTTAAACTTGATGTTTGTTATATTTTATCGGTTTAACAATCGTTGAAGGCTAATGATAATTTATTCGCCTTATCTTAGTCATAATATTTTTCATTGGGCTAGTTGAGCTCACCCTTTTGCTTTCATTGTTCTCTTCGTGGAAATGAGAACGTAGCAGGGACTAGTCGGGGAACAGAGTGATGGTCCAGATAATAGCATTAGTAGTCCTCACTATTCTATGAAATAGTGTGATAATAAATGTAATGAGGACCCCATTGAATTTGTATATTGTCTAGATGACAATATTTGTATTAAAACTCACAGTATATGTTTAGTCGTATTTTACACGACTGTTGTATAATTAAGTTGTATTTGAATTTTGTACCATGTATTTGGCGACTCAGAATAGGTGATGTATACCGATTTTGGGGGCGTCACATATAATATCTTAGTCAAACTAAATAACTTATCATGTTATGAATCTTTCAGCAAATGAGAATAACAGCTATAAAGATTCCCACAATATTAGGAGTCATAAATATAAATCTATATACATACTTGATTAAAGGAGATTGATAAGATTTGTTAAAGCTCTTTTAATACCCGATTACTTAATAGATGTAACAACTTACCAACTGAAAGATATCAACCTTCCTTAATAAGCTCCAATTCAAATCTTCCTTAATAAACTCCAATTTAAATTTAAAATGATTTTAAACCATTCCAACTTACCAACTAAAGGAAATCAGCAACAAGTATTCATGTAATAACCATAACCCATGAATATTAATTATAATATTATACACCATTTATAAACCACAATCCATGCATATTTAATAATATTATAACAAACCATGAACCATGCACATGTCTAATATACTTAAATTAGTCATCATTCAAAACATCATAAAATCAAAAACTAACATTCTCCCCCTTTTTGATGATGACAATTTATGCGCCAACATGTTCCCCATAAGTATATGGCTCCCCCTAAATTTATGCATATTACGAAGCAAAAGAAAATAACTTTATCCAAATAACCATCAATGCATATTCCATCACAATATATAGTATCTCAATATCAACATGAATACCAATACAAACCACTTCAAATATACCCAAATATATATCCCCCTTTGTCATTATCAAAAAGAAATAAATCATCAAGTTATATCTCTCCCCCTTTGTCATCAACAAAAAAATAATTCGTTTCAATTTAGCTGAAGTTAGTTATCTCACACCATTTGCCAAATTGAAAAAAATAAGCATAAAGAATGACATTGGAGCAAGGTTATAACAAAATCACATATAGCAAGTAAATAATATAATCATACCTTTGTGATTTGTTACCTATATATCAACATTCTGTTACCAGTAGAAAGCTTGATAGTTGTGTTTCTTAATGTAAATTTGGATTTTATATTTTCAGAATCAAAAATCTCTTCAATAACACTTCTTTTGGTCATCCCAATGTTGAGTTCTTTAAAACTCAGGTTAGGAGGATAATTTTTCACTATTCTAGTTGTTCTTGGAAGGCTGCCATTGGTCATTTGTTCATTTGATTCACTTTCTGGAATATCAGTTTTTACATCAGAATATTAATCTGATTTGCCTTCTAAAACAGACGAGTCAAGCTGTCTGGATTTAGGTGTTTGCATGTTTTCCTAGTTTATCTATTTTTCCTTCTGATGTAGACGACTTAGGCTGTTTGGATTGAGCTGTTTACTTTCCAAATTCCATATCCTTTAACTATTTTTCTGCAAAGTCGCCATCCTCTTCTTTTAACAGATCAAGATCAAAATTATAAAATAAAATATAAACATATTCCTCAATCTTATATCAAGATTATCATGTGTATTTATAATGAAACATTTAGCACCATAAAAACTTTAGAAGCCATGATGTTATGAACCCTTGTAATGCGAAATCCATAGAGTTTTCATAATAATATATCTAATTAAAACTCTATTTAAACAACATGAGATACTTACAGATTTTGTCAAATAATTTATTGGTAACTTACTCTCTCAGTATCATCCATCTCCTTGAGACACCTACAAAACAAACAAATAGTTTCTATCTTTTTGGTACCCAAATCTTCTTGGGTCCTTTTGGGTTAGTAGCATTTAAATCTCCCTTCTTTACCCAAACTTGTTTTATTTTTATTTTATTACAATTAGTATCAAAATGTCCTTTTAAACCACATTTTCTGCAAATAACATAAGGTGAGCAATAAAGAGGCTTGTTCCTTGGTTTATTATTTATTACTCTGATTTTATCAGTAGTGCTTTTTATGTTTTTAACAGGATTATATCCAATTCCTTGTTTATCTAAGCTTGACCTTTGAGCACCCAACATTATATTTAAATTTTCTTCTCCTTGAACAAATTTTGCAAGATCCTTTTTCAAAGATATTATTTCTTCCTCATTGTTATTTTGCATGTTTATTATTTTACCATCATTAAAAGTATTTATACAAGTATCTGTCATTTTCAAACTTTCTTTAAAACATCATTTTCTTTTTTAAGTCAATTATTTTCTTCATTCAATTTGTTTGTACGATTATATAAGATTTTATTATAATTATCTAACTATCCAATTTTAGCATTCAACTGAGATACTTCACATGATATGAAATCTTTAACTATTTCTTGTTTTTCCTCAATTAAAGTTTCTACTTCCTTCATTAAGTCATTTATCCAACTTTTCAAGTGAGTATTTTTCTCTTTCATACGAATGTTTTTATTTTTTAAAACAAGATAGTCAGAAATAATAATTTCTCCAAGTTCAAGACTTACCTCGGATGTTTCCTCATTGTGTATTTCAGTGAAGCACAGCTGAACATTTTCTTCTTCTTGATCTTCATGCTCAGATTCATCATCACTCCATGTCATTAGAGCCTTCCCATTTGTTTTGTTCTTTCTTTTTAGTTGGAAGCAATCTCTTTTGAAGTGTCCAGGCCTTCCACATTCAAAACAGGTTTCCTCTTGTGGCTTTTGCTTGAAATCAATCTAGTTGTTGAAAGCTTTTGTTGGTAATTTTGATCTATTCTTCTTTCGGATCAACTCCCTCAATTTTCTAGTCATTGAAGCTATTTCTTCATCCGAATCTTCATCTTTGCCTTCTATGTAGCTTTCAGCTTGTAGAGCCAAGCTTTTCTTCTTAGGTGTTTCATCTTCTTTATCATACAATTTTAGTTGATTTTCAAACTCTTCAAGTTCTCCAAATAAGGTATGAGTTTCCATTATGCTGATTGTGACTGAGTCTTGAAGTGTAGTAACCTTTAGTGCGAATCGCTTTGGCATGACTCTAAGAAGCTTTCGGTTGATTTCCTTTTGATCAATCTTTCGTTCGAGTATGCTTAGAGAATTCATTAGAGTGAGGAATCTTGCTTGGGCATCTCTAATTGATTCATTTTTCTCAAATTTAAATAGTTCGTATTCGTGCATTAGCATGCTCGACGACCTCCTTCACTTTAGTAGTACCTTCGTGCCTCATAATGATTGTGTCCCAAATTTCCTTAGCCGTAGTACAAGAAGAGACCTTAACTATCTCCGACTGAACCAAGCCACTTAGAAGTGTATTCATGGCTTTGGAATCATAAGATAGCATATACGATTCATTTGAGTCCATTTCCATGAGATTCTTTAGTTTGTCATCATCATGTCGCGGAATGACTGGTCCATTTTTGACTACCCACCATTCCCATGGGTCACGGTTTAAATAGATCTTCATTCTGAACTTCCAAAAGTTGAAGTTCTCACTTCCAAGCAACAGCGGTGGCCTACTTGTGGACTGACCTTCTTGAAAGTTTAGGTGTGCCATAGAATCTTCCCCTACGACCTGCAACGATCAATATTAGTAGAGCCAAGCTCTGATACCAAATGTAATTCTATGTATGTGCACACCGAGACGGAGGGTGAATAAGTGTTTAAACTAAAAGTGATAAACGGTGAAATCTTTTTGAAATTTTTTGCAACAGGTTTAATTCAAACAGCTACGCATATCTACTTTAGTGTCTGCTTTACCTTATGTTCTTCATTCAATATTATCAGACAGCTAGACATGTCTGCTTTAGTGTCTGGATAGTATAACTTCAAGCAACGTGATGAACAAAAATGTGCAGAACGTGGCAGTTAAAGAGATAAACATAAGTAAAAATCATACCAAGATTTGTTACGTGGTTCAACCCCTATCTTCTATCTAGTAGCCTAATCCACGTCCAATCCCAAGTAGGATTGGAGACTCATTTTATTATAATTTAAAACTCAAAACAAAAAATAACTCCATGTTACAAAGACGCTTCAATTCTGATGTTGGACACTAATGCCCCCTTTGCACCTCTGCAACTTGTACACCTCTGCACCTGTTCTCACCTCTGAGACCTTTGAAGCTTCCTTTGAACAGACCCACTAAACTCTAGAAACTCTAGACCACCAAAGCTAACAGTTGCTTGTTTTTTAGATTACAATAATGGTGATTCCAATGGAATATCAATTTCCTAGCCTACGAATAACAGGACATTGATTGCTAGAAAGATTATTAGAAAGCTATAAGAATTAAGAATAATGAATTGTTGCTTTCCAATCGTTGGGTATCTTCATAACTGAACATGATGAAGCTTTATATAAGATGAAGACCAACGACTATAATTGTTAGAAAGAAATCAGATGATTTAAATCCCATAATTAAAGCTACTAATATTGACCAACGGATATAAACAGAAGCTATAATAGGAAACACATATCACAATTGATATACCCCATGATTTTAGCATTTAAAGAGACCAACAGATTTGGTAAATCAAGGATATAATATCCTAGTCAAACTAAATAACTTATCCTGTTATGAACCTTTCAACAAATGAGAATAATAGCTATAAAGATTCCCACAATATTAGGAGTCATAAATATAAATCTATATCCATACTTGATTAAAGGAGATTGATAAGATTTGTTAAAGATCTTTTAATACCCGTTTCCTTAATAGATGTAACAACTTACCAACTGAAAGATATCAACCTTCCTTAATAACCTCCAATTCAAATCTTCCTTAATAAACTCCAATTCAAATCTTCCTTAATAAACTCCAATTCAAATTTGAAATGATTTTAAACCATTCCAACTTACCAACTAAATGAAATCAGCAACAAGTATTCATGTAATAACCATAACCCATGCATATTAATTATAATATAATAAACCATAATCCATGCATATTTAATAATATTATAACAAACCATGCACATGTCTAATATACTTAAATTAGTCATCATTCAAAACATCATAAAATCAAAAACTAACATATGATGAACGACGTGGCATTTAAATTAAAGGGTATGAACATGACGATTATTGAGGATTTTCTTATTCACTTCATTATGACTTTTTTTCTTGCAGAGTTTGATCCATTTAAGATCAATTATAACACGCAGAAAGAAAAGTGGAAGATGAACAAGTTAATCGTCATGTGCGTCCAAGAAGAAGAAAAGCTTAAGGTTGAAAAACCTAATGTTGCTCATTTGACTACCACTGAATCCCATAAGAAGAAGGCTTATAAAAATGGCAAAGGTTTTAAGAATAAGGATAAACTAATTTCTACCAAAATAAATAAGGCAAATAATCCAGGTAACAACTCTAAGACAGGTCCTAAATGTCGCTTCTGTAAGAAGTAAAGACAAATTCAGAAAGAATGCCCTAAGTTCAGATAATGGCTTAAAAAGAAAGGGATTCCTTTCAAAGAAAACACTCCAAAAGGGGCAAAGAACCATTAAAGTTGGCAATGGAGAGTCTATACAAGTTGAAGCTATAGGAACTCTTCCTTTAGTTTTGGAGAGTGGTTTTACCTTGTATCTATATGATACTCTTTATGTTCCCAGTATGACACATAATTTAATTTATGTATCTAAACTTGACATTAACGGTTTTTCGTTTAAGTTTGGGAATAATAAAATAATTATTTATCATTACTATCATGTTATTGGTTCTAGCTCTTTAGAGGGAAACCTCTATAAGATAAATTTAGATAATGTCTTTGTTGAATCATTGTTAATAATGAATGTAATAGAAAGTACCTCTAAAAGTGGAAATAAAAGAAAACTAGATAATGAGAATTCTTTAAAATTATGGCATCAACGCTTAGGCCATATTTCAAAAGACAGAATGTAACGTCTTATAAAGGATGGATTTCTTCATTCACTAGATTTTTCTGATCTTGATCGAAAACATAAAGTAGTAAGACCAGATAGAGGCAGAGAGTATTATGATAAACACTCCGATACAGGTTATAATCCTGGTCTATTTTCCATATTTTGTCAAGAAAATGGCATCATCACTCAGTATACAATGTCTGGTACACCGCAGCAGAATGGTGTAGCTAAGAGGCGAAATCTTACCCTTATGGATATGGTACGTAGTATGTTATGCAATTCTGGCTTACCTATATTTTTGTGGACTGAGGCATTAAAGACAGTTGTTCATATTTTAAACCGGGTTCCTAGCAAATCTGCCCTTAACACTCCTTATGAACTTTGGAAAAGTAAGAAACTTAGTTTAAAATACTTACGGGTATGGGGCTGTTCAACCGAGGCTAAGATTTTTATTCCACAAATAAATAAACTTGACTCTAAAACCATTAGTTTCCATTTCATTAGATATCCTGAAAGATCTAAGGGTTTTTGATTTTACTGTCCCTCGCATACCACTAGCTAGAATTGTTGAGACTATGTATGCAAAATTTTTAGATAATGGTGATTTAAGTGGGAGTGGTGAGCCTAAAAAATTGATCTTGTAGAAAATAGTATTTATGTTTCTAATCCTGTAATAAAAGAGGGTGAGGCACAACAACCTCCTATTGAGGGGAATGATGTCCTTGAGATAGCTGAGCCACCACCTAATGTTGAACCTCACATTATTGAAAATCATATTCCTGAAATCGTGCAACCTTTACGTAGGTCCGAAAGACCTAGAAAGATTGTTAATTTTGATGATTTTATAACCTATCTTAATGAGATTCACTATGATTCAAGTAAAACTAATGATCCTATCTCCTATAAAGAGGCCATTATGAGTGCTCAATCAACTCAATGGCTTGAAGCCATGAATGATGAGTTAAAATCAATGGAGCTTAATAACGTTTGGGATCTTGAAGAATTGCCAAAAGGTGTTAAACTTGTTGGTCGCAAGTGGGTCTATAAGACCAAATTAGAGCTTAAAGGGAACGTTGAAAGGCATAAAGCTCGATTGATTGCCAAGGGTTTCACTCAAAAGGAAGGTATGCATTATAATGAAACTTTCTCTCCAGTATCCAAGAAAGATTCATTTAGAATAGTCATGGCTCTAGTAGCTCATTATGATTTAGAGTTGCATCAAATGGATGTTAAAATTGCATCCCTTAATGCTAACTTGCATGAGAATGTCTATATGGCACAACCAGATGGTTTTCTGGTTAAAGACAAGGAAAATATGGCATGTAGACTTAAGAAGTCCATCTATGGGTTAAAACGAGCTTCTCGACAATGGTATTTTAAGTTTCACGAGTTAATGAGTACTTTTGATTTTAAGAAAAATATAGTGGATCAATGCATATACTTGAAGGTCAGTGGGAGTAAATTTATTACTCTTGTTTTGTATGTTGGTGATATACTACTTGCAAGTAATAACTTAGCATGTTGTATGAGACCAAACATTTCCTTTCTGGAAATTTTGATATGAAAGATCTCGGTGAAGCCTCTTATGTTATAGGTATTGAAATTTATCGAGATAGGTCTTGCGAGATATTAGGATTGTCCCAAAGAGCTTATATTGATAAAGTTCTTAACAAATACAACATTCAAAATATCTCCCCTGCTGTCGCCCCAATTGTTAAGGGTGACAAATTTGGTTCATATCAATTAATGTCCTAAGAATACTCTTGAACGTGATCAAATGAATCTTATTCCCTATGCTTCTGTGGTTGAGAGTCTTATATATGCTTAAGTTTGTACATGTCCAGATATAGCGCATGTAAGTGGTATGCTTCGACGTTACTAGTCAAATCCATGTTTGAATCATTAGAAAGCAGCCAAAAAGATTTTACGCTACTTACAGGGTACTAAGAATTTTATGCTTACATTCAAAAAAACAGATAACCTTGAAGTTGTTTGTTATTTTGATTCTGATTTTGCTAAGTGTAAAGACGAAAGGAAATATACATCAAGGTACATCTTTATGCTTTCAAGAGGTCCTATTTCGTGGAGAAGAAGTAGGAGTTAACTACCACTTCCACGATGATGGCATAATATGTGGCTTATAATCATGCTACTTGTCACACCGTATTATTGAGGAATCTTATTTCAGGACTTAAGGTTGTAGATTCCATTTCAAGACCATTGAAAGTATTTTGTGATAATGATTCTACTGTTAGTTTTTTCAACAGCACCATTTCGAGTGGTGTTGGACTATACCTCGACACTAAGTACTTATTTTTCAGGGAAAGATTTGAAGATCAAAATGTTGTCATTAAGTATATTAGTATACATGATATGTTAACAGATCCACTTACGAAAGGCTTACCACCCAAGCTCTTTTTAAAGCATGTTGTCGGCATGGGTTTAACCAGTAGTCTTAATTAGTGAGTAATTTTGATGTAAGACAACAATTTTGAGCTCGTTGTTTTGAACTTCACATTATGTTTAAGGTTTTTTATTCTCTTTATTGTGCACACTTGAGAATTTATGAGCAAACAGTTATGTTTTGGACCATATAAATGAGTTTAATCTATTACCACTTATGTAAACTCTATTCATACATGTTATGCTTAATGTTAATCTGTGTTCTAATAAAAGTACTAATTGTGTAAGTAATAGGAATCTTGTGTTAATAGTGACACAAAGATTGTATTAATTCGCATTAGTGTTTTTATTTGAACAAGATGTAGATATTAAATTAATACTTGGCCAAATTAATGATTGTAAGTGTTATGTTTTGATATAAATAGTATTTCGGCCAAGTGGGAGAATGTTAGAATATTTTATTTCCTTATTTATGTAATTATTGGGCTTACATATTGTATTAATTTAAGGATTAATTACATATTTTAGTACATTTTTAAAAATAATTACAATAATGGTGCATCCATAAAATAATTACAAAAGTAATATATTTTCCCATATTTATTTACAATATTAGTGCAATTAGGATTCCTTAATTTAGGGGAAGATCTTCTTCAGAACGTACTAAGCAGACTCCCTGCCTTATCATTCGCATCGGCGACCTGCGTTAGCCACTCCTGGAATCTCCTCTGCGATTCTATCCTCTCCACCCCCAAGCTTTCCTCGGCTCTTTCTCAAAATCCTTCTCTCAAGGTTTCCCATTATATATATGTATATACATATTTGTATATGTAACGCCTTATGCTCCCCTTTTCCTTTTTTATGGGTTTTGTACGATTCAAAGCACAAAAGTATATGAAATCAATCATTTTCAAACCTAATAATTTCAATATTTATATGATGTTGTAGAAGAAGTTTTTCACAAGGTTTTTGTTGAACCAATTCGCCAGCATTTCGTCGTTGCCTCAGTTGGTCCATCCTTTTGCCAGTACAATGCTCGTCAACTCGTATGGATGATGATGGATTTTGTGTGTATTGGATTTACAATCAATTCTTGGACTAAACTATATAATATACCCTGCAGATTACTAAAAAAATTAAGATCCACTGTTCTAATCATTTATACAACACCTTATGGTTTAATTGGATTATGTGGAGCTGCATTTGGAAGTGTAAGCGGTGTTGGTGGTGGTGGCTTATTCGTCCCAATGCTTACCTTGATTATTGGATTGGATCCAAAATCAGCAACTGATAGAAGAGATTGGTAACCAGACCTTCATACCAAGGTTATCAATACACCTCCGCACGTTTTTTTCATAGTGCAGTTGGTAACCAAACCTTCATACCAAGGTAACCAAACCGTCATACCAAGGTAACAAATCCACCTCCACAACTTCAATTTTTTCATAATGCATTTGGTAACCAAAGCTTCACACCAAGGTAACCAATCCACATCCACACCTGCAATTTTTTCATACTGCAGTTGGTAGCCAAACATTCATACCAAGGTAACCAATTCAGTGTTATTAGGTTACCAATTTATTTTGAATGTGATACAGTTGGTAGCCAAAGCTTCATGCAATGGGTAACCAAACCTTCATACCAAGGTAACCAATTCAGTTTTATTAAGTTACCAATTTATTTTGAATGTGATGCAGTTAGTAGCCAAACCTTCATGCAGTTGGTTACCAAACTTTCAGACCAAGATAACCAATTCATACTGCATGTGTGGAGGTAGATTGGTTACCTTGGTATAAAGGTTTGGTTACCTTAGTATAAAAGTTTGGTTACCTTGGTACGAAGGTTTGGTTATCAACATTACATTATACATCACTCTCTTATCTCTTTCTTTCTCTCTTTCCTATGCAGTGCATAATTAATAAATTGGTTTAACAGTCCAACAAAATTAGTTTAACAGTTGGGCAACCCAAACAACTTAAGAGAGTACGTGTACAATTCCGGTCCGACCGTCAATTGCATAATAACCGATTATGGTTGTTTTGTTCTTGCTTGGGTAACAAATCAGATCGAAGTCTACCTCACCACTACCTACGGCCTCAATCATGGATTGTCGCCCATCACCTTCCGTCGCCGTGATATACATGTCTCCGTTCACCTCTGGTCACACTCTTCTCCATCTATTTCTATTAACAATCAGTTGTATTTTTATTTAATACCCAAATGTATTTTAAATTAATACCCAAATGTATTAATTTGAATTATTATTTTGAATTTGAATTATTAGTTATGGCAGTTATTTAATACCCAAATATATTTTAAATTAATACCCAAATGTATTAATTTGAATTTAAATTTATTTTTGTTGTTAGATCCCGGATATTTGAATTATTAATTATGGCGAGTTATTTCTCCTTGATTTTAGGTTTTCTTATTAATGTGAATTGCGTTATTTTTGTAATTATTTTGTGTATGTATTGTTTTTGTAAATACTTTCTAATTGTTGTATATTAATGTTAAGGACCCTTAATTTAATTATTTTATTTATGAGTTTGGTAATTAATTATATGGCCTATATAAATAATATTACTGATAGTACTTGGCATAATGGGCCCTAGCTAGGGTTTCATAATCTTGATGGACGATTTTGACCCTTATTTATTCTATAAATAAAATAGTTAGGGTTTGGTCTCAATTGTCGTCTCAACAATTTTATACACACCTATACATTCATCCTAAGATTGAGATAGGCAATTAAATACTTTCACCCTTAAACACAGTGGAAGCGTGATACATACAAGATGGTTTCTCTCAATTCATTAATTGATTTTATTCTATGTAATAGCATTTTTCGATATAATTATTTAACAGTTAGTCCATTCGAAACCTCATTGGCTAGTCCATTCGAAACCTCATTGGGAAACTTTCTTTGAAGATTTCTAAAATACTACATATCGAACCAAACGAAGTATTAGTGCTTCATAAAAAAAGGGGAAGCACTTGATTTTGAGTTTTCAAGCTCTAATTTAGTAGGTCCAACGAGAAAGGACCATACTCGTCATCTAGACACATTGGGAGTGGCCTTGAACCAGTAGCAGAGGAGTATTCATGGCAGCATCCTGATCCAAATTTTAAGTTGGCTAGACTATCAGAGAATGGCCTGACACCTGATAATGGTAAGTAGCCCATCAAGCCTTTTATTTCTGTAAGTTCAAAAGATTATTGTATCTGACCTAGTTTAGTTCTGCACTATGCTTATTTAATTCCTGATTTTGCAGAATTATTGGTAGAAACTGGGTCGACTCAAACCCAAAAATTTCCAGTCGTTGATCAACCCATGGACTAGATAACTGATGTTATCCGAAAATATAATTTTCTTTTGAGATTTCTTAAATCCCCAAAAATCATGTAACATGTTTCCAATGAAGTTTATCCAATATTTGTATTATATGTGAATTGTTGTCTCAGGCACCTAAAGATGCACTTTGACACACCGGGAGCCCCTAAAATGGAATCCCTGAACCAGCTAGCCTTCGGGATGAATATCAAAATTGCAGCATTTCTCTTCTATCAGACATGTGGAACATATTCCTTCTTTCTTTGTCTGTGATAGCAGGATCAATACTATTCATTGTTCATAACCTCAAATTTCTAAAACTTTAGACTAATTGACTTTGTACGAATGGTTTTCTAATGTGCAGTTATTGCTTCCATGTTGCTTCAAGAAACAACTTGTTTAGCTTGAAACTTTGCTTCTGTGTTGCTTCAAACTTGTTTTGTCTTAATGCTTCGTCCGCTAGAAATGCTAGAGAACCTTTTAAAAAGGTTGTCGGCTTGGGATAAATGAATGGGGCATTTTCCTTGAAAAAAAAATTAATTATGTTCGCTAGAAATTCTAGCGGACACCGTCCTCAAAAAATTAATCTCATTCGTTCCTCTTTTCAACGGACGCTTTGGATGTTATTTGTCCATTTTTGATCCATATCAAATACATGCTATGGATCATTACTATATATATATATATATAGTTGGTAATGTTATTAATAGTAATATTAATATTATTAATATTTATATTAATAAGAATAATAGTAATACTAGTATTAATATTCATATTAGTTATTACTATTATTAATATTAATATTATAAAATATTAATATTAATATGTTGAAGTTGTCCTAGGCACTACAAGTTGCAATGGCATGTCCCTTTTTAATTGTCACAGCCACTACGTGTAGTGGCATCTTTTTTTGGGTTGTTGGAATAGTTACCTACTAAAGAAAGGTGTCAAATGGATCATATATATATATATATATATATATATATATATATATATATAGGGGACTGATCCATATCTAACGTTGTAAATTTAAGGTTATTCTTACAACATATCGTGACCGTCCATCCAATGATTTAACGATTTAATAGAAGTCTCGTCCGCAGTTTAGTTTCTAGTATTCCATAGTTTAATACAGCAGACATGACAGATTATCAAAATACCCTTCATTTACAATTCCTCCGTCCGCAGTATTAAACAGCGAACGCTGGGTATAAAAAAAATTTGACATCCGCAGTATTAAATTGCGGAGCCTAATAAACTTAATTTTTATTTTTACATTCTTCCTTCATTCCTTTCCTTTTTCATTCTCTCTCCTCCCCTTACTCCTATCATGCACCCCATCTTTAATTCCCTTCTCTTTCTCTCTCATCAACATTATTCATATATGATCCATGAAGTAAACAAAGACGGTTGCAAAATTTAGGACAAGAACATATAACGTGTATTCAAATTTATTGTTACTTCATATATCTCCATAAATGAAATAAATCATCACGACACAATCAGATTAGTTTCTTAGAAAATATTATGACATAGGATCAGAGAATGAACTTATCTTATGGCCTTACAATTATTAGCCGATGGGGTGAAACTGCAAAACCAATACAAGCACTTGTCATCACACGGAAGAAACCCAAAATGAACACCACCTCCAAAGTAGACATGGAACTTGGGCTCAAAGCCATGACCATCTGGGAACTCTGTAACTCCCCCAAAATCGGGAGAATTTCTCTCCCCGATCTTGTGCGTTAATATTATCTTGTTCTAGCTTTAAAACATTATTTAATGTTAAAATAGCTAAAAATGTTGAATAAATTTATTTTTCTTTCTTTCCATTCATTCATTCCCTGAATCGCAACCTTTACGATTACATATATTGTGGAATCAATTTCATTAAATTATTCTTTTATCAAAGTAAATACAAAATTATTCTTATTACACAATCTTTCTTGTATAATACTATTACTACATTTTTTTTTCAATTAATAAAGCAATCATCACAACATACTTTAAACAAATATTCTACTTTTATTGAATATCTCAGAGATTTGCACACCTGTATCTTGTACGATATTATCATTGTACCATCTAAGTTTCAACTAAAGAAAACAGTATTCCTTTGCTCGTATTGTTACCCATATCATCCAGATATTAGCCATTATAGCATTGAATCAAGTACTTGCAAAAATTATATTTTTGCAAGATTGAGCTCGACAGCTCAACAAATTTAACAGTCTATCATGCATCACGTAGCACATAGCTTCATATTCAAATCATACTTTAAATATTCTCAACTTATCATCATCTGCATATCACATGCTTTAAACAAATTGAGGTCCATAACTCAAATCACCTAGGTCATATATTGACTTTAAGCATTCACAAAGTATCATTTAACAAATCATAAATGCTCACATACTTGTAAACATAAGACAAGTAAACACAAAAATAGACTGAGAAAACTTGTTTTTGATATTCAACGTTTTCGGTTTTCTATGCGTTCGCAAACTCGAAAGATTAACTCCTTGAGAAAACCTATATATATGACATATATAAGGTTATCGCATAGCTTAATATTTTCAAATTCTATGAATTTCATGAATATTAACTTAAACTTGTATTTTTCAACTTAATTAACTCATTTTTAACTTCACTCAATTTATTAGAATTATTAATAATATTATAGGTAAATTATATATAATATTTTAATTTTTTATAATTTACTTTCATTGCGTCACCAATCAAAAGTTAAAACGAGATCCAACGCGTCGCAGCGCAGCTGAGCTGGCAGCCACTGCGTGCATGTGCTGCTAGCCGCTGCTGCATGCACGCTGCTTGCCACTGCTACAGATGCGCAGCAGTCCAGTCACCAACTAGCCTACTTAATGATTTTCTAGTTCAAAATCCATACATCCAATTGGTACCAAACTTTAACATGTAATACCTGGTACTACATACTATTTTTCAAAAATAAAAACCAACCAAAAAGGACATTTTAAACTGCTTTTATAAGGGCATGAAACTGCCCAGTTGAAATATTTTCTAACCGAGCCAAACTTGCTTCATTTTTCTTAATTTCACTTTTAAACTCAATTTAATTCATCTAAGCCTCTTGGTCTACATCATATAATATAAATACATACCATGTAGTTTACAACATGGAATAGTTTTCCATTTTAGGCTTGACAGCCCCTTGTAGGAATTTTATCGAACATCATAAGGGTATGATTTTAAAAATAGATTTCACAAGTGTTTATAGTTGATCCCAACCAAAATTTTCCTCCCTTATTACACCTTATGTCTTGCACAAGACCTCCTTAATAGAACAAAGCCCAACCATCATAGATTCACAAATATTCCTTGATTATCCTTATGTCAGAAATGGAAGGCCAACGAAAATAAGTAGATGTTACTGGAATCCAAACGCAGCGTTTAAGTGGAAAATACTGTTACGCCTAGAAATTAGCAATGGACACATGTTTCGTTTTTAGAGGAGAGGGTTGTTAGTAGCTTATTGCAAGAGTAAGAATCAGATGAGTATATCTGCAGCTGGAATTGTAAGAGGGAGGCTATCGAAAAATATATAGAAAATTTCTTTTTGATACTTATGCTTTCTTCTTCTGTTTTTCTGTCAATTTATTAGTTACTCCCTCCGTCCCAAATTAATTGCTCAGTTTTGATTTTTAAAAGTCAAATTGACCATTTTTAAAACTAATCTTTTTACTATTTTTGCTAAAATATAGGTGAAGAGATTATAACCAAAAGAAAGTATATACAATTTATTACTAATCCTAATTTTTATAATTTTAGAAATATATTTATATATGCTTAATTATTAATTCTAAAAATAGTCAATTTGACTTAAAAAAGTTCAAAATTGAGCAGTTAATTTGGGACGAAGGGAGTAATTCGTAACAAAGTGGTATCAAAGCACTCCTTGGGCCGTCAATGGCAGACGCTTCTACTAAAGTGAGTCTCCAGAAGCATGAAAAGAAGCTCAAAGCCATGGAGGGAAGGATGGATCTGATGCAGGAGCTGATGGAAAAAAACTTCGAGCAGACATCGACGCAAATCAAAGTAATGGGAGACCAGATTGCTCAGATCAGTTAGAAGCTGCAGAGTACTAGTGAAGAAATAGCTCAGAAGATTACAGACGCCCTTGAGGCAATTCAATGATCGGAGAAGGAGAAATATGCAGCATCTTTGTTACACACATCCACCTCCAACCTAGATACCCTTTCCATACACCTCGAATCCTCACAACCGTTATCTCAGGCGCCTAATTCCTTATCCCCACTACAATTTGGAACGGCCACAACCTTCATTCCTGCTACCAACCCATCTGCAACGATCGCAACCCAGTGCCCTAGACCAAGTACTAGTATCCAGAACCAACACAGTACACCTCTTACACACTATACTCAACTATCCTCTATAGTAACTATTCCTGAACCATCTATTAGGAACCTTGCTGTGACTTCAGCCAACTCCAATGCGCTTAAGTCTCACCCTTATAACACTCATATGCTAGGATGGTACTCCTACTCAGAAACACCAGGTGCTATAGGCATCACTATTCCAATGTCTACAACCAACTTAATAACAAACCCAACTATGCCTTCATATACCTACTCGAACTCATTGAATCCTTCCATTTCTGATATACCATACAGTCCCTACCACAATACTAATACAATTCCTGCCAATTCATATCAACCAATGTAAGTTCCCTCTGCAGTTCCCCTATATAATTTTTCCAACTATACAAAGAGTCCTCACACAGTACCAGTACATCATGGCCAAAAAATTTCTCCTGCTTCCAGCGGAACATACCCTTGGCATCATATCTCAGAAGGAACCCCCTTCAAACAAAATACAAATTCCTTTTTACCTTTTTCTATACCCAAGATGGACTTCCCACATTTTGATGGTAGAGATCCTAGAGGATGGCTGAAGAAGTGTGAAAAATTCTTTCAATTGAATCCCATGATGGACCCCCGATCCAAAGTACTATATGTTGCTCTATATTTAGAAGGGGAGGCTGATGTGTGGTATCAATCCTTGCAAGATGAAAAACCATGTTTATTTTGGGATGAACTTGCACAGTACATTTGCCATAGATTTGCAAAAGGGGGACAAAAAATTTTAACCGGACAATTTAATAAGTTGATGCAAAAAGGAAAAGTGGATGACTACATAAGGAGATTCGAGGAATTGAAAACGTACATGCTGAACCAAAACAGAGGGTTTACTGAAGATTATTTTATTGAGAGTTTCCTCAGTGGATTGAAAGAAGAAATTGCTAATGCATTGTACCTTGTGAGGCCCCAAACTCTTAGAGAGGCCATTAACCAGGCCAGAAGATAGGAGGTTTATCTTAAATCACTGGACAGAAGAGCACAAATGACATCCAAAGCTATGGGAGAAAATCAGCTACAAAAGAGCAAACCAAACATGGAACCTAATAAAGAAAAACTCCAACCGGCTAGAATGGGAGCAGGGCAAAGGTCTTTTCCAATCAAAAGACTTACTACAACTGAAATGGCAGAAAGGAGGAAAAAGGGACTATGCTACCATTGTGATGAGGTATACACACAAGAGCACAAGTGTAAATAGAAACACATTTATATAATGATAACTGAGGAAGAGGAGAAGCTAAATACAGGGGAACAAGATCAGGAATTAGCAATTATCATGCAAGGAGAAGAAGGGGAACTAATACAGATTGATGACTGTGGGGTTTCACTTCATGCCATCACAGGAACTCATGGGGTTCATACCATTAAATTGCAAGTGCTGGTTAAAAACAGACCTATCAAAATGTTGTTGGATAGTGGGTCCACTCACAACTTTGTTTCACAAACCTTGGTGAGAAAACTCCAATTACATACTGAGCCTTGCATTCCTATTAAGGTCAAGATTGCTAATGGAGAATTTATCAAGTGTGATAGAAGAATTGCCTAATTTAAGTGGGAATTGGTTCAAAGAAAATTTCAGACTCCTATGTATGTAATTCCATTAGGGGGTATGATGCAGTATTAGGAATTGAATGGATGCAAACTGTTAGTTCCATCAGTATGGATTTACAAAAAAAGGAAGTTATTATACATTGGAAAGGAGAAAGAGTTGTACTAGGGGATCAAGGAGATTCCAAACAGTTTTATTCAGTGCAAATAACAGATAAATTCAACTGGAAGCCCAAAGTAGAAACTTATTTCTTGGTTCAGTTAACAGCAATTGAAGGGGTCCTTGAACCAGTTAACAAAGTTCCGGAAGTGATAGAACAGATGGTGACATCATATGGAGACATTTTTCAAGAACCACAAGGGTTGCCTCCTGTAAGATTGCAAGATCACCACATACCAATTATGCCTGACTGCAAACCTGTTAACTAAAATCCTTACAGATATCCATATTTACAGAAGACTGAAATTGAAAGGATGGTCAAAGAGATGTTGGACAGTGGAATTATCAAGCATAACACGTCCCCCTATGCTTCTCCAGTATTATTGGTAAAAAAGAAAGACAACACATGGAGGTTTTGTGTGGATTACAGAGCTCTCAACAGTATAACTATAAAAAATAAGTTTCTCATTCCAATTATAGAAGAATTGTTAGATGAGTTGAAGGGCAGTAAGTTCTATACTAAACTTGATCTGAGGAGTGGTTATCACCAAATTAGGGTAAAGGCTGAAGATACACAGAAGACAGCATTCAAAACTCATCAAGGACACTATGAGTTTCTAGTTATGCCATTTGGTTTGACCAATGCACCTGCCACTTTTCAGTGTGTAATGAATGAGGTATTTGCTCCCTACTTAAGGAAGTTTGTCATAGTTTTCTTCGATGACATTTTGATATACAGTCCTTCCTTGGAAAGTCATGAAAAGCACTTGTAACAAGTATTTAATGTTCTAAGGCATAACAGATTTTATGTTAAGAAGTCCAACTGCATTTTTGCACAACCACAAGTTGAATATTTGGGACATATAATTAGTGAACAAGGGGTGGCTGCTGATAAGAAGAAGGCTGAAGCAATGGTACTATGGCCCAGACCCAAATCCTTGAAGTCCTTGAGAGGATTCCTAGGCCTTACAGGCTATTATAGAAGATTTGTCCAACACTATGGAATTATAAGCAAACCATTGACTAATCTGCTAAAGAAGGGAGAATTCAGTTGGGGTGAAGAGGCTGAACAAGCATTTCAGAAGCTTAAAACAGTGGTATCTAATACTCCAATGCTAGCATTGCCTAATTTTTCTAAAGCATTTATGGTGGAAACAGATGCTTGCCATACAGGAGTGGGAGCAGTCTTAATGCAGGAAGGAAGACCAATAGCCTTCTTAAGTAAGGTTTTGTCACCAAAACATCTGGGCTTATCAACTTATGAGAAGGAACTATTAGCAATCATCATGGCAGTTCAAAAGTGGAGGAC
Organism: Panax quinquefolius; assembly: GCA_020205615.1. Lineage (NCBI taxonomy): Eukaryota > Viridiplantae > Streptophyta > Magnoliopsida > Apiales > Araliaceae > Panax > Panax quinquefolius. The sequence continues at coordinate 34,678,678 of CM035151.1, forward strand.
TTACCTGTTGGGACAACAATTCATCATAAAAACTGATCATGAGGCATTAAAGTACTTTATGGAACAGAAATTAACTACTTTGGTACAGCAGAAATGGTTGTCAAAAATGCTAGGCTTTGATTATGTTATACACTACAAAAAGGGTAAAGAAAATCTAGTAGCAGATGCATTGTCTAGAACACATGATTTGGAAGGCAGTTGTGCAGTTATACAATCAGTTACCCCTAGTTGGATTACTGAAATTACTGGCAACCTAAAGAATGACAAGATTGCACAAAAAGTAATGACTCAAATTCTGATAGATCCAACCAGTTGCACTGAATGGGCTTGGTTTGGGATCCCTTTTAGACCAAATTTTGGGCTTACTATATAATTAGCTTGGGCTTCCCCATAGGCTAGTCCACCACTTTTATTATACCTTACTTTGGGCCATAATTAATTCTACACTTGGGCTCAATTAATTAAATTTACACTTAGGCTAGTAATTAACTAACCCATTAGTTTAACCCTTTTCAATTCTTAACAAACCCATTCAAATCTTAGGTTTGGTTAGACCAAAATTAATTTTGTTTCTCATTTTCTTTTTAGTTAGATTTTTTAACTTTTTAGGTTACAATTTTGTACCTCGCTCGGCTGGTAGAAAAAATCGACTTTCGATTTTTGAAAATTTAATTTCGCCATCGATCCCCATTTCCCGAATAAACGATGTGTCAGTTTTCGAAAAGTTGGAAAAAACGAAGAAGGGTTTTTCTCGTGAAGTGTTTTTACGGTTTTTTCTCGAAAAAACTTTTATTAGAGATTTCATCTCTCATTCTCAAATAAACATTATAACGTAATTCAAAATTTTCTAAAAAGAACGTTTATTAGCGTTTTTTGCATTTATATGAATAGTGTTTTTGCATTTTTTTTCTCGGATAAATTTATTTTCTCCTAAAAAGTTCCAACACTCGTACATAATTACGTAACACATAAATAAGTCATTAATTGACCTTGAAACACATAACACATAATAATATACATAAAATTTTATTTTATTAAATATTTACATTGAAACCTAATTACAAGGCTATCCGATTTTCACGAAATCCGTAACGCCAAGAACAATTTTCACTTGCTCTTTCCAAGTAGTAAAATTAGTCCCATATAAGGCTACAAATCCAGAGAGATGCCCAGAAATACTAGTTGGAGTCAATATTGAAACATAATCAAGCTCGTAACCATACTTACAAAAAATTAAAAGAAATCCACAATGTATAATAATAATTAATAATTAATCATAATAAAATCATTTGTAAGGCAAGTAGTTAGTTACATAAAATCTATTTACAACATCCAAAAATAGATTTTAATGATATGTTGGTGCATAATTATCAATCTTTCGTTGGTGCAATTAATAATATGTTAATAACATCCCCATAAAATAATGCACAACACATTTATCCACACATCACCGTTGAGCATAAACGAAATAAACATGTTACTTATGCAATAAATTTTCATTTAATAAATTCTAATTTTAATTTTTCCGTTGGATAAATATTAAAATATTTATTTATTAAATATAACATTATGATGACTTTTCCTAATATTTAATTGTTTTAATTAATAACCCTCTGTTGAGGTAATTATTAATTTTAACAATAAAAAGAGACACATATATGCAAATTGTTTTGATCAAACTTAATTTTCTTTAGATAACATATTAATCAAGTTTGAAAGTTAACATTATTTATAATTTACATGTAGTAACTTAAAAACCCTAATAATATATCATGTTCCAAAATCTACATTAAGATACATTGTTATGAACATGAATTAATTACGAGAATATTCACATAAAATCTAAACTTAAAATATAATGACATGATATAAAATAATATTATATAAACATAATCAAAAATTAATCCATAACCATTACTAATTGATCCAACTCGCACGTAAGTTTAATAAGTGGAGCATATGCAATATCCATAAATTGATATCACAATACATAAAGAAACACTTTAATATTATGAATATAGGAATTGAGTTTTAGGTAAAATCTAGTTACGCATAACACACAAGTATACGTGGTCAACAAGTATTAAAGTGATGAGTAACGTATCGTTCCCACGAAAAAAATAACTAAAATTTATCCTAACAATTACCAACTTTATATTATCCCAATTTTATTAAACCAATGATCAAGTTTGTAAAATTTATAAAAACTACTAATTTAAGAAAAAGTAACTAACTACCATAATGTTTAATCAAGATTTTGTAGAATTAAACCTACAACTTCACCTAATGCTTCACTTAGAATGACACACTTCCTTTTAATTCAAATTAACTATTCCAGATTGTTAATCAAGAACACAACATCAGACATAACCATCTCTCAATGCATTATACTCATATCAACTTAAATCCACAATTTATAGAATTAAGAAGAACACCCTAATTAATTAATTCACTATATCTCTATGTGAATTACAATTAAAGAAGGTTTAAGCACAAGTTCTTATTAGATTATGTGCGATATGTAGGTATATCTCTATCCTAAGCATAAATTATGAATCCCACAATCATGTAAAAATCACAATCACATGCTACTATGATTAGATCTAAACCCATATTCCATCTCTCGAATTCATATAGATTATCAAGTAATTGGTGATCAAGCAATTAATTAATTAAGCATAAACCATAGTTAACAAATCTGGAAATAGTTTAATGAATTAATGTAGAAGCATGTCAATCCTCGTTACACAAAAAGATCCATTGTAGACTTAAATAATTAGTCCATGCTAGATGAATAAGAAACTAAAATCCACAGAGAGAATAACATTCTGTACAAGGATAATAGTGAAGATAGAGAATAAAAACTGTAATGTCCACTGTTGCTCTTCCTCACGTTCGCCTTGAATTCTTCATCCTAGCTCTCCGCTTTAATCCTCCAAAATGTAGAACTAGGGTTTTATTAATGATACTCAATATCCCCTCTTTGCCCCCTCTATCTCCTCTTTTTATCTTTCCAATTGCGCCCCCAAAAATCTCTTAGCAACAGACCTCCCGAATCATATCAGAACAAGGAAACCTAAGTCAACTGCAGCGTGTCTCGCTACGGCGCAGTTTACCCCTTAAGAAATCCGCCCCGGCGCACGTGCGCCATGTTGCGCTTAATTAGCGTAGAATCTGCGCCCCAGTGCACTTGTCCCAACAAGAGCTGAAATTTCTTCTTCTATACTGATAATCCTGTTCTCGCCCGCACAACTTGTTCTTGCACATAAATAGCGAAAACAAGTAAAAATGTTACTAAAACCACTCAAAGTAGCAACGAATCAAGCTCGGAAGGTAACCAATTCGTAGGTAAAAAACCCACTCATCAAATACCCACAAACTTGAGACTTTGCTTGTCCTCAAGCAAAACACAAATGCAAATGCACACTAACTACATGCCTACAAATTCAGCTATCAGACAGGATGAACTTCAACAACTTTGCCTCAAAGGAATCACAATAGATAAGAGCAGAAACTACAACCAAGAACACATCGACCATCCATCTCAATCTATAAAGCACCGCCCGTTATCACTGATGCAGTGTGTGTGCTCAACAACCATGGAAACCGATTGTTGTTAAATATAACACATAATATGTTTCTTAGAGGGAAAAAACAAAGTTTTAATTTAAGAAAATCTATCACAGGCTAAGCTCCGACCAAAACTATGCAATTTACCAAGTCAGGGATTCATACTCGATTCAATTCTTTATTTTTTTTTTACGACGGGGCATTTTGCTCTTTTTTCCATGCTTCAACTCTAAACATGACTGTGCAATGCCTAGTTCTCTTAGGCTTTTTCAGTGTTACCAATTTAGCGAGCTTTCGACCAACGACTCCCAATCCAGACGGCTTTAGGGCACTGGGTGTAAAGACATCCCCTAGGGCGTACTTACTCAAAAAACAAAGGCCACGGAACTAAACTAGTCACGGTGTTTATTCATATTTTTCTTTTATTTTTTTGATTTTTTTACTAAACCCCGTATCTTCCCCCAAACTTAGGTTTTTGCATAATCCTAACCTTAACTACTAGTTCATTGAATTTCCTACATTATAACCAAAGTTTCCCTTAAGAAGAAACTTGTGTGAAAATTTCAACCCAATCAATCAACATAGTTATCATAATGTGCTATCAAGTTACATCAGTTTCAAACAGGTAAAAATTTACTTCAAGCTATGAACTTACATCAATGTCCTAGTTATAAAAATTGATCACTATTTTATTCCAATTTCATCGTAGGCCAAGTTAATCCCGACCTATCTGACAAGCTGGAAACATGCAACATGAATAACTATGCAAAACAACTAAACTAAACGCACATGTTTGTGAATTTCAGGGCTTTATATTTTTTAATTTTTTTTATGAAAAGATAAGCAACACATTTTTTTTTGAAAACACAAACAACAACTACCATGCAACTATCTACTATGCACAATAATGTAAACTCTCTACTATGCAAACTATGCAAACTATGCAAACTAAGTATGTTATGCGAAAGGAATGTCCCCCAACTTAAACAAGGCAATGCCCTCATTGCAAAAAGATAAAGAATTATAGAATACGGAGGACTGCCCTGATTGGTCAAGCGTCAGGCTCGACCGGTGGCTCCTCGGCGGGCTCCGGTGGGGGGTAAACTGGTAATGGTTGTGGCACAGGGAACTGAAAAGGCTTATTAGTATTAGGGTCCAGGAGTGCCATTCTTTCCACCAACACGGCATTAAAGTTGTTATGGGTAGCAAATATGTGATCATGCCGTGCCGCTAAACGCTCAAACCGTTCGAGATATTGCTGGAGACTGCGAAATTGAATGCTGAAGGTGGCTTTTGTGCAGGCTATGTTGGATGGCCCGACCTTATCTTGGTCGTGGTCCTCCTCGTCGTCGAAATTTGCATCCTCTTCTTCATCGACCCAAGACCTCGTGGATGAGATTTCCTCCTTCCCAAACCGAATAGCGCTGAATCATGATGTAGTCCAAAAGTTGTAACAGTTTCTAGACGGGCTCATCTGATTTCCATTGCACCCCTGCCCTTTCACATAACGCACAAATGGGAGAAGGATGGGGCAATCAATCATGGAGAGGACCCCGTAGATTTCGGCGAATGGAATGATGAATTATTCGGCCCACATCTATCGGGCGATCCTTGATGATAGTGTATAATAACATATCCTTCTCCTTTGGAACATCGCTGGTGTGTTGAGAGGGCAACAATTTGGCACACAAGAAGGAGTACCATATCTTTCCATACAGACTGAGATCCTTAATTTTAAAATGAGACCCATTCGAGGACCATGTAGATTCGGGCTTGCACAACTCACTTAGTTTTTGGTCATAATTCGAACCACTTTCCTTGTACGCCGAATATGAACAACTTAATTGGGAGTGCAGATTGTAATAGTCATTTATTTCTTACACGATGAATGGCACCATCTTACCCTTTACGAATGCAAAAACTAGTGATTTGTCGGTGGCATTCGCATAAAATTCTTTCACTACAGCCACCACTGCGGCATCCGGATGTGTAGTGAATGTTTCCCATCTTCTCTCTCATATTTGGTGAACCATAGCCCCATCAAACTCATTAGGGCTTAGTCCACGCTCCGACGTAAGGGATTTGGAGGAACCCTCACCTCGCTACCTTTTGGTTGCCTTTGGTGCCATTAGATGAGAACTAAATTGCTGAACCCAACTTGTTTTAATGAAAGTTCCCTGATGTTTGGTACCCACTCACTTTGTTTCGACTTTCGTTTAGGCTCTGTATCCAACACTGGGTGGGCAGGTGTAATACTGTAATCGAATTTACCAACTGCGTAAGTTGTGTCTATCAACTAAAATGTTGCCCCAAAACAGCCTGAATGGTCGGTGAGACAATTTGTCGAACATTGAGTGTGCAGAGACAAGTTCTTCACAAATTCCCCCAACTTAGTGTAGGATTCAACCAACTACCAGTCAATACAGTCAATAAATGTCAATAAATGTAAATATCTCCAAAAGTTGAGTACAATGTGCACCAATGATACTACGTTTACCAATTAACCAAATACAGAATTGCAAATAGGAAGAAGTTCACAACCACCCAGTAAAAGTATGCTTACCAGTTGAATGATGAATTGGAAATCAACTATCGTTACTGTCGTTGTTTACTTGTATTCAACCCTTCGTTACCGTGTGTATGTTTGTAATTTCGCTCAGTGATGACCAACAGATGAGATGCTCCTGTTACCGTGTGTTTGTTGTGTATGCGATTTTTGGAAGAAATTTGAGATGGATATGGTGACAATTTGATGAGAGAAGGTTGGGGAGAATTTTTCGGAAGTTAGGGCTCTATTTCGTGTGTTTTGAATGAAGAGGTCTGTTATGAAGTTGACTGAAGGAGGGATTTTAAAAACTGAAAATCGCGTTTCTCGCTGGGGCGAAGATTTTTGTTCAGTAAACTTCGCCGGGGCTAGATCTGGCAGAGACTCTGCGCCGGGGCGAGTTCTTTTTCCTTGTAAAACTGAGTATAGGCGAGATCTGGTAGAGACTTTGTGTCGGGGCGAAAGTTCCATTGTTAAATTCTTCGTCGGGGATCAAGTCTGGTTTTCTGGAAAAAAAATTCTTTTACTTGCTGCTCATCTCGACTGTTTAGAGAACTTATCACGCCCCCCATTTACTTCATCCTCATGTTTCCCAATGTGCGTTGCCCTCTGAATACCTGAGATGGTCCACATTAACACGTATTAGATCAAACAATTTGGAGATTGTTCACGAAAATTTATAAAGCAAATAAATCCTAGAAATTGAGATCCTAAACTAACTGTAACTATCTAACTATAAAGCAAATAAATACAGGGTTGCCTCCAGTTAGCGCTTGATTTAAAGTCTTTCAGTCTGACTACTCCCGGTTTCATGCTGGATCGGCGAGGTTAATCGAGGTGTTCTGGCGATCGAAGTCACCACCTCAATAGTGTTTTAAGCGTTGTCCATTGACTTTGAATGTTTCCGTTGGATTCGGCTAAATAATTCAATGGCGTCGTGTGGAAATACTGTTTTGACTGTGAATGGGCCCGCCCATCTGGATTTAAGTTTCCCGGGGAAGAGTCATTTGGGAGTTCAATAATAACAGTATTGCTTGGCCTGGTTCGAACTTTCTGTCCAAAATTTTCTAATCGTGTCACTTCTTGACCTTTTCCTTGTACAATTTGGAGTTCTCGTATGCCTGCAGGCGGAATTCATCTAACTCGTTGAGTTGGAGAAGTCTTTTCTCCCTCGCTGATGTGATATTAAAATTTAGCTTTCAAATGGCCCAATAGGCTTTATGCTCAAGTTCCGCTGTGAGGTGACACGTTTTTTCATAGACGAGCTGATATGGAGACATACCGATTGGTGCCTTGTATGCTATGTGATAGACCCATAGAGCGTCGTCCAATTTCAGAGATCAATCTTTTCGGTTTGGGTTTACTATTTTCTCCAAAATCCTTTTCACCTCTCTATTAGATACTTCTGTCAGGCCACTAGTCTGGGGGTGATATGCAGTAGCAATTCTGTGGTTGACCCCGTACTTAGCCAAGAGTGCTGTGAAATACTTATTGCAGTAATGACTTCCCTCATCACTGATGATTTCCATTGGGGTGCCAAATCTTGTAAATATATTCTTTTGCAAAAAAATCAAGACGACTTTGGCATCATTCGTCGGTAAAGCACTTGTCTCAACCCATTTAGAGACATAATCTACTGCCAGAAGGATGCAGAGATTGCTGCAAGAGGATGAAAATGGCCCCATGAAGTCTATCCCCCATACGTCAAAGACTTCAACTTCCAAAATTGTATTCAATGGCATTTCATTACGTTTGGAAATGTTGCCCACCCTTTGGCATTGATCACAGTTTTGCACAAATTGATGGGCGTCTTTGAACAATATAGGCCAATAGAATCCTGCTTGTAGCACTTTGGCGGCCGTCCTCTCACTTCCATAGTGTCCCCCATATAAAGATGTGTGGCATGCATGTAAGATACTTTCCATTTCACTTTGTGGCACACATTGACGAATCATTCTATCGACACATTGTCTGAACAAAAATGGCTCATCCCACCACTTTACATCATGTAAGAATTTCTTCTTTTGTTGACGTGTCAAGTCTGGAGGGAGGACATTACTCACTAGATAATTCGCAAAATCAGCATACCACGAAAATTCTCCATGAACCACAAATAGTTGTTCGTCCGGGAAATATTCATTGATCAGCACTTTGTCCTCCTTGTCTTGACCCAGACTCTCTAATCTCGAAAGGCGGTCATCCGCCTGATTTTTCGTCCCCTTTTTATCCTTGATTTCTAAGTCAAACTCTTGAAGGAGTAGTATCCAGCGAATCAGTTTTGGCTTTCCATTTTTGTTGGAAATCAAGTACCGTATTGCTGAATAGTCGGTATAAACTACAACCTTAGTTCCAATCAAGTACAAGCGAAATTTATCAAAAACATATACAACCGCAAGTAGTTCCTTCTCAATGGTTGTGTAATTCAGTTAAGCATCCGTCAATGTTTTACTTGCATAGTAGATCGCATGAAAAATCTTATCTCTGCATTGTCCCAAAACAGCCCATACCACATAATCACTAGCATCACACATCAATTCAAATGGCATGGTCCAGTCCGGTGCTATGATCACAAGTGTTGTCGTTAATTTCTTTTTAACTGCTTAAACGCCGATAAACACTCTTCATCAAATATGAACGATACATCTTTCTCCAACAAACTGCATAATGGTTTTGAGATCTTGGAAAAGTCCTTTATGAACCGGCAGTAGAATCCAGCATGTCCAAGAAAACTGTGAATCCCCTTTACTGATGTAGGTGGTGGCAGATTTTCAATTGTCTCTAGTTTGGCGTGGTCCACTTCCAACCCCTTTTCTAATACTTTATGGCCAAGGATGATTCCTTCTTGAATCATAAAGTGACACTTTTTCCAATTAAGCACAAGATTGGTTTCCACGCATCTTTTAAGTACCATGACCAGATTTTCTAAACAACTGTCAAAGGAATCCCCAAACACTGAAAAGTCATCCATGAATACCTCCACGTTGTGTTCCACCATATCTAAAAATATTGCCAACATGCATCTCTAAAAAGTCACCGGTACGTTACAAAGTCCAAATGACATCCTCCTAAAGGTAAATGTACCATATGGGCTTGGTTCTTCGGTGCAATTACAATCTGATTGTAACCCGAATAGCCATCTAGCAAATAATAGTATCCATGTCCCACTAATCTATCTAACATCTGATCAATGAAAGGTAAAGGGAAGTAATCCTTTCGGGTTGACTTGTTGAGTTTCCTGTAATCCATGCACACCCTCCAACCGGTCATTGTCCTTGTCGATATCAGCTCATTGTTTTCATTAGTCACCACGGTCATACCACCCTTCTTTGGGACACATTGCACTGGGCTCACCCATGAGCTATCAGAGATAGGATAAATTATTCCAACGTCAAGCCATTTTAGAATTTCCTTCTTCACTACCTCTTTCATGATCGGATTGAACCTCCGATGATGTTCCACTGTAGGCTTAGCATCATCTTCTACTAATATCTTGTGCATACAAAATGAAGGGTTTATCCCCTTGATATCAACAATGGTCCATCTGATCGCGGTTTTATATTCCCAGAGAACCCTTAACAGCTTACTTTCTTACAATTCGTTAAGTACAGATGTAATAATTATAGGTAAAGTAGATTAATTACCCAAAAATGCATACCTGAGGTGTTTAGGTAAAGGCTTAAGTTCAAGTGTGGGTGGCTCCTTTAGTGATGGTTTCATCCGAGCTGATAATTTTTTTGCAGTTTCTAATGGCTCAAACGGTATTTTGAATCTGCTCACTCTAGGTAATGCATCCAACATATGCAGATACTCTATCAATTCTGGATCATCCCTCTCTTTATCCCCTAATAGTGTTGTTTCCAAAAGGTCAGTAGTCATCATCCACATAAATTCCTCATCCACTGATTTCTTAATCACATCCAGACGATAGCAGTCCTCCTCATCCTTAGGGAATTTTATGGCTTTGAAAACATTAAATGTCACCTATTGGTCTTGAACCCTCATAGTCAATTCTCTTTTTTAAACGTCAATGAGTGTTCTACCAGTTACCAAAAATAGTCTCCCAAGTATGATCTTAATATCTGTGTCCTCTTCGTAATCCAAAATGATGAAATCAGCTGGGAATATGAATTTGTCAACTTTTACCAGGATATCCTCAACAATTCCCCTCGGATATGTCACTGATCTGTCCGCAAGCTATAGAGAAATATTTGTTGGTCTTGGTGCTGGCAATCCCAATTGAGTATAGATAGACAATGGCATCAAATTAATGCTCACATCAAGATAACATAGACATCTGTTGAACAAGGAGCTGTCTATCGTGCATGGAATGGTAAAACTGCCCAAATCCTTCAATTTTGGAGGAAGCTTCTTTTGTAAGATAGCGCTACACTTTTCAGTTAGAGTCACTGTATCATCCTCTAACTTATTTTTCCTGGATAAGATATCTTTCATAAACTTGGCATTACTAAGCATCTGCTCTAAAGCTTCTACAAACAAAATGTTGATCTATAATTTCTTGAACACCTCCAGAAACTTGGTAAACTGCTTTTCTACTTTCTGTTGCTGGATTCGTTGTTGAAAAGGCAGGGGTGGAAAAACTACTGGTGCAACAAGTGCATGTTCCTCAGCCACTGGTTCCTCTCCTACCTTGTTCCCTTTACTTGTTTTCAGTGCTTTTTCCTCAACATCTTTTTCCTAAGTTGGGTTTTTTGCACTTTGCTGAACTAACTGTTTTCCACTCCGAAGTGTAACGGCTTGGCACTGCTCTTGGCCACCCCTAGGATTCTTCTCTGTATCACTCAGTAGAGCCTCTTGTGGTCTACTGTTCAAAGCACTAGCCAACTGTCCCATTTAATTTTCCAGATTTTTTATTACAGTCGCCTGAGTTTTTATTGTCGCCTCATTACCCTTTATGTATTTCATAAGCAACTCCTTCAGATTTGTTTTCTTTTCGGGTTGCGGAGCTGACTGTTATTGATGATTTTGAAATCTGGGAGGATATGATGGTCCTAGAGCTTGCTGATGATTCTGGTTATTATTCCACAAAAAATTTGGATGATTCCTTGCCCCCGGATTGTAAGTGTTTTGATATGGATTTGGCGGCCGAGTGTAACTACCCACATATTGTATTGCTACCAGATTTATTGCACACTGTTCCGTCAAATGCTCCCCCACACATAACTCACATACAAATGCTACCTGCTGAGTGTTCACACTTGCTATAGTATCCATTTTCTTTGAGTATACTGATATCTGAGCTGCGAGAGCGGTAACTGCATTCACTTCCAAAACTCTGGCTGCCTTAGGCTGTGTCATTATAGCGGTCATCCACTGATAGTTATTAACTGCCATGGTTTCTATCAATTCATATGCATCATCATACTTCTTAGCCATGAATGCTCGTCCTGCAACCACGTTAATGCTTGTCTGAGTGTTACTACCTAAACCATTGTAAAATGTATTCATCTGCATCCACTTGGGTAATCCATGGTGTGGACATTTCCTCAATAGTTCTTTATACCTCTCCCAAGCTTCGTACAGTGACTCACCATGCTGTTGCTCAAATGTAGAAATATCATTCCTCAACTTAGCTGTCTTCGCAGGCGGGAAAAATTTAGCAAGAAATTTCTGAGCTAAATCATTCCACGTAGTAATTTAGTTAGCCTTATCCCTTAGAGTGAATGAAAATAACCTCAATCTAATAGCATCATCTGTTAATTAATAATTAATGTTATTTACCGGTAGTTTATATATATAAACCACCTTATACCTCCTAGATCCCGCATGATCTCAAATAATCATAACAACCACCAAAAACCACCATCAAAACTAATAAAAAATATAACAGGATGGAAAATTGGTTTAAGGATTTAATATTACCTCTTCTTACTTCTTCTTGTTCTTATTTACTTAATCTTGATGATCAAAGCTTAAAGCTTGATAGATCCTTGCTCTTCCTTGTCCCACTTCCACTCGTGGACTCTCTCTCTTTCTCTTTATTAAAATAAACAAATGGGGGAGAAAAGCAATAAATAACTTGCTCCCTTTGGCACAAAACGTACTATAATTGGAAAGTTTCCATCCTATTTTGCCTTCCTTTCATGCTTGGTTCCTCCCCTCCCTTTTTTCCCTTTTCCAAATTCAATTAACCTTATGCCTAATAGCTAACAAGTGACACTTGGCCTCCCTCTTCCTTCATCATCTTTATCTCTTATGCTTAATAAACAACCACATACCAAATGACAAATGCTCTCCTTTCTTCCCTTAGCCATCTGAATGTTCCCCCTCTTCTTTATCCCTCATTTCGCTTTTTGTTTTATTCTTTTATCATCTTAATCTTCCAATACTTTGACCCAATTTTGACTTTCTCAATTGAGCTTGGTTTGGGCTTCCTTTTAGACCAAATTTTGGGCTTACTATATAATTAGCTTGGGCTTCCCCATAGGCTAGTCCACCACTTTTATTATACCTTACCTTGGGCCATAATTAATTCTACACTTGGGCTCAATTAATTAAATTTACACTTAGGCTAGTAAATTAACTACCCATTAGTCTAACCCTTTTCAATTCTTAACAAACCCATTCAAATCCTAGGTTTGGTTAGACCAAAATTAATTTTGTTTCTCATTTTCTTTTTAGTTAGATTTTTTAACTTTTTAGGTTACGTTTTTGTACCCCGCTCGGTTGGCAGAAAAAATCGACTTTCGATTTTTGAAAATTTATTTTATCATCGATCCCCATTTCCCGAATAAACGCCATGTCATTTTTCAAAAGTTGGAAAAAAAACGAAGAAGCGTTTTTCTCGTGAAGTGTTTTTACGGTTTTTTTCTCGAAAAAACTTTTATTAGAGATTTCGTCTCTCATTCTCAAATAAATGTTATGACATAATTCAAAAATTTTATGTGTTTTTATGAATAGTGTTTTAGCGTTTTTTCTTGAAAAAATTTATTTTCTCCCAAAAAGTTCTAACACTCATACATAATTACGTAACACGTAACTAAGTCATTAATTAACCTTGAAACACATAACACATAATAATATACATAAATTTTTATTTTATTAGATATTTACATAGAAACCTAATTACAAGGCTATCCGATTTCTCGGGTTGTCACGAAATCCATAACACTGAGAACAATTTTCATTTGCTCTTTCTAAGCAGTAAAATTAGTCTCATTTAAGGCTACAATTCCATAGAGATACCCGAAATACTATTTGGAGTCAATACTGAAACATAATCAAGCTCGTAAGCATACTTACAAAAACTAAAAGAAATCCACAATGTACAATAATAATTAATAATTAAGCATAATAAAATCAATTGTAAGGCAAGTACGTAGTTAGTTACATAAAATCTATTTACAACACCCACAAATAGATTTTAATGATATGTTAGTGTATAATTATCAATCTTTCGTTGGTCCAATTAATAATATGCTAATAACATTCCCATAAAATAATGCACAACACACTTATCCACACATCATTGTTGAGCAGAAATGAAATAAACATGTTACTTATGCAATAAAATTTCATTTAGTAAATTCTAATTTTAATTTTTCGGTTGGGTAAATATTAAAATATTCATTTATTAAATATAACATTATGTGACTTTTCCTAATATTTAATTATTTTAATTAATAACCCTCATTGGGTTGATTATTAATTTTAACAATAAAAGAGACACATATATGCTAATTGTTATGATCAAACTTAATTTTCTTTAGATAACATATTAATAAAGTTTGAAAATTAACATTATTTATAATTTACATGTAGCAACTTAAAACCCTAATAATATATCATGTTCCAAAATCTACATTAAGATACATAGTTATGAATATGAATTAATTACATAATATTCACCTAAAATCTAAACTTAAAATATAATGAAATGATATAAAATAATATTATATAAACATAATCAAAAATTAATCCATAACCATTATTAACTGATCCAACTCGCACGCAAGTTTAATAAACAGAGCATATGCAATATCCATAAATTGAGATCACAGTACATAAAGAAACACTTTAATATCATGAATATAGGAATTGAGTGTTAGGTAAAATCTAGCTACGCACAACACATAAGTATACGTGGTCAAGAAGTATTAAAGTGATGAGTAGAGTATCGTTCCCACAGAGAAAATAACTGAAATTTATCCTAACAACTACCAACTTTATATTATCTCAATTTTATTAAACCAATGATCAAGTTTATCAAATTTATAAAAACTACTAATTTAAGAAAAATGTAACTAACTACCACAATGTTTAATCAAGATTTTGGAGAATTAAGCCTACAACTTCACTTAATGCTTCACTTAGAATGACACACTTCCTTTTAATTCAAATTAACTATTTCAGATTGTTAATCAAGAACACAACATGAGACATAACCATCTCTCAATGTATTATACTCATATCAACTTAAATTCACAATTGATAGAATTAAAAAGAGCATCATAATTAATTAATTCACTATATCTCTATGTGAATTACAATTAAAGAAGGTTTAAGCACAAGTTCTTATTAGATTACGTGCGATGCGTAGGTATATCTTTATCCTAAGCATAAATTATGAATCCCACAATCATGTAAAAATCACAATCACACGCTACTATGATGAGATCTAAACCCATATTCCATTTCTCGAGTTCATATAGATTATCAAGTAATGTGTGATAAAGCAATTAAATAATTAAGCATAAACCATAGTTGACAAATCTAGAAATAGTCTCAATGAATTAATATAGAAGCATGTCAATCCTCGTTACACAAAAAGATCCATTGTAGACTTAAATAATAAATTAGTTCATGCTAGATGAATAAGAATAAAACTATAATGTCCACTGCTGTTCTTCATCACGTTCGCCTTGAATTTTTCGTCCTAGCTCTTCGTTTCAATCCTCCAATACGTGATGTAGAACTAGGGTTTTGTTAATGATACTCAATATCCCCTCTTTGCCCCTTTATATCCTCTTTTTATCTTTCCAATCGCGCCCCCAAAAATCTCTCAGCAACAGACCTCCCTAAACATATCAGAAAAAGGAAACCTCAAGTCAACTGCCGCATATCTCGCCCCAACACAGTTTACCCCTTAAGAAATCCGCCTCGGGGAACTTGCGCCACGAAGCGCTTTATTAGCATAGAATTTGCGCCCTGACACACTTGTCCCAACAAGAGCTGAAATTTTTCCTTTTATACTGATCATCCTGTTCTCACCCGCACAACCTGTTCCTGCACATAAACAACGAAAACAAGTGAAAATGCTACTAAAACCACTCAAAGTTGCAACGAATCAAGCTCAAAAGGTAACCAATTCGTAGGTATAAAACCCACTCATCATTGAGTTCAAAGTACATGAGAAGCACTTTAATATCATGAATACAACACATTGGTAAGTATAATTACAATAATACTTTACTTCCGAAAACTTCTTTTTGTAGTAACAAAATACTTAGTAACGAAAAGTAAGTATTCTTGAAGGAGTCCTTTTAGGGGGGCATTTTTCTAGTGACATTCTAGTGAATTTTTTTTGGGTTTTTTTTTGTAGTATCTCCTAAAAAATGTATAGTATTTATTTCAATTGAAATTTTTATAAAAAATAGTGTTTTAGGTGTAATTTGGATACATACAACAAACATGGTTGTACATACTATACATACCATATTTCTTGTATGTATCCAAATTACACCTAAAACACTATTTTTTATAAAAATTTCAATTGGAATAACTATACATTTTTTGAGAGGTACTACAAAAAAAAAAAACCAAAAAAGGGTCACTAAAATGTCACTAGAAAAATGTCCCCCTAGACTTATTGTTCTTGAAGTAAGTATTCTTGAATCATATGATGTAAAAGAAAGATTAAATAAATTTATATTGAAATGTGCTATTTCATAGAATAACATAAAATAAATTAATCATTACATTAAACAATTACACGAATTGAGAGAAGACATCTTTTATGTTTCACACTTTTGATTCGCTTAAATTGGAAAGTCGTCAATTGCCCCTTTCAATCTTAGAATAGATGTATAGGTGTGTATAAAAGTCTTGAGATGACAATTAGGACTAAACCCTAACTGTTTTATTTATAGAATAAGTAATTATCAAAATCATTCATCAAGATTATGAAATCGTACCCTAAGGCCCATTATTTCAAATTACTATTAGTAATATTATTTATAGATTACATAATTATCAAACCCATAATTAAAGAGATTAAATCAATACAATATGTAAGCCCAATAATTCTATAAATGTAAGGATGAGAATTTTATATGATTATATATGTAATTTTTTTTTAATAATTTTTTAAAGAAAGTACTTGGACCATATAAGTGAATATGTGAATTTAGCAAGATAGTTAATTTATTTTAAGTTAACTAATGTGAATACTTAATCAATTTGATTAAGGAAGAGAAAGATAAGTTATGTTAAAAATTAACATAGTTTGAATGTTAACCACGAATGGTAAATTAAAAGATTTACAAATCTTTAAGTGATTAATTATTTATATGAATTATATAAAGTGATTATATGAATGTATAATAATTCATCGAAGCCGATTAGGGCTAATTAATTTAAAGAATCATTGGAACAAAAAGGAAAGCTAAGTAATAAGTATTTATCAGCGATGATAAATGTGTTATGGATTATGTAATGAGTAAATAAATATATATTATTTAATGTGTATATATTTGTTTAGCATATAAAGAGAGTTAAGAATAAAGTTTTGTAACCTAATATATATTTTAGGTATGCAAATTAAATAACCTAAGTGTTATAATATGGAATAATGTTAGTATTTAAAATATATACTAACCCTAAGAGATTTATTTTATACATCTCAATTAGTTAATTTTATAACTTAATTAAAGCAAGTCTAATTGGGTTATAAAATTTAAGGTACATGAGTAATTATTTAAATTATAAATGAGTAAATGAAAACCCTAATTAAATGATTAAGATAGGATAAAATTAAAAGTGTTGGACTTAATCTAATTACATGGCCCAAAAAATTATTTTGGAAGCTCAAAAGAATTAAGGAATTAGCACAAACTTTAGCCCACTTGTTAAGGGATTTTTGGATATTTGAGTAAACAAAATATTACATTAAAATTAAGGAACAATTACATATTCTATTACATTTTTAAAAATAATTACAACAATAGTGCACTCATAAAATTTTTACACAACTAATACACTTCCATATTTATTTACAATACTAGTGCAATTAGGATTCCTTAATTTAGAGAATTAGTATTCAATTAGGATCCCTTAATTTAATGAATTAGTATTAAATTAAGTAATTAATATATCTACATATTAAAACAAACTAAAGTGGCGTATATATGATAAACACGTACATTCACACTCTCTTTCCTTTTATTTCTCTCTCTTCCTCTACTCAGTCTCTAGTTTTCTTCTTTCTGATAATGTAAAAACTAAGAAATTTGGTTCTTTTCTCTTCCAAATATCACTAAAACTCACATACATGTCTTCCTTTAGCTTTCTCTCACTTCTCTCTTTCTGCATTTCTCTGTTCTTGAGCTTTTGTTCTGTTGAAGATCCATTTGTTTCCTATGAATTTGTGGTCTCTTACATGCCGCTTCTCCTCTGGGTGTCCCCTTACAGTGTCACATTTTCTCTTCTCTCTCTCTCTCTCTCTCTCTCTCTCTATATATATATATATATATATATATATATATATATATATATACCCTGTATATCTTTAAGTGGGTTCGCTTAATTTTCATGAATATTGGATGGGTAAGTTTTAATTTAGATTCTTAAAAAATTAGTCTTTAGCTTCAGATATGTAAAATGTGCTTAAATATCTGCAAAATGTGCTTGTTGGTTAAGTTGATTCTGTTTAATGTAGTGAGCTTTAAGATATCGTTGATTGTTTTTTTCTTTTTTTGGTAATTACTATTTAAAGGCTTCCCTAGTTTTTAGTGATGTTCTTAAATTCCAATGCATTTGACTTTGCAGTTGGTAACCAAACCTTCATACAAAGGTAACTATTTTAGTTTTTGTGGGTAACAAAATATTCATAAAAAAAGGTTACACTACACCAAAAATGGCCTATAGTGAAGGACAAATCCTTCACAAGACATGTTATATCACTCACAAATGATTTATTGTGAAGAAATATTTCCTTCACACGATTGCTCGCATTAGACCTCCTCGTAATTGGGTATCCTTCGCTAAGTAGTAACTAAATATTTTTTCACTACAATAAAAAGGCTTATCGGTGATCGCTTTATGACGCGACGATCACCGATAATCATTATGATAAAATTTGGTCATTTGGGATGCACATCGGCGACCACTATTAATGATCGAGATATCTGCGACCGCTATGAGCGACCGAAATGACAAATCCGGTCGCTGAGCTGAGTCAGCATGGTCCAGGCCAAAGCTGACGTGGTCCACGTGTCAGCGACCATTATCGTGATTGCGCGCTGTCGGCGATCGATATCAGGTCGCTAATAACGTTCAATGACCGCGTCGCGGATTGACGATATGAAAAAAAATTCTGAATTTGATTTTTGCTGTTTTGCAGAATTCCCAAAAACCTGTACCCTGTTTTCTACCGCTTTATCCCAACACACATACACACCAAGATAAACAACATACAAAACAATATAAACATCCATCGTCCACTAACACATACACCAAACTAGTATATAAACCTTTAAAAACCAATATGATTTGAATAAATATAATAACATTTCAAAACTTGTTTAAGTAATATATATACAAACATCCAAATAATGAATATACAAGTACAAGGTTATGTCAAGCGTCATCCCCTCCTTGATCACCCTGTAATTAACAAAATAATAAAACAAGTTACAAATATAATAAATATGTTGATCTTTGGTATATATTACGACAATACATACAACAAATTGATTTTATACCTCGTCGCCATCCCCATCTTTGTCCTGCTGCTGCTGCTGCCGCCATCGCTTGACTAACTCCTCGGGATCAAGAGCCCCTGTGTGCCCGCTTTAGTATCTTGAAGATTTCGATCTTGACATATAGCTCTCACGGTCGGTAGAAGTATGAGCAATTTGGATGACTCGACGATCGTGAAGACTGGGTAGCTTTTGCTGAGCCATCAAGGATGGGCGCGTCGTTGTCCTTGACCTTTAATGTAGTTCTTCTTCACAACAAACGCCCTCTCCCACAACTCTTGATCAATAGGCGGACGTGGAGTGCCTTCAGGATAGCGCTCATTCAATAAATGTTTATAAGTATCCTGTCATCATGTTAACACTTAAATAGTTAAAAATAATATTTTGTAAGTATTAATAAACAAGATCAGGTTGTTAAAACTTATTACCACTATCTGGATAGCCTCAAGCAGCACCATCACGGGTGTACGTATACATCCGACCCAATGGATAGGGTGACCTTGAGACCGAGACTCTATACAAAAACAAAGACAATATTACTAAGTAAAATGAGATATTTTCTACAATTCATGATTGTAAACATATTAAAACTTGTAAATACGTGCGAGGCGTTGATATTCAGAATCGTGAAATCGCCGCCTTGTATGTTCCTTTTTTAGCCTTTTCGCCATCGGATACACCCGAGGCTCTGTTGGTGGCGGCGGTCTTTTCGTCTTTTTCACCCTGACTCTCGGCTCTCCATTGGGCACACATCTCGGCCAGATGGATTTGGGTGCACCACCATAGGCTATGCTCGTGCATATAATCCTCTCCACGGCACGGATGGTCGATCTCGGCATTGTGAATGGCTTTTTGTCGTTCTTTATTCAAGTTGTCCTTAGTGCGGACCGCGACTTTTGCCGTAATAATGTACGAATCAACTTTGAAGCTCTGCGCGTCCTCCCATCTATACTGCTTTACGCAAATAAAAAATAATAATAACATTACTAAATAATTATCCTTTGAATATTATATTAATATTATATAAATATTATTTGTCATAATTAAAAAAACATACTCAAATTACCCAAACAAAGATATACTTGTAGGCGATAGGTGTGTTTCGCATAACGTAATCACGTGTGTAGGCCAATTACGTAAACACATTTGTGATATATGCACTTGACGATCTTATTATCGAAAAAATCACTATAATATACAACATCAATTAGCATATATTAAAGCAATTTACATCTAAGTTATAATATTTGTGAACATTTTTCAAACTTATACTTATAATACTTAAAAAAAAAATTCGCCATAGTCTCCCTATAATATAGACTAGCCACATGCACGACTCAAGCATACATATATGGACATTTCTAGGCACCCAAGACACAAAAACCAAGAGAAATATAAAATTTTCAATACAATAAGACCAAAACAAAACATTACCAATATAATATCAATCAAAACATTACCAATATACAATAAATGGAATCTTAAATGCTTTTATATAAATGATATATGGGACGTCGTCTTTATTCGGAGGAGGCTTAATCTGAATAAGAATTCGATCATCGGGATTAGTAGGGGCCTTGGGCACATTATTAGGCCCCCTACCCAAGCCGCGCTTTTTACGTGCTACTTGAAGCCATCTCAGTATATTACAAATTTCAAGATGTTATTAGGAGTTATATTTGATTACATGTATATATGACAATAAACATGACAGTGATATAAACATGTATATATATGAATATAAAATGACAATAAACAAAAGTTGCATTTAAATAGTTTAGTACATAAACATGACAATGATATAAAAAACATGTATTGCTAAACATACATTTCATGAGTTCAAGTGTCGATATGCGATTGAGAATCATCTTGTATTCGTGTTGCAGATTCATAACCATCATACGCTTGATTCGTGGTCGATTCTACCAATAACTCTTCCTCCTCAAAGATCAATGTCATCGACACAAGTATTGACTCAGGATCTAATTCATGTGGTTCATCTCCACCATCTAACTGGATTACTTCATTGTCGTCCTCCACATTTATTATAGTCGACTATGAAGCATCCGCTCTTCGTAAATCTCCCCATCAACTAATTCTACACGACTTCTGGCGGGAGTATAAATTATAACTTGCCAATCAGAAAGCGGTTACATCCCTTTTCCTAACAAGACTAGGAGTGTAGTATACTTGTCTGCTTTTGAGTTGGTAAAACAAACGGTTCGTTTGAGATACGTGAGACTATGGAGGTCAATATCGACGATTCCATGTGCATCACAACACGTATCCCTTTTCTCGAATCAAACCAACGGCACTTGAACAAGTGAATATGACCCCGACGTGCCCTTTGCACGACAACTCTACGATTTCCTCCAACTCCCCATAAAAGGCACGACCAAGCTCATTGTAATAATCTCCTGGACACACACTCCGAGTTCGTTGTTCTTTTACCGGCGCCTATATGCCTTTGTGTGAAATTCACAACCATTTATTTTGTAACCATCATGCGGTGACTTGATCTTATGCGGTCCCATAGCTAGGACTTGTACATTAATTTAATCGTTGATCCCTCAGTCAAAGCCTATAAAAACTCCATCTTATTAAATGAAGTCATAGTTAACATATGGAGTATATATATTATATATATATACACTACGTGCTTAAAAATTGAACTTACTTTGTCCTTTAGCCAAAGTGCAAAGTTTTTATCCCGATTGATTTGAATATCTTTATCAGTTATGTCGGCATGCTTCACTTTTAACTCGTCATCGTACAATCTATACCATGTTATAAACATTAACATATTGGAATAAATTTTCAACTTAAAAGATAAAATATCAAGTTTACATGTGTACCTCACAAATTCGTCAATCTCCAATGATTGAGAAGAATGTAAGTATGTGCGGCATGTAATTCTTGCTCAGAGAGGAATATACGCTTCCCTTTTCCATAAGCGCGGCGATAGACCAAATACAGAGAGCCGACCATTTAGTTCAACATTGCCCCATCATCATGTCTCGATACTCGATTGGCCTTTCACAAGACTTCGTCCCGAAAATAGATGCGAGACAAACGTAGATATCTCATCAAAAGCTGTATGCCTCGTGATATCGAACCCTCGACATAAGCTCTATTCTTCACCTTCCTCTTAAGGTTTCCCATCACCCTCTCGAAAAGGTACATCCATCTATATTGAATGGACCCCCAACACGAGCTTCATAGGGAAGATGGATTTGCAAATGCTCCATGGAGTCGAAAAAAACCGGTGGGAATATTTTTCCGGTTTACACGTGATCTCTATGATGTTCTTCTCAAGTACAAACATGTCCTTCTTATTCAATGATTTTGAACACAAGTCTTTCAAGAAAGCGACTAAGATCCGCTAAAGCATCCCATATTGGTTTTCAAGCGGATCCCGAAATCTTATAGTATGAGTCTCTCCATGAACACATAGCGGTCATGACTCTTCATCCCTTGCAATTTCCCACCCGTAACACACCTTGCAATGTTTGACGATATCCATCCGGTAGTTTGGAGACTTAACCCATGTGCACACATCTTCAACTTGCTTTTTTGGACAATGTGTACCTTGCATGCGGTTTGACAATCTTACCATTAGGAGATTCATAAAGTTCTAATCCAGACGCTTTACAAATATCTTTCATGTCCAAACGTGCCTTTATCGTTATCTTTTGTCTTCCCGTAACATTCATCACAAAGTGTTAAACACATTGTCAAACACATTCTTCTCAATATGCATCACATCTAGATTATATTGAATCAAATTTGTAGACCAATAAGGCAATTCCAAAAAGATGCTTCTCGAACCCGGTTATGAGATTCACCAAACCCATTGATTATGTTTGTCGATCAACCTTACCAAATGGGATAACCGCAGAATCTCATCACACGATCTCGCATCTCCGTTCCCAATAATCGATGCGAGCATATCATTATCTACTTTTCCTTTCTCAAGTGTTCTCTATTTCTTTGAACGGGTGATCTATCGGTAAGAAGCGATGATGATATCAAACCAACAAGGCTTTCGACCTTTTGATAGATTAAACGACTTTGTATGCTCCATACAATACGGACAAGCCAACTTCCGTGTGTACTCCATCCACTAACATACCATAAGTCGGGAAGTCACTTATAGTCCACATAACCGCGCCTAAGGTTGAAATTTATTTTCGTTGCAACATCCCAAGTCATACTCCATCCTCCCACAATACCTTTAACTCAAATCATAAGAGGTCTCAAGTAAACATCTAAGTTCTTTCCGGGACTCTTAGGACCGTGAATCACGAGTGAAAGAAATAAGTGGTCATTTTTTACATACACATCCAAGGAGGCAAGTGTATGAGAATAACAATCATGAGCCAACATGAGTGCGGGCAATTTGAGTGGCTAAACAGATTGAAACCATCGGTGGACAATCCAAGCCTCACATTTCTAGGTTCCAATGCAAATTCGGGATGTGCTAAGTTGAAATCTTTCCAAGCCTGCCCATCTGATAGGCTCGTTAATAGTATAAATGTTCGCAACTACCCGACTAATAAAAAAAATTCGCCAAAGTCTCCCCTATAATATGGACTAGCCACATGCACGACAGCATGTATATAAAGTCATTTCTAGGCACCCAAGACACAGACCAAGAGAAATATACAAATTCCCAATATAATAAGACCAAAACAATAATGATAAATCAGTATCAAGACTAGATAAACCAAATTACAGCTCTAGAAAACACACTAATAAACCAAATTACAGCTCTAGATCCAATCTAGGTTTGTGTCTATCAATGGGTAAAATAGTATCAAGACTAGATAAACCAAAGCAGTCTACGGGTTTTAGGAATGGAATTTATAGGAAGATTAGCGGGGGAACCACCAGGAATCAGTACACTGAAATAAAATCAAAAAATAGTCCTACAAAATTTGCTATTGCAAAACAGAATAAGGAAACTAAAAGTTTAGGGATATACGTGTCAGGGCATGAAACTTAATTTCTACGAAATAGTCGTCAGAGATAAATGTTACTATTCCATATATATATCAAATATACACACTATACCTAAACATGCATAAACAAACCAAAAATTGATACATTCTTTTCTGTTCATACATTACATATCAAACTCAAATTTATACAAATTAAAACTTAATTGTAGAATATGTATTTACACAAATCAAACACTAATTGCAGTATACAATACAATACATATCAAATCCAAATTTCCAATATATCAAACCCAAGTTGAATTCAGCCTCGATTAATATATAACAAATTAAACCCTAGATTAAATTTCAAAACTCAAATTGAACACTAATTCATTCGAGGATTCATCATTTTTATAACAAAATAAATTAAAACCCTAAATTAAACACAAATTCTAGCATATTAAACAAACAAATTAAACCCAAAATTAGTTTACCGGTGTGGTGAAGTGGTGGTGCGGCGGTGGTGAAGCGGGTAGTCTTTGCGGAAAGCAAGAAGACAGTCCTCTCTTCCCCCTACTCCCTCTTCTCCCTCGTGTATCTCTCTCTCTTTTTTTCTTCTACTGATATCGCGAACCTGAGTCTGAATAAGTTTTAGTTGATCAATGACGATTCAATGACCAATGATCATGCGGTCCGATTTTTTATGACGACGGCCCTTTAAGCATTTATCGCAATGCGGTCATTGATATATATCGGGTCGCATAACAAATAAACGCGCCACCTTTTTTGTACCAATTTTGGGAGGAAACTAATGTCAATGACGAAAGCGGCGACCACGCACGGTCGCCGATAGTAAATGCGAATTGATTCAATTACGGTCGCTGATGTTGGTCGCTATAAGTATTATCTACGACCGGATATGTGGTCGCTGATATCCTTGGTCGCTGATAGGCCTTTTTCTTGTAGTGTTTGTGAAGGATATATTGTGAATAACTTTTTTATTCACAAATTGTATTTGGTAACGGAATATAGTTATTTAGTGAAAGATTAGTTTCCTTCACAAATAATATTTTAAGAAGGTCTATTTGAAATTAGTGAATAACTTGATTCCCTCACAAATAATATATTGTGAGGAACATATTTATTTAACAAGAGAATATTTTCCTTCACTAATTATAAATTGAGAATCTTTCTTCAAATTAGTGATAGAAAATTTCCTTCACAAATTATAAATTTATAAATAAAAATTAATTGCTAAATAATCAAAATTCATTGAAAATTATAAATCGATTTTTAAATCATTGATTTCATATTTATTATTATTATTATTAATCTCTATAAGAAATATTAAATTTATTTTTTAAGTAAATATAAATATTGCCATACTTATTTCAAACTAATTGATAAGCTAATGCATAAAGAGCTAATAAAATCAAAACTTCTCATATAAATAAATCATAAAACTCGAGTCACAATAACTACAAAATTTGTTATTGTATCTTGGTCTTACAACGACCATAGTACCTACAAAATTTATTAACTAACATAAGAAAACTGAAAGAATAACAACGAACTAGTCGTCCATAGTCATCAGAAAATTCTTTGGCAGCTCCATCTTATTCAAAACATATACCCTCAAATGGCTCTTGATTTGTATCCACTTCATGTGAACCTGATTCCTCTCCGACCAAACTTTCAATGGTTACAAATTTGTCCTCTATTGAACTATCCATATACACTACAAAAAAAATTATTATAAGAAAGTCATGTGTACCTTGTCTAAAAAAAGCCAGTACATATGTAGCATTCTTGCAACTAGATGGGAAATTTCTCTCTTATATGTCCGAATGTTGAACCGATATAGCTTTGTATATGTGTGTGATTAACTAGAAATTCATGTAAGCATCACCAACACATAGTGATTACCACTTGTAAATATAAATGAAAGAAGTGTAAAAATCCCTTGGAACACCTGAAATTCGACATACCAATTACCACTAGAAGACATTCTCCAGATGTCCCAAAGTTTGATGGTCTGATCTTTACCATTTAAAATTAAATAATGGCCATCTCCACGGCTGTCAAGAAATGTAACACCTTCTAGATGTCCCATTAGGATCCCAGCTGGCTTTTCTTTTGCTCTAACGCAGCGCCTATTCCAAACCTGTACAGAAAAACAAGTAATCTTGCACCCTGTGCTTAAATGAGAAAAGGAAAACACACACCTTTAAACCTATAACTCCTTAGTATGGTTGTCTTATCAAGGTTATAAAGCTTAACAGTAGATATACAAAGACTATGACCTTACATGATAACTACTTTAA
This sequence comes from Panax quinquefolius, assembly GCA_020205615.1. Classification (NCBI taxonomy): domain Eukaryota; kingdom Viridiplantae; phylum Streptophyta; class Magnoliopsida; order Apiales; family Araliaceae; genus Panax; species Panax quinquefolius. The sequence continues at coordinate 34,704,992 of CM035151.1, forward strand.
TGCAATTAGAGTGGGTTAAGAGCTCCAATTTCTTGGGGGAAAGTTACTTATCTAGCATATCGGACTAGAAAAAGTATAATAATAATGTTCATGAGTAGTAAATCGTGGTGAGGAAAGAAAGAAATGGGCAAATGATTTTCATGAAGCACTTTATTTTTTTTTGTTTTTGTTTTTTTGGGGACAAGTTTTGTGAAACAAATTTTAACCAATTGACTATATACTTAGAATCTAGAGATGCTCCTGCTATCTCGCCCACAAATTATTGAGCCAGGCAGCAAGGAAAAGATGTTATTGTATTATCAAGATCATACTTTTACATTGATCATTTGTAAAGTGAAATTTTTGAATACATATAATCCATCACTCACAGCTAAAGTACCTCACATATAAGTTAGAAGTAAGGTTTTTACCTTGCAGAGATTATCATCACTCCCAGAATATACAAGATTCCCGCTTTCATCAGCAAAAGATAATCAGACTGCATTAATAAACAAATTTATTTTGATGAAGTGATGACTTTCTGGCAACTGCAATTATGAAAAAGAAACAACAGATCTATTATAGCTTTGTAGAAAGCATGGTTATCTAAGATGAACATTGAATTTCCTTCAACAAGCAGATGGAGTTTACATGACCAGGAGCACGATCCATTGAACTTGAATGCGCATAATCCCATCGCATAAGCAGACAAGTTACATTTATGTGTTGGCAATTATCAAGTACAACATATATGTGTTTTATCATTTATGATTTAGCTAATGAAGTGCAAGTAAAAACTTATTATACTAAAGATAGATCCAATCACAATCACTTAAGTGCTAACAGAAAAGAATAAAAAGTTAAAAGGGAAAAAATATCTCTAGTTGTGTTTTACCAATTCCTGGTACTCCACCTAATAACAGAATGAGAATAACACACCCTAGTTGTGTTTTTACCAATTCCTGGTACAAAATAGAATGAGAATAACATACCCTAGTTGTGTTTTTCCAATTACTGGTACTCCACCTAATAAGATCAGAAAAGAAAATCTATTCACCAACAAACTAGTATATGAGTTCAGTTTCAAAGAACATGCAAAAATGAACGAAACAAATGACTGCATATTCTTTATTGGTCTAAAAGAGGCAAGATATGCTAACCAATTTCAGTAACCTCTTTGCAATTAATTCCTCCACCTAGGATGCTATCCAAATCTGAACAAGTTGTGGTAATGTGCGCAAACAATTCCTCCTCATGCAGCATGTCCCAGGCTGTCTGTCCACCTTCAGGAGATTGCAAAAGTTCAGTTTACGATGGAAGAAGCAGAGAAAGAATCTTATATGGATCGCAAATATGAGAATAATAAATAGATTTCAGAAGTGAACTAAAACTTTAAATTGCAGTATAAGGAAAAAGCTTTAGTGATAAAACAAATGTGGTTCTCATAGCTTCCATTTAAATTTTCTATTTAAAGTTTTCAGATGTGTTAAAGATAATTAAAAATATGATACAAATATTTTTTCAAAACATCTTAAAATTTGTATAGAATACAATGAATTCATGAAAACTAGGCTCATAGACCTTTCTAGTGATATGTATTTTGCCTGAAAAATAATTGGAGAAGTGTCCAACAATATTGGCTTAGTTTGGAGACTCCATAACAATGTTACCTAGATCCTGGTTCAATATGGTACATGGAATGAAATCAGGAACGAAAATCGTCACTTTTCGTGGTACATGGCAGTAGGGTTGGGCAGTGTATCATGTTTTGGAACCTTAATTAACAGGGTCTAAACTTGGTAATCAAATAGGCTTTGAAACAAGTAAATCAACCTGTCTTTGATTCCATGATGCTCATCTATGATTTGATTGATGCTCAATTTAAATGGTTAATACCAACAGACACGAAATCCCACTATTGTACAAGGATTATATGCTTTTGTAGAATGAACAATTTATGAGCATGATTACAAAAATAATACAAGCCCAGATATGAAGATAACCGAGAAATTACTAACCTTTGGTAGATATGAAGATAACCGAGAGTGAAGCTCTGATCCAGGAAGTAGGACAAAACTCAGGAAGTGAGAAATCACAGACGCCTTCAGCTTCTTCCTCAACGCTATAGTTAAGCGAACAGCTCGAAGAATCCGACGGACCTCCCAAGCATATGCACCAGCCTCAATTAGAAACGCAATCTCCTTCAAATCTGAAAATCCCCAATTTCAACGGAGCATTCATCAGTTATTGATAAACCCAACCCTTGAAAAAACGAAAAATTTCAGACATACTTACGCTGCAAAAGGGAGGGAGTAATGGATGTAATAGAATTGGAAGGCGCTGAAAGCTCTTTCATTTGCACATCTTGAGTCATTTTGTGGGAGATGGATTAATCGAAGTCGACTTGCTTTGAAGAAGGTTAGGGCTATATATATCAACACTCGTCAAAACTTATCTTACCACCGGTATAGTATATAAAAACATGGACGGTGGGACTTTGAATGGACCAGATGAGTGGAAAATTTAAAATGAATTGTATTTTGTTAGATAGATTTATTTTATAATTTATTAAAAAATAATTGATATTATAAGTTATTTTAAAAAGTGTTATTAAAAGGAAATTTACTATTGTAAAAAATTTAATCTATTTATATATAATATAATTTATATTCACTATAAATAATTTTAAAAAATTTATTTTAATAAAATAGTGACTAATTTTATCTCTCGCAAAAAATCTCTCACCAATAATATATAGCGAGTAATAATTTCTTCACTAATAATATTTTTATTCGAAAATTTTCATCAAAAATTGGCGCTAAACATCCTTCTATTATCTCAATTTAGCGAAAGAAAAAAATCTAAATTGTGAAGAATTTTTCTTTCGCTAATAACTATATTGTGACTAAATATTTTTCCTTCACTGTTCCTTCGCTAAACAACTCCTCATGTGAAGGAATAAATTCCCTCACAAAATTTTCTTCGCTACATCCCTATTTTGGTGTAGTGTTACCTTGGTATAAAGGTTTGGTTAACTTGGTATAAATGTTTGGTTACCTTGGTACGAAGAGTTGGTTATCAATATTACATTACACATCACTTTCTTTCCTATGCAGTGTTCTATTTTTTATTTACCTTCATGAAATTGGTTGCCAAACTTTTAGACTAAGGAAACAAATTCATATTGCATGTGTGAAGGTAGATTTTGTTACCATGGTATAAAGGTTTGGTTACCTTGGTATAAATGTTTGGTTACCTTGGTACGAAAGTTTGGTTATCAATATTACATTTCACATCAGTCTCTTATCTCTCTCTTCCCTATGCAGTGTTCTATTTTTTATTGGTTACCTTGGTATAAACGTGGACATGGTTGTAGTAGAGAAATAAGGTCGGAGCAGAGAAGGTACTAGAGGAGGAAGAGAGAGAAAATGATAATGGATGTCCACTGTTGTTACAAAATAGTTGTAGTTTTTGGGTTTTGGAAAATAGTTGTAACTGTTATTATTTTGAATTTAAATTTATTTTTGTTGTTAGATTCCAAATCTTTGATTTTGAATTTGAATTATTAATTATGGCAGTTATTTTCCTTGATTTTAGGTTTCTTTATTAATGTGAATTGTACTATTTTTGTAATATGGGTTCTAATTACACTCTTTTTGTAATTATTTGATTGATGCACTATTCTTGTAATTACTTTCTATTTGTTGTATACTTATGTAAAGGACCCTAAAATTAAACCAAATTAGGAGAATAAAATGCCCAAATTTCGGCCCAACAAGGGAGGAGAAAAGGAGAAGATGTGGTGTAGTGATTCATTTTACCAACTCCATTGCTTACTCTCACATGTGTCAACCTTTTATTTTGCCACAATGTTCACCAAGTTTACAAGCAATCTTAAGAATACAAGCAACATGATTAGGGAAGAGAAAAGAGAGAGAAGTTGGGAGATAACAACTAGATATACCAAATATATCTACACCTTTTACTAACACCCAAAATCATTTCATTTCTCTTTCAACTCATTTTATAACTTAGCAAAACCAAATAGAGAGAGGCTATTTTGGGCAAACCTTAAGGAAAAGAGAGGGAGAGTTTTTGCAAGCCATCTAGCTCCATAAGCAAACTTAGGAAGAAAAAGAGGAAAGAACTCAAGCAAAGATATACCCCTAAACTAGTTTTTGTAATTTATTTTGATTATTCTCAATCAAAATTTGGATCTATGATTCTAAACTCCAAAACCTTAGATCTACATGTTAATAAGTGTTTTATGTTTAGATCTAATCTTTTTGAGTGTCAAAAGTTGGATTAAGAGGAAAGAAATGAAAACTAGTTTTTCAAAAGTTAGAAAACCCTAACTTTTTATTACTTTAATAGGTTATAACTTGAGATCTATAATTTCTTTTTGTGATCCGTCAAAGTGGGGTGGTAGATATATAAGTTAACTACTAAACCCAAGTGGTAGCACTCAAAAATAATGTTTTAAGTCGTGGTGACTGTTTGAGTCGAAATAGTCCAGATTTTTGCAAAAAGGGTTTACAATTTTGCTGACCAGCCACTTCCAGGGGTTGTTTTGTCGTTTTTTTTACTTCAAAAATTTTGAAAAAATTTGGAGTGATAATATGATAAGTTATCTGAGTCTTGTAAAAAGATGGGAACTTTTGACCATGTAGAATGAGAGATATAGATTTTATGGTAAAGAACTACTTTTAAAAGTATGCACGAATAACGCTTTGTGGTTAACTCCAAAAATTATGAAATGTGTACTGAAAGTATATGTAATGACAGAAACAAACCCAAAAAATTTCAGAATTTTCGGACAAAGTGTCGATTTATGATAAATGTAGCAAGACTTGGTTGTTTTGGACTATTTAAATATAGTAAATGGATTTAAAAAATTCCAGGAAAAATATATGTTTATAAGAGAACTATATTCTGTCAAATCCCAGAAAATAAAATTTTTGGAGATATTTTTGGTATTTTTAATATAAATGATTGTATTATGAATAAATGGAAAAAAATTAGTTATGTGATGTTGAAAATTAGGAAAATAGAATTTTATAGCTTGAGAACCCTAGATATGCTATTTGAAGATTATTGATAAGAGTTTTGGTCATTTGTGATTAGATATTGTGTTTATGGCATTTTAAGATGATTAAATGAATTAATTAGTAAAGGAAAACAATTAAAATAAATTGTTTATAAGTTTAATAAATGATTAATAATATTAGATTAATTGATTAATAATATTTAGATTAAATTTAAATTAAAATATTATTAAATGATTGATAATATTAGTTAAAGATTAAAATATTATTAAATGGTTAATAATATTAAGGATTAAAATATTATTAAATGATTAATAATGTTATGGGATGATTAAGATATTATTACATGATTAATAATATTATGTGGAGAGTAAGACATTATTCAATGATTAATAATACTTGTGAATGAATAAAATATTATTAAATAATTAATAATATTAAATGAGAGTTTAAAATGAATAATAAAGAGAAGTTAAGTATTTTAAGAATAAAGTATGTTTGGGCATTCAATATGCTAAGTATATATATATTATGCTTAAAAGGATAATCCAGCTTGCTAGATTGGTCAATCTAGGTTGCCACCTAGATTAGTCAATCTAGGTTGCTACTTGGATTGGATAATACGGGTTGCTGAATTGGATAATCCAAGTTGCTGGATTGGTCCGTTTGTATAATCCAGATTACTGTATTAGTATTCGGCTTACTGGATTATAAATAATAACTTATAAAATGAAAGAGTAAGTATTAAATCTTAATGTATATGGTTTAATTAGTGATTGAAATATTATCAAAGGATAATAATATTACTAAAGATTTAAGGTGTTTGATTATGTGATTACATGTTAGATAAATTATTATTGAATAATGGTATAATAAGTGAGATATGTGATGCTAATTGATAGATCAATCTTATTAATTAATGATAGGTCTTTCAAAAGAAGTCATATTAAATTGTGTAGCAATAAGTAGCGATCAAGGCAAGTTTCTATACTCTTTTATTGTGCAAGTATGTAAACCATACGCACTACTTTTATTTTGTGCAAACATGTATTTGTTATGCAAGTGTGAGCCCAAGTGCAAAATTAGGGTTCACATGATCTAATTGAATTAAATGCATAATTAGGGTTCCATAACCTCATTAAATGTGTAAATTAGGGTTCGCATAACCTAATAGAATGAAGACAGAAAAGTTGAAAATAAATGTGCTAGATCCAAGAGAAGTCTCCACGTGTCCCGAGGCAGAAGGCTCGTGGATGCGGCTCGTTTTAGGAATTGATTGTGGGATTGGATTGGTGGCTAGAAGGACATGATGATCTGAGCATTACTCTGATGATTAAAGGGTATTTCTGAAATTTCCCTAAAAGCATGTGCATGGCACATGACCACTTTTCAGAAAACCCTATAAATACCCCTTCCATTCCATTAAGAAGGGGACCTCTGTTTAGACACAGGACTAGGACTCTTGGATGAGCAAAGGACCTTGGAAATTCTCTCTCAACACTCAAGAAGACTCTTGGAATCCCAATAACCCTAAAAAGGTTTTCGGATTCTAGGAGTGAACGACTCAAGAAGAAGGCTCTTGGAATCCCAATAACCCTAACATGGTTTCCGAATTCTAGGAGTTCTGCCACGTGTCATTGGAGTAATCGCCCACCTGTCGTTCTCCCCTCTTCAATCAATCAATCAATTTCGTGCTCTTCGTGGATTTCTCTCCTCCTCAGGCAACACGAAACCCTAACTGGCAAGGCACGATTTCCTTGCACACATTTATTTGGCGACTCTGCTGGGGAGGTGTAGAATTCGTGAAGGGTATGCCCACAACTCGAATTGGGAGAACATTAGGAAGAACTTCACCACCAAATAGCATTACCTCACCAGATTCAGTTCCAAGGCAAGCAAGTCAAGCTTTCCAAGGGGTGAATCTAAATCTCGATCAACCCATCCTTGAAGACGCCTCGAAAGGAAGTTCAACATCACCATACATGGTGGATCAACAACTAGTGAATGTCAAGCAGACAGGCACAGGAAGGCAAAACGAGGAAAAAAGTGGAGAACAGGAAAATGTTGTGCAACTGGAGATGCTCAAGGCGTTGAAGGAAGCACGGGAATGACAATGGATGATGATGGGTATGATGCTGCAGATGCAGAGGAAGCAAGAGAAAATGGGAAATTTTCGCCAGCAGTTGATGCAGATTCCCGCTTTCAAGGCCATGTTCCCAAACAATTCACAGAGAGAACAGGCAGGAGTGGAGGACAACAATAACGATAACAACAATAAGGAGAATCAGTCTGTTCCAATCATCCACTTAGAACCTCAGAACAGTGGTGACGTGCCATAACCCAGACTGGAAGTCAACCAGCCTCAAACAAACATCATTCCGACCACTATCCCCGCATTTTCACAAGTGCAGATACCAACCATCCCAAGCCTCATCCAACAAACGAACCCACAAGAACAACCGATACACAATTTACATGATGCTAGTGTACATCAACCAATTTCTGTACCATACACACGACCAATGCCGCCATACATCACAACACCAGAGAGAGTCCATACCGCGAGCCAATATGTGACAAAAGATGATATGATCGATGTGATCAATCAACTTCACATGCAGACATCCCGACCTTCGGAGTTAGACTTTACTCCACCTTACCCGGCACATATTCGGAGACAACCTTACCCGGCAGGGTATACCGAGCATCCCCCGTAATTTCCAAAATATAATGGGGAGAAAGGAAATGCCAAGGAACACATTGCCAGGCTCGTAGAGTTGATGTCTCCATGGTTAGGATATGATGAAAGGAACACTCACAATTTGTTGATGAGAGAATTCAACAAGACTTTGACAGATAATGCCTTCAGTTGGTACTGCAACTTGGAGAAGGGATCAGTCCATGATTGGGATGATCTAAAATTATAATTTTTAAGAGATTTTTTATGTGCGGAAAAAGGTAACCATTGTAGAGCTCATGTGATTCAAGAAGAAGCCAAACGAGGAGCTGTCAAATTATGTGGATAGGTTCAGGGCCCAAACACAGAAGTGTGTAGAGCCAATTGAAGAAAAGAACTTGGTTAGCATATGCAACAATGGTGCTTTAGACGTCTTCAAGCCCCACCTCATTACCAAGGCTTGTGATTCATTTGCAACCCTCTCATATTTTGCACAAGACTTAGGAGGAATCATGATATTTCCCACCAGCCATGCGATGGTTACATGGAAGAGCAAGAGGATAGCAACTGTGGCTTTGGTGGATTCTCAGTCATAACCACAAGGGGGCAAGAGGGAGAAGAATGAGAAATTTGAGCGAAGCAGAGAAAAGCATTGGGAAAAGTATACTAGAATGCCAGTTCTGGAGGCTATCACATGCAGCGAGAAGGCATTTAGGAGCATGTACGAACAATGGGTCGAGCACGGAGTGGTGAAGCCTCCAAGGCCCCGATTAGTTGGGACGGAAGATGAAAAGAAGACCAGATTTCTGTGTATACCACCAATACGCAGGGCATTCCACTATGGACATTACTATCTATCAAGGAGGATATACCCATGAGAAGTTTGGCGCCGAGGAGATTAAACTAGGAGAAGAAACGTGCAACACTATCACCCATGGTGCAGTCCCGAAAGTCAAGAACCCAAATAATGGCTCTACCATCGAAAGAACTTTGAACTACAGATGAATTAAAAATCCACCCAAGATGGTGGTCCACCAAAAATGGTGGTTTAAGTCCTCAGGAGTATTCTTTGCCAAATAATTGGATGACCAAGGGAGTAGGCACAAGAATTGATGAATTCAAAAAAAATTCACCCAAGATGGTGGTCCACTCTAAATGGTGGTCAAGTCCTCGTAGACTACACTTGCCAAGAAATTGGACGACCCAAGTGACGAACCACCCAATTTAAAGTCCTCGTAGACTGCACTTGCCAAAAATTTGGACGACCCAAGTGACGAGGCACCTGATTTCAAGTCCTCGTAGACTGCACTTACCAAGAAATTGGATGACCCAAGTGACGAGGCACTCGAGTGTTACACTTTATCATCCAAAGTGAATGAGGCACCTGACTATAAGTCCTCAGACCCGAAAAGTTATACTTTCAACTTTAAAAGTAATTGAGGCGCTGAGTATAAGCCCTCAACCCCGAAAAAGTTACATTTTATCTCTAAAAGCGGTGAACGTTATGCTTTTTTTCGACAAAACAAAGATTTATTATATGAAACGTTATGCTTTTTGGTAAAAGCAATTTGATTATCAATGAATTGACAAACTTTCACATATACTTGAATGTTTTTTTTATTTCTTAAAAAAAAGTATGAATTCAAGTGTTGGTATGTGGAAAATATATATACATGTTTTTAACAAAATTCATGTTTGTTTGTTTATAATACCTATTATTGTCTTGGAGTATTAATTTGAATAACTTGAGATTAAATGATAAATATTGAGTTTTAAGGAATCATTCAAATTAAAAGCAATCAACAAGGTTAAAGAAACTACAATTTGATGAATGAAATATATATTCATGAAGTTTCTGATACAGGAAATTGAAAAAACTATGAAAGTTCATGATCTAAAGGCCATGACCTGTCGAACTAAAGAGAGGGGAATAGCTAAAGCTTTGTCTTCAAGGCTATCAAGCCTTCGAGGCTATTATTAGGCCTTCAATGCTATCAGGCCTTCGAGGCTATCAGACCTTCACAGAAAGCGGACATGTCCAAAGAGAGTTAGGAGATGCCACGATAGACGGAAGGTCATTCAACCCACCCAAAGTGCTATCCACAATACCCTCTCGAGCAATCACCAACTCGGTGGAATCCTCCTTGGGAGGATGAACATCAACAATAGTCTCAGAAAGATTCTGCCTCAAAGAAGCAGGAGAACTCCTTTAAGGCTCGCCCTCCTAAGGGTTTTTCCCCTAGTGGTTCCCTCTCCTAGAGCTTTCATTTTCGAGACTTGGAAAACATCAAGCCTCGCGAAGTGTTTAGAAACTGGAATCAAGACTTCAACACTTAAAATATTTTATGCGATCATCTCACCAAAGGCATGACTCACGCTGTTGATTGATTTCACAATCAAAACATACGTGCAAGTATACACGGTCAACAAGTAATAAAGTGAAAGTAGAGTATCGTTCCCACGAGGAATTATTTAATAAAATTCATCAAGTATTAGTTCTTAACCAAACTAATTTTATTTAAACAGCTGCAATTTATGATTTTTAAAATTAAGCAAACTAAATTAACTGATTAAACTGAATTACTTTATAAATGAATTCAAATAAATAAAGGTTAAGACTACAATATCCCCAATTGTGAACTATAAACCAATTATCCAAATAATCCAATTACTATGCCTAATGAATTGTTAACAGGAATTCTAAGTGTTAAAAGCCCTTTCCCAAGTGATCAGTTAACTTTTATTCAATTCAATTAATCTTGCGATATTCCTATGCAAAATAATTGAATTAAACCCATTAAGTTCTAATTCCTAATTTGTTACATGCAGTGAACATATATTCCTATTCAATTCACGTCCATAATTATTCGTCTCATGCAAATAATCAAGCATATATGTTATCATGTCCTGTTCTAACCCTAACTTTCATCTTCCGAATCCATCTAGAGTAACACGGTAATTACTGGCCAAATAATTAATCAATACGCACAAGACATGATAAACAATTCACCTTAGCATAAATAATTGGACTAAATTAAATAATTAATTCATAGACATAAAAGGTTCAATTTGTAGTCTTAATAAAAGAGTTAGTTCATAGTCATTGAATTAAAATCAAGAATCCACAACTGAATAGACATTAAAAGATAAAAGTATGATAAGAGAAGAGAATAGAATCATTGTCAAGAAATCGATGCTCCCCTGCTCCCCGCTTCTTGATCTTCAATGATCTCCAAGTTGCTTCAATCTCCAACAATCCAATATAAACTAGGGTCTATGCTCTAATCTAATGGAGTATTTTATCTAAGCTAATCTATGTATCCCCTCTTATTCTATGCCTCACATCATGTATTTATAGGTTACAAGTCCAATTTTTAGCTTAGGAACAAACCCAATCCAATTTGGAGTCAGAAAAGTGTCAAAATTCGCCCCAAAACGCGTCCAAGCTTGACCAAGCCCTTCCCTAGTGCCCCGGCGCTGGGCATGGCACTGCAACACTGCCTTTTAGCTCCCCGACGCTGGGCATAGGCTTTGTTTGGGCGCCCCGGCACTGGCCTCATGTCTGGAAATTTTCTGCTCCGACGTCCCTTGGGAAAATGGCCATAACGTCTTCGTCCAAACATCGATTTCGATGATTCAAGATGTTCCGGAAAGAAAAGACGTAGATCTACAACTTTCATTCTTTAAATTATTCGAAATAAGATCCGGAGAAATGTTGAAATTGGCCCTGAAGTGACTGCTATGTAAATGGCAAGTTAAAAATGCGAATCTATCCACCCCAAACATCGATCCAAGTAACTTTTGTCCCAATTCCTACAAAACAACGTAAAACATGCATGAATAGACACAAACACTTAAAAATATCCAAAAGATTAAGCTCAAACGCACTCAATTCATGTGTATAAAACTCACTCATCACACGCGCATGGGGCAAATGCTTATTGGTAGTGGCATAGACATCCTCCAGAGTAGAGGTGCATTCCCCCCAAGAAGTGATAAATATGCATGTAGAGGAGCACCATGGTCCTAGTGGATATGATTGTCCCTACATAGATGGATGCAACGAAGAATCTGGTGGAGGAAAAGTTGTATGGTCATAAGTCTTGCCTTGCTTCCAAAAGACGTCGAAAAGACCAAAGGAGGGGAGTCCTTCCCCAATCATTGAGAAACGGGGCCTCCTTGGTTGTTCCTAAGTCTACAGAATGTTCAACGGGGAGTGCCTGCAAGAAAAAAGAATTCACCATAAGGGATCTAAAGAGCAGGATGTTTGATGTTGGTGGAGGAATCTCCTTTGGGGATTCTCTTGTCTCCTCTATCATTCCTTGCATTGAGATTAGTACACCTTGTGTTTTGCCAAGGAAATGAGGCATTTGAACTTGAAGTGCTCACTATGGCAAAGAGTAAAGTCTGAGATTGGGGAATCCTTAAAAAAAATCTATAGGGTTCACCATGTGAAGCTTGACACCTAGGGAAATTCTCTTCATCCTGAAATATATATATATATATATATATATATATATATATATATATACCATATAGGGTCACTTTCCCTTCATCCCATTAAAAAACAAAAAAAATAAAATCTATAGGGTTCAACCATATAGTCTTGACCACCTAGGGGTTATTCTCTTCATCCTGAAATATATATATATATATATATATATATATATATATATATATATATATATATGTTAAGCCCTACCACCTAAAGGGGTTGTTCCTTCATCCCTTAAAAAAAACTATAGGGTTCACCTATGAAGTTTTCTCTTCACCACCTATATATATATATTATCTTATATATATGAATATATATATATATATATATATATATATATATAGCTTTAGTCACCTAGGGTTGTTCCTTCATCCTTTAAAAAAAATTAAATTTATAGGGTTCACCATGTAGGCTTTGGCCACTTGGGGGCTTTCGGCCATGTAGGCTTCGGCCACCTAGGAGTTGTTCTCTTCATCCTTGAAAAAAAAATCTTGGGCGAGTTATTGAAATATTTTTGGAGAATTTACCAATATGTCTAAGGTAGAGCCTTGATAGGTTTTGCCTCCCTAGGGTCTGGCTCCCTAGGGATTCCCTCTACTAGGACCATTATCTTCAAGACTTGTAAAGTGAAGTCCCGCAAAATCTTTCAAAGGCTTGAAATATTCTTCTTGCGATCGTCATTTGGGAATCGACTCAAAGTGGGGAAAATGTGGGCCCAAGTGCAAAATTAGGGTTCACATGACCTAATTGAATTAAATGCACAATTAGGGTTCCACGACCTCATTAAATGTGAAAATTAGGGTTCGCATAACCTAATGGAATGAAGATAGAAAAGTCGGAAATAAATGTGCTAGACCCCAGAGAAGCCTCCACGTGTCCCGAGGCAGAAGGCTCGTGGAGGCGGTTCATTTTGGAAATTAATTGAGGGATTGGATTGGTGGCTAGAAGGACAGGACGATCTGGGCATTACTCTGATGATTAAAGGGTATTTATGGAATTTCCCTAAAAGCATGTGCCTGGCACATGACCACTTTTCAAAAAACCCTATAAATACCCCTTCCATTCCATTGGGAAGATGACCTCTATTTAGACACATGACTTGGACTCTTGGACGAGCAAAGGACCTTGGACATTTTCTCTCAACACTCAGGAAGACTCTTGGAATCCCAATAACCCTAATAAGGTTTCCGGATTCTAGGAGTGGAAGGACTCAAGAAGAAGGCTCTTGGAATACCAATAACCCTAACACGGTTTCCGGATTCTAGGAGTTCTGCCAAGTGTCATTAGAGTAATCGCTCACCTGTCGTTCTCCCCTCTTCAATCAATCAATCAATTATGTGCTCTTCGTGGATTTCTCTCCTCCTCATCCAACATGAAACCCTAACTGGCAAGGCACGATTTCATTGCCTACAACAAGTATCCTTACCTTGTCAGATTTCATTCGATTCGTTGATTGTTTACAAGTATCTCATTACTGTCTTCATATTATTCATATATTATCAAAATTGTTCTATTCTTTGTAAGCTAAGTTTGGTTATGCAAGTGTCCTCACTAGTATAAATTGTTGTATTTGAACAAGTTTTGATACATACTATTGAATTTCGATATGTATACATGGTTTAAAAGTTGTCTAAGCTATTTGACTTGGCTACACATAGTTGTAAATGTATCATTGAATATTATTGTTTATGATAAAGTCGTCCAACTGCATTATTTTGTTTTGGACTCCAGACTGAGTATAAACATCCCATAATTGAGAAATTTTTATGCGCCAAAGGCGGTTATGATAAACGTGAATATCGTTTCAGTATGTAGTGTTGATCAATACATGGCATAACGGGCTGATCACCCTCCGTGCATGTAAGTCAGTCGATTTTGCAGATGAATTTCAATACAAACATTTTCAAATTTGAAAATAATGGTTCATGGTCTATTGACCGCGCAGCATTGTATAGTCACTGTGTCATTTCAAAAATGAAATGTCTTGATATGTTGTTTAGAATTGTTTCAAATGGCTTCACAACTATTGATTCGTTGTAGAAGTATACCTCAAAGAAAATATTTATTTCTTTCAGCTGATGTTTAATAATTGATATTACTTGCTGAGTAATTAAATGCTCATTCTTGCTTTAAATTAAATATTTTTAGCTAAGCGAGATCGACCAGAAGGTTCTAGTAAGGATAAGGGAAAGATGAAGCTGCGGGAAGAGTTATAAGGTGTTATTTGTAATAACTAGACTTTTGTATAATGATAATATAATATTTATCATGTAATAATGTACTTAAAGGTCATCGTACATGGGGATTAGACAACTCTGATATAATCTTTTTAAATACGTAATATATTTAGCAGTTTAATGAAGGTATCATGTAGCACCAAGTATGGGTTACAAGTACCCGAATTTGGGGGCGACACAGGTTGGTATCAAAGTTTTAGGTTAGAAACCTTAGGTGGGGATACCTAGGCTATAACCTTAGACTAGATAAAAATGTTAAAACACAAATAACTCGAATAGAGTGTAACGAAGATGACTTAAAGAAATTCATCGTAAAACAAAATAAAAAGTAATTTAAATGAAACTATTGTTTGCTATGTGTATATAATATGTATTATATACTAATCAAGACAAAGTGTGTATAGATGTTTAGCGGAAAAGGATTAGAAGACTCTCATATCGTGAAGAAGGAGAAAATCACTCCAACCAAGCCAATATCTAAGCCAATAGCTGAAATAGAGACTCGCATTGAAAGCAACCCTGAAGAAGTGATCATATTAGAAAATATATAGTACCGGAACCAGTGATGGTGGTACTGATAGATAGTGATTCGGACAGGGAAGTTGGAGCTGATCGGGCATCAACTGAAGTGCGAAATTTGAAGAATAAGGTTTCTTCTCCGAAAAGGTTATGGGAAATATAAAGACTATTAAATAGTCAATTGCAAAAGGCATTAATCGAAATAATGGAGGAACAAGATAAGTTGAAGATCTAAATTGACCAGATGGGAGCCAAATGCAGCATACCATATGTAGCTCCAAGCAAGAAGGGGAAAAGAAAGATGAATGACCGTGATCTAGAAAATTTTGATTATAACCAAGGAAACTTTAAGAAAATAGGAAAATGTACAAACTATAAAAGGAGGCATGAAGGCGTATGCAGGAAAGGGCAAAACGTATGTTATAATTGTGGACATGAGGGACATATTTCTCCTCATTGTCTCAATCCAAAGCAATGTGCATGTTTTATATGTGAGTTGGTAGGTCATAGTAAAAGTTTATCCAGGATCAGGGGAAGGCATAGGAAATAAGTAAGATCAATATTAGACGAATATGTATAGTAGATGATGTGTATATGATATGCATATATGCGTAATATATTACCCCCAACTTTTGTATAAGTTGTAGCAGTGATTCCCTACTTTTGTTGTCACAAAGGACATCAGATGTTTATAGCAATATGTGCTATATGATGTAAAATATTATGAACTCGTTGAATGAATATGAATATATGTTTGATTAAGTGAATAAGTTTTGAGAATTATGATAGTAAGCGTCTATTTGGTAATTGGTTAATACAGTAAATCGAATTTTTCAAAATCCAACATTTTGATTATATGACTGTCTGAGTTAAGATTACGTGTGCGTTACATTATAAATGTTAACACTTATATGATGGGGCATAGTGTGATGCCCCCAAAACAGGTATACAACACCCATTCTGAGTCGTCAAATATATGGTACAGAAACAACTACAACTTTATTAATACAACATAAAAACTGTGAGTTTAAATACAAATATTGTCATCTAGACAATATCCACACTCAAATAAGTTCTCATTTCAATTATTGATACATTATTTTACAAAAATGGTGAGGACTACTAAAATAACTTCTAGAACCATCATTTCATACCCCGACTAGTACTCGCTACATTCTCGCCTCCTGAGAAGAAAAATGGAACAAAAAGGAAAAGTGTGAGCTCAACTAGCCCAGTAAAGAACATTATGACTAAGATAATACAGAACAAATTATCATTAGTCTTCAACAGGGAAAAATCTAATAGAATATAATAGACAACAAGTTTTAAATTAATATTCGCAGCGGAAATAATAGTTCATTAGAAGAGTTAAGTAGAGAATGAAATCAACTATCTTACTATATATGAATTTAAAAGTTCATAAATCATCTTTTTATCCTGTAACATCAATCAATATATATCGGAATTAAATATTCATCTTTGCACTATAGGCCAAAGATATTCATCGATTGGTCAGTGTTCATCTAAACACTGTTCATCTTTGTACTACGGGCCAAAGATATTCATCGAAATCATTCATCTTTGTACTACTGGGCCAAAGATATTAAGTTATATCATCATTTAGGGACCGAGGATGATGAAAAATATTTTAAAAAAGCGAATCCAAATGAAACAAAAGAATAAATATTAAGGATTCGTATTTTAATTTATTCCCATCCAAAATACCTCATAAATAATAATAGTGGAGTAAAATTCAAGAATGATCAAAACATGGATATTTTGGACAAAAAAAAGAAAATTTCAAGAAGAAAATTTGAATAGTGAATAGATTTGTGAATAGTGCCAGTATCGTGAATAGTAACTCAGACACTAAAAGATAGAAATTTCACAAAAAAAATCATCATGCTTCGTGAATAGTACTCATGAATAGTAACTCGTGAATAGTACTCTTGAATAGTAACTCATGAATAGTAACCCCGACATGAAAAAGTTCCAAATTTGATAAAAAGTTCCAACCAATATTTTGACATAATGATATTGAAGAAATAATATCATTTTTTTAAAAAAAAAACATCCCTTATCTCAAAAGGATAGTACTTCTAACTGGAATACTTGATATAGTGCTGAAAGAACTTGCACCGTATAGCAATACTCAAAGTACTAAAATACTCACAAAATACGCTCGATATTATAGAGAGAGAAATCTGTAGTTTCTGGTGTGATTTTCAATTCTAACCTAAGCACCCTATTTATAAGAAAATGCTTAGAACACCAAAGCATAAAATTTAATATAATATTAATATATTATATATAAATTCCTACGTACACATTCTAAGATCTGAACTCAGCCACCTTGCACATGCTAATGATGCCAACCAAGTATAAAAAACGTTTTTGTAAATTAAAATATTTAAAACTTTTAAAAATCAATTACTTCAGAACTTCAATAATTCATAATAAATAGCTTTTTTATCAGAAAATTCGAATCTCGCGAGTTTTTATAGGAAATTCAATTCTCTACAACTTTGCAGAAGAAAGGTTTTCCAAATTCCAAACAGAAATTGACTGAAATTCATAAACGGGCAATTTTACAGGCTATAATCAAATTTCAGTCAAGAAATGGGGTCCACCGACACACAAAACATGTGTTAATCATTTAATGCAACAAAAATACTCTTCCTCCTCATATACTCATATATCCCACATTCATTGTAAAAATATCATCATTATTATATTATTATAATAAAATATTATTTTATCAGAAAAGATAAAATATCAATTTTCAACAATTGTCACTTTTATAAAATTTCTCAATCTATATCCACATAAAATGAATATTTTCCTCATCATATAAATCAATAATTAATTATTCACAAATAATATTACAGAATCACAATATTGACAACCAGACAGTTCCCAGGAAAGAGGGGGCTTTCCAATAAGAATTTCTCCTTACTGGCGCGCAATTAGGTGACCAAACCTCTCCTTAGACAGAACTTTCTAGACATTGCCAATAATGTTTAATAATAATATTATTCAGATAATATGAATTATTGCTTCGATAATGGAAAATACTGTGTAGTGACAATTATTGAAACAACAGTAATATAAAATATCAACGCAACAATTATTGAATCAATAAAATAAAATCTTTGAGCAATAACTCACTTGTAACAATTATTGAGTAGTGCCTTCTTACGTAAGAATCAATAATTGGTGCAATACCATGTGCGCGTATACTTGTGTTTTCTTGGGCAACAATAGCAGACATCTGGTTATTTATAAACAACTTATACTTGTCATTTTCTTCATCCAATCGCTTTTCGTTATGGGGCCCACAAAAGACTGCACCGTCGTACGAATATTCCTCGACAGCAAGAATATTCCATGACCAAACGAATATTCCCCGACAACAATGAATATTTTATAACCACCTGCTTATTTAAAATATTTGCTTATTTTACCCATAACTAACCACATTAGTCAAATCAACTCTTACTATTTCAAAATGATAAATAGTAGAAATTAAATTTCATTTATTAATAATTTGAGGTCTTATAACCTCCCCTCCTTATGAAATTTCGTCCTTGAAATTGACGTACGTACCTGTTGTTTCGAAAAGATGAGGATACCTCGCTTTCATTTCCGTTTCCAACTCCCAGGTCATTTCTTCAATAGCATGGTTCCTCCACAAAACTTTGACTTGTGGTATGACCTTTGTGCGTAGGACATGCTCTTTCCTATCCAAGATCTTTGACAGTACCTCTCGTCACGTTAAGTCTTGGCTATCTCGTCGGTTCTAACTTCGATAATGTGGTTTGGGTCTTTCACATATTTACGTATACGGATATATGAAAAACATTATGAACACGAGACATACTTGGAGGTAACGCGAGTCTATAGGCCACATTTCCTACTCGTTCAAGAATCGAAATGGACCAATACATCGTGGATTGAGCTTTCCTCTCTTCCCGAATCTTGTAACTCCCTTCTATGGAGCCACACGCAACAATACATGATCCCCGATACTAAATTCCACGTCCTTTCGATGAAGATCCGCATAACTCTTTTGTCGATCCTGTGCAGTTTGTATACGTTGTCGAATCGTTTGGATCTTCTCTATAGTCATTCGTACCAACTCTGGTCCCAACAACGTTGCTTCTTCCACCTCATCCCAGCATATTGGAGAGTGACACTTTCGTCCATACAATGCTTTAAATGGAGCCACACCTATACTTGCCTGATAACTGTTGTTGTAGGAGAATTCCACCAATGGTAAATACTTATCCCAACTCCCTTTGAAGTCTAGGACACAGAGTCTTAATAGATCTTTAAGAGTTTGAATAGTCCTCTCTGATTGTCCGTCCGTTTGAGGATGGTATGCCGAACTAAATCGTAAATCCATCCCCATAGCTTTTTGCAAGCTAACCCAAAATCTTGAAGTGAATCTTGGGTGACGATCCGAAACTATGGATATTGGCATGCCATGCAATCTCACAATCTCATCTCGTATGCGTCTGAGCAAGGCGTTCAAGGGAATAAGTCTCCGTGTCGGCAAGAAATGAGCAGACTTGGTTAATCTATCAACAATAACCCAAATAGCATTTATGCCTTGAGAAACCGTGGGAAGACCCGTAACGAAATCCATGGTAATGTGTTCCCACTTCCATTTCGGAATCTCAAGTGGTTGCAATGGACCCTTAGGCACTTGATGCTCCGCCTTTACACGTTGATAAGTTAAACACATTGAGATAAACTTTGCAATCTCTCTCTTCATATTGTTCCACCAAAATGTATGTCGAAGATCATGATACATTTTGGTACTTCCAGGATGGATTGCAAATGGTGTATTGTGTGCCTCCATCATGATCTTGTACTTCAAATCAGAATCATTAGGAACACAAAGTCTGGAATGGACTCGAAGTATTCCTTCTTCATCGATTCTTGCTTCTGGAATACCACCTTCTTGTACTTTCTTCTTCATACGCATCAGCTCCGGGTCTGTGGCTTGAGCAACTTTAACTTTATCTATTAAAGTTGGTTCTATGCGTATACTTGACATCATCGCACTCGTTCCTACATATGATCTTCTACTCAACGCGTCAGCTACCACGTTCGCTTTTCCAGGATGGTATTGAATAGTATGGTCGTAGTCTTTCAACAACTCGAGCCAACGTCGTTGCCGCATGTTGAGTTGTTTTTGAGTGAAGAAATATTTGAGGCTTTTGTGGTCTGAATATATCAACACTTTCTCCCCATATAGATAGTGCCTCCAGATCTTTAAGCTTGAAAAACGCATTTGCTGCTGACTCTAGATCATGAGTAGGATAATTCCTCTCATATTCTTTAAGTTGTCGCGAGGCATAGGCTATGACTTTCCACGTTGCATGAGAACACATCCTAACCCTTTGCACGAAGCATCTTTGTAGATAATAAATCCATCCAGAACGGATGATATTGTCAAACAGTGCGAAATGAGTCTCCTCTTGAGATCTTGGAAACTCTTCTCGCATTCCTCGCTCCATACTGAAATTTTGTATCTTCTGAGTCAATTTGAGTTAATCTGAGTAGCAATTCTAGAAAATCCTTCCACAAATCTCCGATAATAACCAGCTAAGCCCAAAAAGCTACGTACTTCGGTCACCGTCTTTGGTTGCTCCCAACTTTGTATTGCTTCAATCTTCGCCGGGTTAACAGACACTCCATGTTTTGACACCATGTGCCCAAGGAATGCTACTTCCTCAAGCTAGAACTCGCATTTCTTCAGCTTGGCATATAGCTTGTTATCACGAAGCCTTTGCAGTACCAGCTTCAAATGGCGCTCATGATCTTCACGACTTTTGGAATAGATGAGGATGTCATCAATAAAGACAACAACGAACTAATCCAAATATTCCTTGAATACTCGGTTCATCATATCCATGAAAGCAGCAGAAGCATTAGTCAATCCAAAAGACATGACTAGGAATTCATAATGCCCGTCTGGGGAGTTCGAAAGCGATCTTTGGAATATCCTCGATTCTAACCTTGATTGATGATATCCGAAGCGAAGATCGATCTTTGAAAAGAATTGTGCTCCTTATGGCTGGTCAAACAGGTCATCAATACGAGGTAGCGGATACCTATTCTTGATAGTGACATGGTTCAATTCCGATAGTCAATACAAAGTCGCATACTCCGTCTTTCTTCTTTATAAATAAAATAGAGCACCCCGAGGAGATGTACTAGGGACGAATGAAACCGATGTCCAACAACTCACGTAGTTGGACCTTTAACTCACGAAGTTCAATAGGAGCCATTTGATATGGGGTTTTAGAAATGGGCTTTGTGCGGAGTTCAAGGTCAATAAAAAATTCAACTTTACGTTACGGGGTAGACCAGGAAGTTCTTCTTGAAATCGTCGGGAAAGTCAATAACAACGGGAATATTATTCAAATCGGCGTGTCTTTATTCAAATCCATAACATGGGCTAAGAAAGCTTGACATCCAGTTTTTCAATAAGCGAATAGCTTTATGACTTGATATGACGATGATTGATTTTAATGGTTTAGTTGCTTGAATTCGCACAACAGGTTGATTAAGAATATGAAAACTAACAACCTTACGAAAACAATCAATTTTGGCATGATGAGTAGTTAACAAATCAATCCCTAAAATCACATCAAAAGCAAGTATCTTTAAAGAGATAAGGTCAACAGGTAATGTGATGGTACCAACTTGGATCAAACAAGATTTATAAACAGTGGATGTGATGAAAGTTTCTCCGAACGGAGTTTCCACAGATAGGTCAAAGTCTAATTTCTCCGGAGTCAAGTTTAAACGTTGAGCACAAGCAGGAGAGATAAATGAATGGGTAGCACCGGTATCAAGTAATGTATAAACTTCACATGAATTTATGATTAGCTTACCCGTGATCACCTCGTTTGGGTTCTTCGCATGTTGACCAGTCACGACAAACGCACTTCTAGGAACCGTTGACTTTGACTTTTCTCGGGGATGACCTTTTGAGTCACCATCCCATTGGACTTGGTTTTGGTTTTCTGAGGCAATCTCGAGCGATATGTCCTTCATTTCCATAGTTATAACATACCTTAAACTATTATGGGCAGTTTGGGCTGATATGTCCTTCTTTTCTGCACTTATAGCATATGACCGGTGGTCGTTCTCCTCCCTTGGAACCAGTTGCTGTTGGTGCTGACGTCTTCACATTGTCATTGTTGAATCTCCTCTTTTTAAAATCTCCCCCCGACTCGCTTCTTCTATTTTCATGGCCACGATTACCACCAGAGTGGTTACCGCTTTTGTCTGAATGTTTTCCTCCCCGCTGGTTTTGATTGTTCAGATGGCTGCGCCGCTTGCCGGTATGACCAGTTACTGGTCCCTTGGTTGAACGTACTCGCTATCTCGCTCTAATAATTGAGCCTTGTTGACAACATCTGAATATAAAGCAAATTTTTGAGAGATAAGATATTGTCGAATCTCGGGTTTTAAACCTCTCAGAAACATCCTCGTCATTCGTTCATCATTCTCTACCAAATGAGGTGCAAACTTGGATAACTATCTGCGAACTTCGCCTCGTATTGGGACACCGTCATGTTGTTTTGTTCTAGTCTAATAAACTCTACCTCCTTCATATGGCGAATACTTTCAGGAAATTATTTTTTGTTGAAAAGTTTCTAAAACGTTTCCCAAGACATGCGGAGTGCGGTAGGCTGGGTACATTTCACAGACTCCACGAGAATCGCCTCACCATGAACATAAAGGTGGCGAATGGAACCTTCATTTCTCCGTGCATCCCAAGACATCGAATATCTTGGTAATTTGCTTGACCCACGTTTCCGCCATGATCGAATCCGGCATTCCCTTAAATTCTGGTGGTCCCAACTCTTTAAACTGCTTGGTAAGTGACAAAGCAGCGTTCTTATCATTTCCACCGTATGATACACACGAGTCTCCTAAATGCGGTTTTGCATGAGCGCAAAAAGCTTCTAAACATCCGTCGTTCATAAATGCGCTTTCGGTGGTGTTGTTTACAGGAGGAAAATTGCCTTCTTGTTGTACGTTCCCCTGAGTGGTGATTAAAGGTGTTTCCACGGTCTCATTAACTCCACCGTTAATATTCTCAGCTGCCATTCTTAAATACTGCCATAAAACAAGGGTTAATTAAACAATTTAACATATCACATCACATATTAACCATATGCTTCAACTAACCAACAAATAAGCTTAGGTATGACATGATAGCGAAGGATTTACTCTCTCCCTCCTAGTATTATTCCCACGATCTCCGCCAGAGACCATATCCTAAGCTCGATACCAACATGCGACCCCCAAATCGGATATATCAACACCCATTACGAGTCGTCAAAATACATGGTACAGAAACAACTACAACTTTATTAATACAACATAAAAACTGTGAGTTTAAATACAAATATTGTCATCTAGACAATATCCACACTCAAATAAGTCCTCATTTTAATTATTGATACATTATTTTACAAAAATGGTGAGGACTACTAAAATAACTTCTAGAACCATCATTCCATACCCCGACTAGTACTCGCTACATTCTCGCCTCCTGAGAAGAAAAATGGAACAAAAAGAAAAGGGTGAGCTCAACTAGGCCCAGTAAAGAACATTATGACTAAGATAATAATATGAACAAATTATCGTTAGTCTTCAATAGGGAAAAATCTAATAGAATATAATAGACAACAAGTTTTAAATCAATATTCGCAGCGGAAATAATAATTCATTAGAAGAGTTAAGTAGAGAATGAAATCTACTATCTTCTATATATGAATTTAAAAGTTCATCGTCTATCTTTTATCCCTGTAACATCAATCAATATATATCTGGAATTAAATATTCATCTTTGCACTTCTGGTGCCAAAGATATTCATCGATTAGTCATGTTCATCTAAACACTGTTCATCTTTGCACTACGCCAAAAAGATATTAATGAGAAATCATTCATCTTTCCACTCTGTGCCAAAGATATTGATTATATCATCATTTAGGGTGAGGATGATGAAAAATATTTTAAATAAAATGAATCCAGTGAAACAAAAGAATAAATATTAAGGATTCGTATTTTAGCTATTCCATGTCCAAAAATACCTCATAAATAATCATAGTGGAGTAAAATTCAAGAATGATCAAAACATGGATACAATTAAAGCTAGTATCCAGAATAGATATTTTGGACAAAAAGAAGAAAATTTCATTTTTTAGTGAATAATGCCGTATTTGTGAATAGTGTCGTATATGTGAATACTGCCGTATACGTGAATAGTAACTCCGACACTAAAAGATAGAAATTTCACAAAAAAGATCATCATGCTTCATGAATAGTACTCGTGAATAGTAACTAGTGAAT
This sequence comes from Panax quinquefolius, assembly GCA_020205615.1. NCBI lineage: Eukaryota > Viridiplantae > Streptophyta > Magnoliopsida > Apiales > Araliaceae > Panax > Panax quinquefolius. The sequence continues at coordinate 34,729,326 of CM035151.1, forward strand.
AGTAACCCCGACATGAAAAAGTTCCAAATTTGATAAAAAGTTCCAACCAATATTTCGGCATAATGATATTGAAGAAATAATATCATTTTTTTAAAAAATAATATCCCTTACCTCAAAAGGATAGTACTTCTAACTGGAATACTTGATATAGTGCTGAAAGAACTTGCACCGTATAGCAATACTCAAAGTACTAAAATACTCACAAAATACGCTCGATATTATAGAGAGAGAGAGAAATCTATAGTTTACGGTGTGATTTTCAATTCTAACCTAAGCACCTATTTATAGAAAATGCTTAGAACACTAAAAGAGAAAATTTAATATAATATTAATATATTATATATAAAATTCCTCTACGCACATTCTAAGATTTGAACTCAGCCACCTTGCACATGCTAATGATGCCAACCAAGTATAAAAAACGTTTTTGTAAATTAAAATATTTAAACCTTTTAAAAATCAATTATTTCGGAACTTCGGAACTTCAATAATTCATAATAAATAGCCCTTTTATCAAAAAATTCGAATCTCACAATTTTGTATAGGAAATTCAATTCTCTACAACTTTCCAGAAGAAAGTTTTTCCAAATTCCAAACAGAAATTGACCGAAATCCATAAACGGACGATTTTACAGGCTATAATCAAATTTCAGTCAAGAAATGGGTTCCACCGACACACAAAACATGTGTTAATCATTTAATGCAACAAAAATACTCTTCCTCCTCATATACTTATATATCCCACATTCATTGTAAAAATATCATCATTATTATATTATAATAATAAAATATTATTTTATCAGAAAAGATAAAATATCAATTTTCAACAATTGTCACTTTTATAAAATTTCTCCATCTATATCCACATAAAATGAATATTTTCCTCATCATATAAATCAATAATTAATTATTCATAAATAATATTACAGAATCACAATATTGACAAACCGACGTTTCAGGAAGAGGGGCTTTCAATAAGAATTTCTCCTCTTCTTGGCATGATTAGGTGACCAAACCTCTCCTTGAGCAGCGAACTTTCTAGACATTGCCAATAATATTTTCTAATAATATTATTCAGATAATATGAATTATTGCTTCGATAATGGAAAATACTGTGTAGTGATAATTATTGAAACAACAGTAATATAAAATATCAACGCAACAATTATTGAATCAATAAAATAAAATACTGAACAGTAACTACTGTAACAATTATTGAGTAGTGTCTTCTTACGTAAGAATCAATAATTGGTGCAATACCGTGTACTACTGTGCAACAACGCGTATTACTGTGTTTTAACCACCGGGTATTCCAACAGTGTTAACGGTAACAACTACGTTGTTATTTATAAACAACTTATACTTGTCGTTTTCTTCATCCAATCGATTTTTCGTTATGGGGCCCACAAAAGACTGCGCCGTCGTACAAATATTCCCCGACAGCAAGAATATTCCACGACCAAACGAATATTCCCGACAACAATGAATATTTTATAACCACCTGCTTATTTAAAATATTTACGCATTTTACCCATAACTAACCACATTAATCAAATCAACCCTTACTATTTCAAAATGATAAATAGGGGAAATTAAATTTTATTTATTAATAATTTGGGGTCTTACACATAGAATGTAAACCAAGCAAGAATAATTTATGATTTTGTTTAACCAGATAATGCAGCCAAGAAGACAAAACCGAAACCAAAGGGTAGAAGAGCCAGTTAATGATGGAGGAGGTAATGTAGACCCAATGCAAAATCTTGCTAATATGTTAGCACAAGCCATGCATAATAGAGCACCAGCAGCAAAAAAATCAGCCAAATAATAGGTTGGCCAACTTCAAAGACTTCAAGGCAGTAGGACCACCCTAATTTAGAGGGACAGCTGACCCTGTAGAAGCCCAAACTTGGGTGAAGGAGATGGAGAAAGCATTTGTTATTGCTAGGATAGCGGAGGAGCAAAAGATAACTTTTGCTACCTATTTGATGAAGGGGGAGGCAAATTTTTGGTGGGAGGCAAATCAAAATAGGCAGGAGCAGGAGTGGTTACACGGACTAGGTTTAAGGAACTATTCTTCGAGAATTATTTCTCGATCAGTATGCAAGCTAGGATGGAGGTTAGATTTTTAGAATTGAAGCATGAGAATATGACAGTTTCAGAATACGTCGCAAAATTTAATGAATTAGCTAGATTCGTTCCACATCAAGTGGACACTGAGGTACGAAAGGCAAGAAGGTTTGAGCAGGGCCTAAAACCCTGGCTCTATAATAAGGTTGCGGTATTGCAGATTGATTCTTTTGGATCACTCTTGGAAAAGGTTATTATAGCCGAAGGAGGAAGTGAGGCCATGAGCCCTTACAATAAAGAAAGGAAGGACAAGGTTGGGATTGAAGGAGCTGTTAAAGTTAAGAGAAGCAGTGGAAATGGAAAAAGAAAGTGGAACAATTCAGGGAATACTAATAATAGGCAGGGAGGCATAATAAAGCAAGTTAAGCAGTGTGGTATATGTGGGAAAAATCACTCGAGAGAATGTCTGAATGGGAAGTTTTTGTGTTTTAAATGTGGGCAGGAGGGACACATCTCTCCTAACTGCCCCAATCCAAGGAAGAATAGTAGGTGTTTCATTTATGGTTCAACAGATCATATGGTGAGGGATTGTACGAAAAGGAGAACCGATGGGGGAAATACTAATGCCGGGAATAACACCGAAAGACTTGCAATAACTGGTAAACTCCATCGAATAAACCAATCGCAAGGACCTTCAATATGACGATCCAAGATACAGTAGCAGCCGAAGATGGAGTTCCAAGTATGATTCTGATCAAATATATCAATATATATGCTTGATTCGGATATAATTTATTTACCTTATCGTGAGTTATTAAGATATGTGTGTTTATCCTTGTAAAACCTAGAACCCCTTGAAAATAGGCATACGAAAGAAATTTTTAGGAAAAGACATATTATAATAAATAACTCATTAATTAAAGGATTTTGAAGGAGGAATTTGAGTTCCGTTGGTAGTCAGATTTTGATATGCCAAACGATAATTTCGATCGTATCGGATCATATAAAGACGTAAGCAAGAGCAAGTACGAAAGAAAATGCTAAACGGCACAGTGCAAGGACCCTGATTGGTGCAAGCAGACCGCAAATAAAGGATCAAGACGCGTAGCAGTTCAAGACTCATAATACGTAATCTTTTTAAGGAGGGGAGGATATAATAATTCAAATTTTTAACATATATTTTAATTTTTATTTCTAATATGTATTTTTAATTAAATATGTATGTGTACTAAGCTATGACTCATTATGAGCTATGTTTCGCTAAGAAAATTATGAACCATGATAAGTCAAGTAAGACTTAAGCCAAGCAATGAATTTCCATTCCTAAATGGGATGAGAAAGGGAATAAAGGTCTAAGGATAAACATATATTAAGGGTACTATTATAGTGATTCCGGAGACGGAATCCTTATAAGGAGGGAAAAATGTAAGGGCCGGGAATTTTATATGATTATATATGTAATTTTTTTACGAATAAATTTTTTTTTAGAAAGTACTTGGACCATATAAGTGAATATGTGAATTAAGCAAGATAATTAATTTATTTATTTTAAGCTAACTAATGTGAATACTTAATCAATTTGATTAAGGAAGAGTAAGATAAGTTATGTTAAAAATTAACATAGTTTGAATGTTAACCTTGAATGGTAAATTAAAAAGATTTACAAATCTTTAAGTGATTAATTATTTATATGAATTATATAAAGTGATTATATGAATGTATAATAATTCATTAAGCCAATTAGGGCTAATTAATTTAATGAATTATTAGAATAAAAGGAAAGCAAGTAATAAGTATTTATCAATGATGATAAATGTGTTATGAATTATGTAAGTGAGTAAATAAATATATATTATTTAATGTGTATATATTTGTTTAGCATATAAAGAGAGTTAAGAATAAAGTTTTGTAACCTAATATATATTTTAGGTATGCGAGAGTTATAATATGGACTAATGTTAGTATTTAAAATATATACTAACCCTAAAAAATTTATTTTATACATCTCAATTAGTTTATTTTATAACTTAATTAAAGTAAGTCTAATTGGGTTATAGAATTTAAGGTACATGAGTAATTATTTAAATTACAAATGAGTTAATGAAAACTCTAATTAAATAATTAGGGTATGATAAAATTAAAAGTGTTGGACTTAATCTAATTTACATGGCCCAAGAAATTATTTTGAAAGCTCAAAAGAATTAAGGAATTAGCCCAAACTTTAGCCCACTTGTTAAGGGATTTTTGGACATTTGAGTAAGAAAAATATTACATTAAAATTAAGTGTTCTTTACATAAGTATACAACAAAAAGAAAGTAATTACAAGAAAAGTGCATTAACCAAATAATTACAAAAAGAGAACCCATATTACAAAAATAGTACAATTCACATTAATAAGGAAACCTAAAATCAAGGACAAATAACTGCCATAATTAATAATTCAAATTCAAATATTTGGATCTAACAACAAAAACAAATTCAAATTCAAAATAATAAGTCAAATTTAAATATTCAAATTCAAATATTCATCTCCCTCACATACACTTTGAAATAATAGTCCACCGCTACACCTCACATACTCCGCCGCTACACCGCCGCAAATCTCCGTTGTCCAAAACGCCAATGAGAATAAGAAGAAGATTCGCCCTACAAAACGTTTAAAAATAAATAGATGTAATTAATAATGTTCTGAATTTTTTTTATAACTATTTTGTTTCTCATAAATAATAAAATGGTTACCTTTGTATGAATGGTTGGCTACCAACTACATCACATTCAAATGAAATTGGTAACTTAATAAAATTGAATTGGTTACCTTGGTCTGAAAGTTTGGCAACCAACTGAATGAAGGTTTAGCTACCAACTGAATGAAGGTTTGGCTACCAACTGAATCACATTCAAAATAATTGGTAACTTAATAAAACTTAATTTGTTACCTTGGATACCCACTGCAATATGAAAAAACTGAAGGTGTAAAGGTGAAAAAATTGAAGGTGTGCCTTATGAATTGGTTACCTTGGTCTAAAAGTTTGGCAACCAACTGAATGAAGGTTTGGCTACCAGCTACATCACATTCAAAATAATTGGTAACTTAATAAAGCTGAATTAGTTACCTTGGAACCCACTACAATATAAAAAAATTGAAGGTTTGTCGTGAATGGAGGTGAGGAGGACGTCGGAGAAGCGATTGATTATTCCGGCTGACCATCATAGGGAGACGGAGTAGAACGATGAACCCGACCCGGAGAGAATCACGAGTCGCACGGAATCGTTAGCGTCGAAGCTCTTGAAGGCTCTGGCCAAATCCCCATCATGCCCCTCGTAAATGGCGAGTTCGGTGACTTGGGGATCATGAGTTTTGGATTCTCACTACTAGTATCAACTTCTCCAGCGAGGAGTTTTCCATTTTGGATTCACAAATTTGAGATTTCAATTTATTTTGTACTATCAAGTACTCCTATATATATATATATAATACGTTGAATGAAGAAGAAGGGTGATGACTAACTGCAGTTGTTATAGATGAGGAGAGAGAGAAGAAGCCGTGTGTATAACTAATCCCTAAATTAAGGAATTCTAATTGAATACTAATTCCCTAAATTAAGGAATCCTAATTGTACTAGTATTGTAAATAAATATGGAAGTGTATTAGTTGTGCAAAGATTTTATGAGGGCACTATTGTTGTAATTATTTTTAAAAATGTAATAGAATATGTAATTTACCCTAAAATTAAATCAAATTGGGAGAATAAAATGCCCAAATTTTGGCCCAACAAGGGAGGAGAAAAGGAGAGCATGTGGTGTAATAATTCATTTTACCAATTCCCTTACTAACTCTCACCAATTCTCAAATGTGTCAACCTTTTATTTTGCCACAATGTTCACCAAGTTTACAAGCAATCTTAAGAATACAAGCAACACGACTTGCAAAGAGAAAAGAGAGAGAAGTTGGGAGATATCAACTAGATATACCAAATATATCTACACCTTTTACTAACACCCAAAATTCATTTCATTTCTCTTTCAACTCATTTTATAACTTAGCAAAACTAAAGAGAGAGAGAGAGAGAGGCTATTTTGGGCAGCCCTTAAGGAAGAGAGAGGGAGAGTTTTTGCAAGTCATCTAGCTCCATAAGCAAACTTAGGAAGAAAAAGAGGAAAGAACTCGAGCAAAAATATACCCCTAAACTAGTTTTTGTAATTTATTTTGATTATTCTCAATTAAAACTTGGATCTATGATTCTAAACTCCAAAACCTTATATCTACATGTTAATAAGTGTTTTATATTTAGATCTAACCCTTTTGAGTGTCAAAAGTTGGATCAAGAGGAAAGAAATGATAACTAGTTTTTCAAAAGTTAGAAATTAAACCCTAACTTTTTATTACTTTAATAGGTTATAACTTGAGATCTATAATTTCTTTTTACGATCCGTCAAAGTGTGGTGCTAAATATATAAGTTAACTACTAAACCTAAGTGGTAACACTCAAAAATAATATTTTTATGAGTTGTGGTGACTGTTTGAGTTGAAACAGTCCAGATTTTTGCAAAAAGGGTTTACAATTTTGCTGACCAGCCACTTCCAGGGGTTGTTTCGTCAATTTTTTGTACTTTAAAAATTCTTAGAAAATTTGGAGTGATAAAATGACAAGTTCTCTGAGTCCTATAAAAAGATGGGAATTTTTAGCCATGTAGAATGAGAGATATGGAGTTTACGGTAAAGAACTACTTTTAAAAGTATGCATGAATAACGCTTTCTGGTTAACTTCAAAAGTTATGAAATATTTACTGAAAGTATATGTCTATGACATCAACATACCCTGAAAATTTCAGAAGTTTAGGACAGAGTGTCGATTTATGATAAATGTAGCAAGATTTGGCTATTTTGGACTATTTAAATATAGTAAATTGATTTAAAATATTCCAGGAAAAATATATGTTTATAAGGGAACTATATTCTGTCAAATTCCAGAAAATAAATATTTTTGGAGATGTTTTAGTATTTTTCATATAAATGATTGTGTTATGAATAAATGGAAAAAATTAGTTATGTGATGTTGAAAATTAGAAAAATAGAATTTTATGGCTTGAGAACCCTAGATATGCTATATGAAGATTTTTATAAGAGTTTTGGTCATTTGTGATGAGATATTATGTTTATTTACATTTTAAGATGATTAAATTAATTAATTAGTAAAGGGAAAACAATTAACATAATTTGTTTATAAGTTTAATAAATGATTAAAATATTATTAAAAGATTAATAATATTAGATTAAGATATTAATAATTAATTAATAATATTTAGATTAAAGTTAAATTAAAATATTATTAAATGATTGATAATATTAGTTAAGGATTAAAATATTATTAAATGATTAATAATATTAAGGATTAAAATATTATTAAATTATTAATAATGTTATGGGATGAGTACGATATTATTAAATGATTAATAATATTATGTGGAGAGTAAGACATTATTAAATGATTAATAATTTTTGTGAATGAATAAAATATTATTAAATAATTAATAATATTAAATGAGAGTTTAAAATGAATAATAAAGAGAAGTTAAGTATTTTAAGAATATAGTATGATTGGGCATTCAATATGCTAAAATTAGGTATATATTATGCTAAAAACATAATCCAGCTTGCTACCTGGATTGGTCAATCAAGGTTGCTACCTGGATATTGGATAGTCCAAGTTGCTGGATTGGATAATTTAGGTTATTGGAATGGTCTGTTTGTATAATTCAGATTACTATATTAGTATTCGGCTTATTAGATTATAAATAATAACTTATAAAATAAAAGAGTAAGTGTTATATCTTAATGTATATGATTTAGTGATTGAAATATTATCAAAGGATAATAATATTACTAAAGATTTAAGGTGTTTGATTATGTGATTACATGTTAGATAAATTATTATGGAATAATGGTATAATAAGTGAGATAAGTGATGATAATTGATAGATCAATCTTATTAATGATAGGCCTTTCAAAAGAAGTCATATTAAATTGTGTAGCAGTAAGTAGCGATCAAGGCAAGTTTCTATACTCTTTTATTATGCAAGTATCTAAACCATACGCACTACTTTTATTTTGTGCAAACATATATATGTTATGCAAGTATCCTTACTTTATTGTATTTCATTCGATTCGTTCATTGTTTACAAGTATCTCATTACTGTCTTCATATGATTCATATATAATCAAAATTGTTCTGTTCTTTGTAAGCTAATTTTGGTTATGCAAGTGTCCTCACTCGTACAAATTGTTGTATTTGAACAAGTTTTGATACATACTATTGAATTTCGGTATGTATACATGATTTAAAAGTTGTCTAAGCTATTTGACTCGGCTACACATAGTTGTAAATGTATCATTGAATATTATTGTTTATGATAAAGTCGTCCAACTGAATTGTATTGGTTCAGACTCCAAACTGAGTATGAACATCCCATAATTGGAAAAAATTTATGCGCCAAAGGCAGCTATAATGAACGTGAATATCGTTCAAGTATGTAGTGTTGATCAATACAGGGCATAACGAGCTGATCATCCTCCGTGCTCGTAAGTCAGTCGGTTTGCAGATGAATTTCTGTATAAACCTTTTCAAACTTGAAAAAAATGGTTCATGGTCTATTGACCACTCAGCATTGTATAGTCGCTATGTCGTTTCAAAAATGAAATGTCTTGATATATTATTTAGAATTGTTTAAAATGACTTCACAACTATTGATTCGTTGTATAAGTATACCTCAAAGAAAATATTTATTTCTTTCAGCTGATGTTTAATAATTGTTATTACTTGCTGAGCAATTAAATGATCATTCTTCCTTTAAATTAAATATTTTCAGCTAAGCGAGATCGACCAGAAGGTTCTGGCAAGGATAAGGGAAAGAAGAAGCTGCAGGAATAGTTATAAGGTGTTATTTATAATAACTTCACTTTTGTATAATGATAATAAAATATTTATCATGTAATAATGTACTTAAAGGTCATCGTACCTGGGAATTAGACAACTCTTATATAATCTTTTTAAATACGTAATATATTTAATAGTTTAATGAAAGTATCGTGTAGCACCAAGTACGGATTACAAGTACCTGAATTTGGGAGTGTCACAATAAATAGTAGAGGTCACATAAGAAAATAAAATATTCTAACATAATATTCATTCTTCTATTTGGTTACTTAAAAATAGTGAAAATAAATATTTTAATTGATAATCATATGTTTAAAGAAATGCGTATTCCATCCAGATATAGATTGATCATTCCATTCTATTCAATAAAGATAAAAAAAATCAACCAATCAAAATAGTATAGATTCTAATTCTGACCAAATATATAAATAAGATTGCCCATTCTCATTTCCATTTCAATATTGTAATCAAATAGACAATTAATCCTTTGTTATATATGCATGGACCTAATCTCTATTTCTGAAACACAATTTACGGTTCAGAAAAACTAATCTGACAAAGAAAACAAGATGGGTTATACTTGTTGGAAACAAAATTTGTTGTTTCATTTTTAGCCTCATCTATTGTCTCATCGCATGTAATTATCTCTACATATTTTTTATTTATTTATAAAGTAGTTGTAGGGAAATAGTTAATAATTAGGTGTTCCAATATAGAATAGATAATGTGCAACATAATTGGACTGGTACACCATGCCAATATGAACTAAGAATACATCCTATTAAAACAATTTCAGAACATAGTTTGTTGACATATGTAGCATCTTAAATTATAATCCATCTACTTAACACAGCTCCTGAATAATATGTCAGAAAAACTCCTCCAATTATAACTCTTTTTGATAAATTAAATAAATCACACCAAATAAATAATCTTAGGGATAATAGACTTTTTTAGTCAACGATTGAAAGTACCGATTTTTCACTGTAGTTACTAAAACTTTTTTATTACAATCGAATAATCAGATTCTCAAAAAATTACAAAATAGTATTCAGTTTCTATTTCCGTCAAAAAATTTGACGGATGTCTTGATTATGCATATCACATTATTTTTGAAATGCTAATGTGTACAAATATGCTTTGTCATGTAATAATAATAATAATAATAATAATAATAATAATAATAATAATAATAATAATAATAATAATTTTAAATAATAATATTAATTTCAAAATAATAATAATAATAATTCTTAAAAATAATAATAATATAAATTAATTAATTTATATAAATACATTTGTAAAAATTATTATAATTACAAAATAATAATAATAATTTTAAATAATAATAATAATTTCAAAATAATTATAATAATAATAATAATTTCAAAATATTAGATAATTTTATATTTTTAATGTGAACTTAAAATATTTAAAAATTAAAAAAATAATATAAATTCATTAACTTTATGTTATTATTGAATTTTAAGTTATTAATATAAATTCATTAATTTTATGTTATTAATAATATAAAATAAATTCACGTATATACATATACTCCTTTCCCCATCAATTGGGATGGGATTCTGGTGAAGTTTATTTTTTTAAGTAAGTTTAATTAATTGACCGATAGAATCTTGCCGACACACATATCTATTGGTCAATTGACCAACTTACCCAAAAATAAACTTCATGTTAACCACTTCCATCAAATTGATACTTTTGTTGCCAAAGTCATCCTTTTCAGCTCTCTGCTCCACCATTACCACCATCACAAATTCTGATCTGCTACGACCCACTCTCTTTTCCTCGCATAATTTCTCACAAGAATATCGACATTGGTTGAGCGACGCCGTTCTGGATCGGCGTCGTAAGAGCTCTTAACTCCTCATCTTCTTCAGATATGTGGATAGGCGACGTCGTAGCAACTCATCGGAAAGTGCGTAGCAATGCCATTGTGGATAGGCGTTGTAGCAACCCTTCATCATCGTCTCACCTAGATATGTTGTCACGCATCTCTTCGATCGTTGTGTTGTCGCCTAAACAGTCCTCCGGAGTGTGGAAAGTGCCCAACCAAACTCTAATTTTATTTTGGTCAAGAATGAGATATCTGAGTTTATTTTGAATTTGGTTAGAATGAAATTTTAGATTTAGGATTTTGATTTGAATGAATTTCAGATCCCCATTAAATGTTTGGGAATGAACCTTTGGATTTTTTTTAATTTCTTCTAATTAATTGCAGAATTACTTGTTATATATCAGATATTTGAAATCACTATTTCTATTGCAATTTATGAAAGAAGAATGGTGGCATAAATCTTGTCTTTGACGATGAAGCTTCCATTGATTTTACTAGATTTCACTTTGTTTGGAAAGAATTTAGTGATGGAGCTTCCATCTTTAATTGGTTGTTTGTTTGGGAATGATTTGTTTATGGCTAATCGATTTAATGATTTTGTTATATAATAATAATTTTAGTTTTTAAAATTTAGAATAATAATTCATTTTCAGAATTATTAGTTATATATTTAAAGTTTGAATTTCTAACTTGGATGGTATTTTCCGAATTGTTAGTCATTTTTTTGAAATTAGTTTATTAAAATTTAATTTTGGTTTTGTATTTTAATAATATATATGTAATATATTTGAAAATTAAAAATTATTTCAGTAAATTATTTTAGTGGAGTAATTTGCCCTTGTATTTCACATGTATTTAAATTATTACTATTATTATTTTGAAATTATTATTATTATTAGTTGTTGATATGAGGAAAATTAATTTTGATTTTTTGTTGTTGTACAGTATGATTTTGAAGGAAGAAATGATTTGGTTAAGTTCATAAGTGATATAGTGTGACGCCCCCAAAATAGGTATACATCACCCATTCTGAGTCGTCAAATATATGGCACTGAATACAAATACAAACTTAATTATACAACATGAGCTGTGAGTTTTAATACAAATATTATCTTCTAGACAGTATTCAAACTCAAAATAAATCCTCATTACATTTATTGTCACACTATTTCACAGAATAGTGAGGACTATTAATGCTATCATCTGGACCGTCGCTCCGTTTCCTGACTAGTCCTAGCTATATTCTCATTTTCTAAAAAGAACAATGAAAGAAAAAGGAAATTCAATTCAAATTTCAAAGAAAAAAATATTATGGTAAGATAATGCAGAATAAATTATCGTTAGCCTTCAACAATGTTAAACTGATAAAATACAATAGACATCAAGTTTAACTGCAGCGGAACAAGCAATCTATTATAAGAGTCAAGTAGAGTATAAAATCTACTATCTTCAATGATTTAAAAGATTTTTCATCACTTTTATCGCTGAGACTCAGCATAATAAATAATCCCCATAATCGAATCATCCATGCACTACGGCCAAGGATATTCATTAGTATCACGACCACAAATTATCCATGCACTACGGGCCAAGGATATTCGTGTTTTCACCGATGGTTATGATCATGTCAACAACTGTCCATCAATGCACTACGGGCCAATGAGGACTTTTACCACATCATTTGTAATATTATGGTCATGATTATACCGAATAATCCCTGGTCATAATCATACCAAGTCCATCTATGCACTACGGCCACAGATAACTTTCAACATAATATAAGCATGAGGATGATGACAATGATATAAGAATTCAATTAAATGAAAGCAAAGGATAAATTTTTAAAGATTTATAATTTAATTTATCTAGAAATCAATAACGTCCGAATTGTCAACATGATATTGCTTTGTGGAATAAAATTCAAGAATAATATTGTACCAAAAATGATTTAGACCGAAAATGAACCAATTTTTATCATGAATAGTACCCCGGGTAAATAGTACTCGAGTGAATAGTACCCCGTGAATAGTACCCCGTGAATAATAATCCGTGAATAGTACTCCGGCATGAAAGAGTTAAAACTTATCAAGAATGCTCAGAATAATATTTCCATTAAAAGATACTAGATGAAGCAAATATCAATGATATTCTACTAATTTCATGGAGTATAGAAGCCAAAACTTAACAAAATGAGTATAGAATTCGAAATCTGAAACGAAATAATATTACTTACATACTACAGAGTATGGAAGAAAATATTATCTTATACGAATACTGGGAAAAAAAATCCCTTACCTTGAAAAGAAGAGTATTCCAACCGATATAGCGGGAATATTCTTGAAGAAAACTTGCACTGTTTTCTACGCTTAAAGCTTTCTTAAACTCTAAAGAAATACGCTCAATATTATAGAAGAAGAATTCTCTAATTCTGGTGTGATTTTCAATTCTAACTAAACATCCTATTTATAGGAGAATGGAAGGATACTATTTAAAAATTTTATTCACTTGACCGCATGATTGGAAATAATCACAATTACATGAATCCCATGGAAAATTTTCTGAAAATTTAATTTTACTATTCATTACTGTGCAATAAAATATTCTAATAAAATAAAAACTTTAAATAAAATATAATATATTCTATTTATAATCAAATAAAACAAAACTTATAATATATATATATATATATATATAATTCCCTCCTTGATACGTAAACTCCCCCCCCATTTTCATTCTTCATCCCACATGTGGGCCCCACACGTGGCTCCACCTTTATTATATTAAATAATTTTTTACCGTTTATTTTGAAAAATGGGTAAATGAGGGTCCATAAAATAAGCCATTTTACAACAAATATTTCATAAAAATCTCTTCAATATTTTAAACAACCTTTATTCATATTATTATAACTCGTAATATTAACAATCAGATCGTTCCCAGGAAAGAGGGGGCTTTCCAATAAGGATTTCTCTCTATTAGCGCGCAATTAGGTGACCAAATCTCTCATTGACAGATTTTTCTAGACATTGTTAATTATGCAAATAATAATATGAATAACTTGTCATCTCAATTAATGATTTAATAATATATAAAATATTGACAATAATTGAATCAAATAACGTAAGATACTATGCAACAACCATCGTGGTAATAATTGAACCTGGTTGGTGACTTCTCGTAAGCATTATTATAATCAATAAGTATCTTTATTACGCATTAGCGCGTATTACTCTACTTTTTTAACGGGTATTTCAACAGCTTAAGCAGTAGAAACTTCCGTCGTTATTTTTATAAAAGATATTTTTGTCGTTTTTTCATTCAAACAATAATTAGTTGTAGGGTCCACCAATGATTCAGTCGTGCATTTAATATTCCCTATTAAACGAATATTTTCCAAACAATCGAATATAATATAACAACTTGCGTACTTTGCAAAATTTATAAATATTACCCACAACTATAACATTATATCAAATTCACTCCTTAATATTCAAAAATGATATTTATTAAAAAATCATCTTTATTCATAAAAGTTGGGGTCTTACATATGGCATTTATGTGCTCCACGTAAAGCTAAAAAAAAGGGCCAATTTGCACAGTCAGCATTCCGTCCGTTTTTTTGGATGAAATTTTAAGTAATGATCATTTTGTAATTTTGAGAAACTGAGTTATTCGATCAGAAAAAAAAAGTTTTAGAACTCACAATGAAAATGGAATGACCAAGATACGGTGACCAAAAAAAGTGTATTATCCCAAATAATGTAATTCCACCAAATAAATTATAACCGCGGAAAATAATAGCACGAAAAATAAATCAAACACAAGACACCAAATCTTACGTAGAAAATCCTCTAAAACTAAGAGATAAAAATCACAGGTCAAACTCTTAAAATTCCATTATAATCAACTGCGAGTGCAAATAGTCTTTACAAGTTTTATAACTAAAACTTGGAATATTATAAAATTGAAAGAATACAATGATACCTTAATTTGAGTGAAAACTCAAATTATCTCACCATCCAAAACTTCCAAATTAATTAAAGTCTTTAAACAATTAATTAATCTGAAAAGATGATGAAAATATGTGAATAATTAAACCTTTACACAACCTCTCAATTTTCTCCCACTTTTTCACTACACTTTTTCTTATTCGGTATATTTGTTTCTCCTGGTATATTTGTTTCTCCGAATCAGATTAATTAAAACAAAGGAATTCCTTATCCATTCACTCTCAAATACTCTCTCTCATTCCTTCAGCAAGTTGACATCCGTATTGTTGGGCATATTAAGTCTGGTTTGTATGATGGACTGCCATCCATATGCAATTTGAATAGATTCAATTTTGATAGTTGAAGTAATTTAAAGAATCAAAAATTTCTAATTATATTATGTTTCTAAATGCAAGAGGAGAGGTGTTGGGATTAGAACCTAACTTTCTTATTTTTAAGAAATCTTATACTTAATAGATTTACCTAATGAGAAACCATAATCCAATACGAGGAAGGATTCAGAGAAGGTGGTAAAATCATTATAAATACAAAATTTTATACTGATTCTAAGGTACACATAACTCATTATTATTTTTCAGCACTGCAACTTTTTACCTTCATTGTTAAACCTTATTCATCGTGTACTTATTCTTACACCGAAACTATCCCCTGACAGCACAAGCCATCAAGTTTTTAGTATGCTTACCGTTTCTGTGCAGAATTGGACGCACTTTTGGTAGTTGAGTCGCGTGAACGAATCTTGACATTAACGCATAATATATATAAATATAACCAATCAACAACCCAATTCCAAGATGCTTTAGGTTACTATTTCCTTACCAATTTCGAAAAGCATACATACCAAATTAAAAATACTCATAATTTAAATCAAATAATCTCATAAATTTGGACCCCCAAACCTAACATAATATATACTCCTAAGTCTTAACAAATTGTATTCTGAACTGTCATCTATATTTTATGAACTCAGATGCTGTCAAAACTCATAAACAATCACATGCAACTATTACTCCATGGAATCATAAAAACTTCAATAAAATAAACATGACCAATACTAATAAAATACACTAAAAGAGAATCATCCCATTCTTTGTACCCCTATATTATTCAAAATTACAAAGCCTGGTGTATAATACTTTCCGAGAATCCAACATTTGCCAAGTTCCAAAAATTTATAGCAAGTGAGAGTATGCATGCCCATGCAATTACTCTTACATCCTATATGAACTTTCGGCTAGATCCTTATATAAACTTCCCATTCCAAAGGTCAAACTCGCAATTACTTATTAAACATGCAGATCAAGAATCAAAATAGTTAGGACAATTAGTTTTGTATACTACATTGTATTAACCTTATGTGTCATTCCATACCGTGAAAGTTGGCCCTCCAAGACAAAGAGCCATGCTATTAGTCCTCGGAGCAAGATTTGGAACTGCCGTTGGAATATTCCAGTTGTTACAAGCTGAGCTGTTTGATGATTGTTGTGAAAGATAATACAAATTCCTCGAAATATAAGGATCCGTTGCCCCATATGGATTCTCGTCATTATTTTCTCCGAATTCTTGATTTTGATTGCCTTCAGCAAGAGTAATTCCCATTGGAATCCCATAGTTAGAACTGTTGCTATACATGCCAGAATTTGACCCCGAGCTATGTTCCATAGACGAAGAATCCAAGTTCATGAGATTATGCAACTGGAAAAAATTGTGGGTGTTGTAATTATTTCCGAGTTGAAGCTGATGAAGATCTTGATAGCTTTGTGCAGAAGCATCAGCGTCCGGTAATTCTTGTTTGCAGAATAGCCTTTGATGAGCAGCGTAAGGGTAGTGCATTGTTAAGGGCTGAGCTTGTTGAAAGGCGATTGTGGGCCAGGTGTTTTGGTGTGAAGGGTAGGTGTGAATTCCGTCTGTAAGGTTTGATGTAAAGCTATTGTTCTCGGTTCTTAGAGTGTCTGCAGTCATTTCAGCTTGCTCAGCTTCTTTTAGGCGCTTGGCGGCACCACCAATTGGCAATGTGCTGCTCTCGAGTATGCTTTTCACGTCGTACCGGCTTATTTCAAAGTTTGTGACTGCATTTAGGCCGCGGAATTTGATGGCAGCTATGTCATAGGCTTCTGCTGCTTCCTCTTGTGTGCCTGGATATTTGGGAATAATTGAGATGACAGACAGAAAAGTTAGTCACTTCCGTTAAATTTTTTTATACAAGTTAAAATTAATTTCTCTTAAAAAACTTAATTCGGAAAAAATGAAAAATTTCTCAATGGCTATTTTCTTTGTCTTGTGAACTAAAAGAACAGAACTTAAACTGAGCAGAACTTTGGGAAATGATGTTAAATTCAGATAGAACAACTAAACATTAGGATTACAGTCGATTCAGATTCGGATTCCTGACAATCAAAATTGGACTGTCTACTTAAACATGTTGCATTTTATAGCTGAGTTACAATAATTGTATATGTAATACTTGACTGTCAAAGGTCATTCAATGCAATTCGTTTATATAGACCGCTTAAATGGATTGTCTATTTCGAACGGTTTGCAATCGGGAACTGTCAAATTCATGGACATTTAACACTACTAAACACAATGTAATGTCTCATTGAATAAGTGGCGTGGCTGTAAGTAAGAAAAATATGCTTACTGAAGGTTCCCAAGTAAAGATCTTTGTTCCCAGCAACTCTTCCGATTCTTGCTTGCCACCTTCCATGTTGGTGGTGCCTATAACCAAATAAAATTTCAAAGCAAAATTACAATTGTATTTCTTAAATATTCATTCAAATGAAATTGTTACCGAAATTGGTTTTAAGTGTTATTATACATGGTCAATATATAATTACAAATTAAAAATTTGTTTATCCGATCTTGAAACACTTTAATGCACTGGATCATATATATATAATCATACATCATAACACTAAGCATGTTTTACGTACTTCAAATTACATGCATCCTTCTTCGCTCACTGACTTGATTAAGATGAGACTATTTTTTGTATCATTCAGTTTTCTTTACCAAGCGTAGTCCTAGTGTATCATTTTTATTAGGAATATAAAATATATGCAATTTCCACTTCAAAGTGGAAGAAACCCACAAATTATATAATTCCTCAACATGTTGAAACTGACTCTAAACCCTATAAGCACACCATTAGTCAATAAAATCTCCTTAAAATTTCTAACCATCTTGCTCGTTAAAAGTAATTGTCTGTTCCGGCCAATTCAACATTCCTTATAATTTTTTTCAGGACAGTGTAAGTGTAGTAATAGCTTATAAAGAAGCAATAGTTCCTCGAGAACAATTAAACTAAATATGATTCAGACAATAAAATCTTCTAGACAATTTTTATCTAAGTAATCTCTTAAGTTATACATCTTGACCAGTATGCCATTATATGCATTGTCAAAGTCTGATCAATTTCAGTAGTCATTGTTGTATGAGCGCAAGTTGTCTTATATAGTCTAAATTATATGCAAACTATATGTGAACAATTTCATGTCTTTGCAATTATACGAACACAAATTGTGTCATTAATTAATTTATAGTCTAAAATATGCTAGTACCTTGTCACTCCTCGGTAAATGGATGCACCTCGAGAAAACCCACTACTCTTCCTGGATCAAGAAAATATATAGCATAACAAAATCATGTCAATTTTGTTGATTCATATAAATTTGATAAGCAAGCTTCAACAATGTGTTCAAGTGAAACCATTAATTTACCTTCGTAAGGAAGCAACATACTCCTGTCTGGTCATGTGTTTCATTTCCTCTACCTCTTTCTCATAGTTGCCAATCTATAATTTTTATTTTAAAAAGAGAGAAATTAAGAAAATAACAATCTAGATTCTAAATTTATAGCTTATCGCAAATCTGTCAACGTACTAAAAGAGTGACTACATCCCGTTCAACAAAACAAGTCCTATTTGTAAAACTTACAAAATATAAGGTTTTATCTTTGTTCTATGTTTAACCTTAAAATATAATGGTTTTTCATTGTAATGTTAAATTATGTTGAGAAAAAATTATCATTTTATATTGCCATCAATAAAAATAGGACTTTTTGTGAATTATTTTGTGATGAATGAGATTCTTTTGGTGAAATGTAGAGATTAAACTAGGAGTATAGATGGGTTCTAATTTTCATATCCTAATGATATTGCCTACGAACTTTTTGAAGAAACTATACCATATATATATATATATATATATAGATAGATAGATAGATAGATAGATAGATAGATAGATAGATAGATAGATAAAACAGAACCTACTGGGAAATTTGTAGTGGTTGTGGTACCCCAATACTTTAGTGCTGCTAAATCATATGCCCTAGCAGCTTTATCTTCCTTGTCATAACCTCCTACATTTATATGTGAACACAACTAAAATTAGATAAATCAAGAGAAGAAATGGAAAGGAAATTAAAAAAACGAACATGCATTAAAGAAAAGAAAAGAGTAAGGGAAACAAAAAAGTTACCCAAATAAACTGCAAAGAGAAGGAAATAAGCCCCACACCAAATCATGAGAGAATCCAAAAAAGAAAACATAAGTTAATACAAGATTAACTAATAATTTTGAGTCAATTAAGATTGAATGCAATATGTCAACATATATATATATATAGTAATTAAACAATACCTTGTCTCCCTTTACGAGTTTGTCCCTCTCTTCTACAACTATTATCCCACAAATGAGCCTCGTATCTTCCTGTCCATCTATGTCTGCACCACAAAAATACTAGAAAATCAGAAAATGCTTATATATATATATAAAGACAAAAAAAAAAAAAGAAACTTTATGATTTTATGGAACTAAAAAAACATTTAGCAAAAATAAAAGAAAACAATTACAAGGAGCATACCCAACAAAATACAAAAAAGAAAGGCCTTAACAACATATCGTGTGATTCCACAGAGTTTGAAATATATAGTCCATTTGTGTCGTCTATAGAAATAAGTTGCATTATTATACCAGAGAGTATTGCAACTCCCGAATATATAAATACAATTCGTTTCTATAAAACTGTTAAAATCGTCTGTCCAATCACTGCCTAGAATCCAAATTTCTTTAAAATGTATCTACAAGAATATACCTAGTTACACCACGGTAGATAGAAGTTCTTTGTCCAAAGGTATCACTAGATTTCCTCGGCACCGACTCAACCGCACCGGTGTTCTGACTATCAAGTCCCTCATCCATCTGCCTCTTATTATCGGACGTCGAAGAACACTCCCGACCACCACCACCACCACCATTTGCAGCCAAAAGCGGCAGTGGAGAACCCGACTGTGACCCGGTACTCATCGAAAGCGACAACGTCTGAACAGTACTAGTTAGGATTCCATTATTGCTTTCCGGCTGCGGTGGGGCCGGGTTGTTCCTCAACCAGTTCTTGATCATAGAAAGTCCGATGGTACTATTATTATCGTTGTTGTTCATGCCACCTACTATTCCATTACTTTCTCCTCCGGTGGTTGCCGCCGCTACCTCGGCCGAACAACTGTTTTGATACATGTAGGGATTATGATGATGATCACCATTGTGTTGTTGATGATCCGTAGGAAAAGTGTGGCCGGAAACTCCGAGAAAGTTTTCTAGTTTTGGGCCCGATGAATCATTACTGCATGAACTATCCATTAGCATAGATAGCTCTGATGCACTTGTCTTGTAGTTAGTACCTGAGTCCCAGTCTGCCCATATAAGGGAAAAAACTTAACAGATTAATTAAACATATAAATGAAAACTACACACATAAATATATATATATATATATGTATATGTATCACACTAAATTTCTTCATTTGCTCTCCATTTGTGCTTTATTGTAAGGTCACATAATACAAATTTATCCCACAGTGAAGCGCAAATGGTGAAGATTTGGTTTAGAGTGCAAATATTACTTTTCTCTAAATATTCGTGTATATACATATAGATATACATATACATATACATATATATGTGTGTGTGTATAGCACTCCAGATTTCTCCATTTACGCTCCAATGCAAAGTTAAAATATTACAAATTTATTCTACAGTAGCACAAATGGAGAAATTTGGAGTGAAAATATTACAGACATATATATATATATATATTATTTTTCTAGGGTTTTTGTTAGTAAATAATAAGACAAACCTTGTAGATTGTTTCTATTGAAAGTATCTAGCAAGCCAAAAGGGGCAGGGAGGTTAAGAGAAGGAAGGGTAGAATCAGAAGTGAGATCAAAGCATTCACCGGAGACGACGTCGGTGCCGGAGATTTGATCGGAGTTAAAGCCATGAAGGCGAGAGAGGGAGTTTTGTGAGTGATGATCTTCAAGAGGGAGTTGTTCATGTGGGGAGAGAGAGAAACCCAACCAGTTGTTCACGGAAGAATTGGCCATTAACGTAAATAATAATTAACTAATTAAGTTATTGAACAAGAACTATTTGTTATCTATCTATGAGGAAGCAGATTCAAGGATTTTAATAGCTCATGCATAGAATAGATATAGCGAGAGATGAATAGGGCTAGAGGGAGAGAGAAATACCATAAGTTCTTTGAAGGGTGAAGGAAGAAGAGGAAAGGTCTAAAATGTGAAAGGGAAAAATGTTGAATCATTTCTTCCAAGGCAAAATGAAAATTTATATGAACTATTTTTTTAAATTAATTTAACTTTTATTTTTTTTCTCTCTCTTCTCCTTCATAAATGAGGTGTCCCTTTAATTCAAAGGACAGTCATGATTCTAATCCCAAAACCCTCTACGAGTTTAATGCGACTAACAACATTTTAAGGTTGAGTGAAAGGGTAGCGTTGTATTTTTATTTGAAATAAAAGGTAATATAAATATTAATCCTCAAACATGAGAGGATCTTTATTTTAATTAGACACTTTGAAATTGTTAATTTATTTGTTCAGTTCATATAAATGAATTGTATCGATATTAACAGAGATGAATTTCAGTATATGTTTATGTTTAGATATATAAAAGTTATATAGCGTAATTGTAGTTTTAAATACAAATAACAATAATACTTTGATGATAAAAGATTGAATACAAAAGAGAATATAAAATAATATAAATTGTAGTTATTGATTATTATAACAATTAGAGTTTGGACTTATCAATAAATGTTCTAATATTCACTAATTATAATTTAACATATCATTTTGTATTTTTTTTGTAGTCATCATTTATCACCATAGCATTAATACTCTACAAACAACAACTTATTTTTATAAAAAATGAAATGACCAAAATTCAAATTAGACATGACACGAGATGATTTTGATATCAAAATGACGATGGGTCAAAAGTATTAATTTCAAAAGTTGAAATTTAAATAAGTATATTTGTAACATGATAAAAGAAGTGTTTTTTATCATAGAATTATTTTAGGAATATAAGTATTAATTTGGAATAGTTAAAATCTAGAAATTGCGCCCTTACAAATTAAAGAACTTGCCAATTATCTCTATGATGCTTTGAAAATTATTTATCAAATAATTCTAACTTTTACGTGAAAGAACTTTTTACAACTCTCTATTTTACTAGCGAAAATACTTTTATCTTATATTTATTAGTAGAGTTTGTTAGTAAAAGTGATGTGAAAGAAAGAGGAGTTTGATAAATAATTCATGAATATTTCAAAACAATTTTTGTATGAGTTTTTAAGTTCACATTAATATAAAAATAGACTTAAAGATTCTACTTCTTTTTGGTTCTCTTAATCTTAAACCTAAAACCTATAGTAGGTGCTCTTCCATGATATAATTATTAATAATATTTTAATATAATTTTAGATTTTTGTTATTAATTAAAATAATTTTAGACCATCTCACCACTCACTTAAACATGCACTAATTGATGGACACGAGACCCACAACCACAAGAACCATAAACCTAGCTCCTCCTTTCTCTTGTTCTCAACTATATATATTAACAAAATTTATTGCTTACAATAACTAGTGCCTAAAAGATCATTAAAAGGTACACGGGGAGGAATAATATAATTGTTGAACTGCACTAAACTATATATATATATATATATATATATATATATATATATATATATATATCAAAACTTCTTGGTTTTGTCTAAAAATAGGCAAGTAGCTAGGTACAAGTTGAGCTTATCTTCATGCCACTAAGGAAGAGTGTTTATAAAAAATGAGTATATAATAATATACTTAAGGGATTAATATATAGGGACTTCACATGGCTATTAAATTAACCTATCCATATCTATCTACCAGCATGTGGTTTCGTAATCTTAAAACAAACTCTCACTTCTCCTTTGGACTTTCAAAGATATCTTGATTCTATTACTCAGCTTTGGTTACCTTAATTATTTAAATTAAAATTCTATAATGAGGACTGACTGAAAATCCCTCTCCACAAAAGAGACATATATATATATATATATATATATATATATATATATATATATTAGCGATTTATTTCAAAATAAAGTCCATTCTATCCAATTCATTCTCGAAATAGTTAAATACACGTGATACAAAAAACAACTACAACTTTATTAATACAATTGTCGCAAGCAAAAATACGACAACACATAAACTATGAAGTTTAAATATAAATATTATCTTCTGTATAATATCCACACTCAAATAAGTCCTCATTACAATTCTTTGATACACTATTTTACAACATAGTGAGGACTACTAAAACAACCTGTCTCGAACCATTACTCCACACCCGACTAGTTCCCCGCTTATATTCTCGTTTCCGAGAAGAAGAAAATGGAACAAAAAAAAAAAAGAAAGAGCTCAACTAGCCCAAGTAAAGAATATTATGACTAAGATAATGTACAATAAATTATCCTTAGTCTTCACGAGGAAAAATCGATGAATCTGATAATGTAGACAAAGTTTTAGATCAACAATCGCAATGAAACAACAATTCATTAGAAGAGTTAAGTAGAGAATGAAATCTACTATCATCTATGAATTTAAAAGTCCATCATCGATATTTTATCCCTGTAACTGTTAGAGTTTATGCCCTAGAGGCCAATTATTTGATATAATTGCTTAACGTTTTGATATTATATTTGATTAAATAAATATATGATTTTATTATGATTTTATTTATCGCGTAATATAATTGTTAACATAATAAAATTCCTTAGAATAGTGATCTAAATTATATAGTTTCAAGTATGTGACTTGAACATGAGATTATATAATTACAATTAGTATCATTGTTCTTAAATGTCCTAATCGAGTATCATTGTTGATGGGACAACAATGATGCATCGAGACTAGTATGTGGATCGATTGATGACCAAATCTCATTGGTCATAAATATATGAGATATTAAGTCAATGATAGAGTACGTGTTAGAGAACGATGTACTTGATGGACTCCACCATGAGAATTCTATATGGAGCATTATGTGAAGTGTCATTAGCAATTTCATAGTGACAATGATGTAATGGTCCTTCGACACGAAATCGCTTATATTACTACACGAGAATTTATGTACTTTGATATCATCAAATGTCACCTTTAATAGGGTGGACTATAAAGGTGATTATTGGGTTCATCATGAATCGTGTGAGAAATATGAGTGATCTAGATGGAATTTAACCATCCTATATATTATGGGTGATATCCATAGGCCTCTTGATTGAGTAGGACTATGAAATGCATGGCCATGATTTGTTTCATATAGTCTACTCATTGATCAAGAAAAACTCAGATTAAATTATGAAGAGTATGACACATTCCATGACACAAGTTTAATCTAAGATATTAAGGTTAAAAGGATTAAATTACATTGAAACATTGGTCACGAAAAGGTTGCATCGAATCATCGATCTTATTATTACTGGGTAGCGATGATGCATTACTAGATGTCATTCAATCGCTTATAATTTTATAATATGATTATAAAATTATTGCTAACGTAATAATAACCTATAGGGGGTCACACAAAGAACGTTATTAAAAGGGAATTAATTTAAATTGTAAGGATTTAAATATATCAATATAATTGATAGTATTTAAATCACTAATTTAAAATAAAAGGATGCTTTAGATATGTATATATATTAATTAAGTAAGACTTAATTAAGATATAATATATATATATATATATATATTCGGATTTTATTTTAATTAGATTAGGTTTTTGATTAATTAGATTTATTGTTATATATATGATATATCGATTGCTTTTTGAAAGTGAATCAAAAAGAAAACCCTAGCCATTTCTTAGAGAGAGACCAGAGAAAATAGTTTCAAATCCTCATCCTTGGTGGCTAGTATCATGATTCCTTCTTCGCAGCAGATCGTAGGGGATTTATTCTGTGGAGCGCTCGTGTGGATACCGTAGAGACGCAGATTCGCTCGACGGCGTTGGAGATTCGACCGCATCGCTTAATCGCTTAATCGGTGATAATTTCTAACCAATCGAATTAACTATTTTTCAGATGGATCCTGTTTAGGTTTCAATTTGGTTTAAATTATTCTATTTCCGCTGTGCGTTTCTGCATCGAAACCCTACAGTAACATCAATCAATATACATCATAAATCAAATATTCATCTTTGCCCTACAGGCCAAAGATATTCACCGATTGGGTCATGTTCATCTAAACACTGCTCATCTTTTGACTACGCCAAAGATATTCATCATAAAATCATTCATCTTTGCACTACGGGCCAAAGATATTCGATTATATCATTATTTAGGACCGAGGATGATGAAAATATTTTAAAGAAAACAAATCCAAATGAAACAAAAGAACAAATATTAAGGATTCAGTATTTTTTAAACAATCCAAGTTCAAAAATACTTCATAAATAACCGTGAGTGGAGTAAAATTCAAGAATGAAGACCAAAACATAGATCCAATCCAAGATAAGAATCATAACAGACGATCTTGAACACGTAAAAGAAAATTTAATTTTTCCGTGAATAGTGTCATATTCGTGAATAAGGTCAGATATATCGTGAATAAGGTCGATACGTGAATAGTAATCTCAGATAACTAAAAGATGGAAATTTCACAAAAAAAAATCATCACGCTTCGTGAATAGTACTCGTGAATAGTAACTCGTGAATAGTAACTCATGAATAGTAACCCTGACATGAAAAAGTTCTAAATTTGATAAAAAGTTTCAACCAATATTTCGGCATAATGATATTGAAGAAATAGTATCATTTGAGAAAAAAATAACATCCTTTACCTCGCAAAAACAGTACTTCTGACTGGAATACTGGATATAGTGTTGAAAGAACTTGCACCGTATAGCAATACTCAAAGTACTAAAATACTCACAAGAATACGCTCGATAATATAGAGAGAGAAAACTTTAGTTTCGTGTGATTTTCAATTCTAACCTAAGCACCCTATTTATAGAAATTGCTTAGTAACACCAAAATGTAAAATTTAATAAAATATTAATATATATATATATATATATATATATTATAAATTCTTACGCACACCTTCATTGATCCAAAATATCAGCCACACATGTGCCAAACTTGCCAAAAACGTTTTTCATAAAAAATAATAATTAAAACTTCTAAAAATCAATTATTTCGGAACTTCAATAATTCATAACAAATAACTCTTTTATCAAAAAATTCAAATCTCGCAATTTTTTATAGGAAATTCAATTCTCTACAACTTTTCAGAAGAAAGTTTTTCCAAATTTCAAATGTAAATTGGAATCGAAATTCACATACCTGACGATTTTACATGTGCTATAATCAAATTTCAGCCAAGAAATGGGGTCCACAGAAACACACAAAATATGTGTTAATCATTTAATGCAACAAAAATACTCTTCCTCCTCATATACTCATATATCCCACATTCATTGTAAAAATATCACCATTATTATATTATAATAATATAATATAATATTATTTTATCAGAAAAGATAAAATATCAATTTTTAACAATTATCACTTTTAAAAAAATTTCTCCATCTATATCCACATAAAATCAATATTTTTCTCATCATATAAATCAATAATTAATTATTCACAAATAATATTACAGAATCACAAGATCGGGCAACTGTGTGCCGCTTTTACAGGAAGAGAGGGTTTTCCAATAAGAATTTCTCCTCATGCGCAAGCAATCGGTGACCAAACCTCTCCTTGTATGTAACTTTCTAGACATTGCTAATAATATTTTCTAATAATATTATTCAGATAATATGAATTATTGCTTTCGATAATGGAAAATACGTGCGTAAAAGCCGACAATTATTAAAACAACAAGAATATAAAATATCAACGCAAAGAATTATTGAATCAATAAAATATGAATAGTAATTTATGTAACAATTATTGAGTAGTGCCTTTCACGTAAGAATCAATAATTGGTGCAATACCGTGCTGTCATCGCAAGTAACAACGCAGACATCGTGTTTTAACCAACGGTATTCCAACAAGATAATACTCAGAATAACTACGCCGTTATTTATAAATAACTTATACTTGTCGTTTTCTTCATCCAATCGCTTTCCATTATGGGGCCCACAAAAGACTGCGCCGTCGTATGAATATTCATCGACAGCAAGAATATTCCACGACCAAACGAATATTCCCCGACAACAATGAATATTTTATAACCACCTGCTTATTTAAAATATTTGTGCATTTTACCCATAACTAACCACATTAATCAAATCAACCCTTACTATTTCAAAATGATAAATAGAGGAAATTAAATCTTTATTTATAAAAAGTTGGGGTCTTACAACCTCCCCTCCTTATGAAATTTCGTCCTCGAAATTGACGTACGTAGGACATGTTCCTTCCTATCCAAGATCTTGATAGGTACCTCCTCGTACGTTAAATCATCTGCTATCTCGTCTGGTTCTAACTCAATAATGTGGTTCGGGTCGTCCACATATTTACGTAACATCGATACGCCGAAAATGTTATGAACACGCCAGCCATACTTGGCATTTGAAATGAAGTCTATAGGCTATAGTTCCTATTCAATCGAGGATTTCAAATGGACTAATAAATCAAAGGTTGAGATTTCTTTCTTCATCAACTCTTACTTCTAGAATAACGCTTTTCGCACCTTCTTCTTTATATTCATCATTTCCAGTGCAAGCTCGAAGCGGTTTTAACTTTATCAATTAAAGTCGATTTTAATCGTATATTCGTTATCTTCACGCAGATTCTTGGAATTTTTAACTCTATCTCCATCTTCTATAAGTCGTACGAAATGGGTATTTGTGTTACCAATATCGCACTCGTAAACGCATACGATCTTCTACTCAACACGTCAGCTACCACATTCGTTTTTTTTTCAGGATGGTATTGAATGGTATGGTCATAATCTTTCAACAGCTCGAGCCAACGTCGTTGCCGCATGTTGAGTTCTTGGAAGCTCTTCTCACATTTCTCGCTCCATTCGAATTTTGTATCTCTGTGAGTCAGCTGAGTTAACGGAGTAGCGATTCGAGAAAATCATTCAACGAATCTCCGATAATAACCAACTAAGCCTAGAAAGCTACGTATTTCGATTACTGACCTAGGTTGCTCTCAACTATGACTCATATCCCAACCTTGGATAGCACGTCACAATGGTACCTATCAGTTTACTATCACACAAATATGGCGTCCCCTACGGAGAGTCTGGCTTCGGTGCATTCCACAAAGGAAGTCACCAGATAAAGGCTAAGGTACCAACTCCTGTAGTTAGGTTTTTAACTCCTGAAGTTCAATAGGAGCCATTCGATATGAGATTTTAGAAATGGGTTTTGTATCGGGTTCAAAGTCGATACAAAATTCAATATCACGCTCTGGGAGTAGGCCAAGAAATTTTTCAGGAAATACATCAGGAAATTTATTAACAACAGAAATATCATTCAAATCTGACGTATTTTTGTTCATGTCCATAACATGGCTAAGAAAGCTTGACATCCGTTTTTCAATAAACGAATGACTTTACGGCTTGATATAAAAGAGTTTGACTTCAATGGTTTGGTTGCTTAAATTCAATAACAAAGTTGCTTAGGAATATGAAAACTAACAACCTTACAAAAGCAATCAATTTTAGCATGATGAGTGGTTGACCAATCAATCCCCAAGGTCACATCAAATGCAAGAATTTTAAAGAAATAAGGTCAACAGTAATGTGATGGTGCCAACTTGGATCAAACAAGATTTATAAACAAGTGGATGTAACGAAAGTTTTCATAACGGAGTTTCAGCCAGATAAGTCAAAGTCTAATTTTCTCCGGAGTCAAGTTTAAACGTTGAGTATAAAGAGAGATAAATGAATGGGTAGAACCGAAGATTCAATAAGGTATAAACTTCAGAAGAATTTATAATTAACTAACCCGTCTTAACTTCGTTCGTTCCTCGATTTCGACCGATCACGATAAACGCTTCTTCCAGAACCGTTGACTTTGACTTTTCCGGGATAGCCTTTTGAGTCACCATCCCCGCATTGGACTAGGTTTCGCACACAGACAAAATCGAGCTATGTGACCATCTTTTCCACAACTAAAACATATCTTGGAAGGTCAGGAATGCTTTGGACTTATATGTCTCTCTTCTCCGTGATTTGTAAAGATCTAACC